>VZTE01001857.1:3572043-3758861 GCA_013397775.1 Eulacestoma nigropectus
AAAAACACCACCAAAAAACCTGAAAGGATAACATGACAAATACATTGATCTGAATGTACAGTTGGATATATTCAACCTGTCAGATCCTCACACCCTGGGCTAAGTGCAATCCTTTTAAGTGCAGGAGTGGCACCCTTTGGCAGTCTGAGCTCTCTGATGTCTCCCAGACAGTGCAGGTCAGGAAAATGTGCTGCTGGGACTCCAAATGGCTGTGTTCCATCCGAGCAGCTACTTCCCAAGGGCAAACACTCTGCATACTACTGCTTCTCTCAAGCCTATATATCAATTTTTATCTCTTCTAGCAAATTGAAAACTAACACATTTTTTACCAGTATGGTAATAAAGATGGTTTTAAATTTTGAAAAAAAAATGTTTAAACATTTGATATATATCCTGAATTCAAACAAGAACAGAAGGGGAGGACAACAGAAGTACTGTTAAGTGATTTAGATGTGCTTTCTTCCTTTGGGGTAGTTATTGAACCTGCATTATACCATCTTCAAAGGTTTGAATATGTTCTAATTTCCTCTGCTCCATTCCCTGTAGCCCCTTTGGCAGTAACAAATGTGTGCCTCTAAGGCCCCACATCTGAGAAAAACCTCTCTTTTTTGGCACCTGCTCTTTCCATCCAGCAGACCTTTTGCATATCCAATACATTACATGCTCTCTTTCTCTCTTCCTGATACTGTTTGGTGAAAACATGCCATACTACAGAATAGAGATTTTATATATACTGAGGGTTTTAAGTTCTTTGATCACTGGAGCCCGAGCCTTGTCCTTGCGTGGATGTCTACTATCCACAACTACTTCTGTGAAGAAATACCTGAGCCATAAGTGACTTGCCCACTTTACTATTGGAAAATTCAGAACCTGCAAGTGGAAGATAGGAAGAGATTCAGAGAATGGGTCTCACACTTTTTTATGACTTGGGGGATCTAACTATCATGAAGCACAACTCCAACCTAAGTTCAGAATAAACTGGTACCCTGAGTGCTCCCTCTAAAAGTTTCCATGAAGTCATCCCACCCTGGGAAAGGACAAGCTCCTCTGTGCCTGCACTACTGCCCACTCCTTGAAAAGCACCAGCCTCCCACCACCTCTCTCCTGCAGTCACCGGCCCTGCTGCTCTTCAGGTGTACAGAACTCCCAGGTGTCTGGGAAGTTTATAAACTCAGGCTGTTACGGGTGGAAAAGCCATGCAGGGCACACGGGGCTGAGGTGTGTTCTGTGTGTCCTCTCCTCTCCCTAAAGCGCTGGGTAGCACTGGGGCTTCTCACCCCTGCTTCACACAGCACACGATGAAGAACAGAATTTTGACACACACCTAATTTCACCCATGACTCCCAGAAGTTCTCAATCCCTCCTCCTCAGCAGCACAGAGCTTCCTTAAAATGGAAGCCGTACTAGAGGTCAAGGGGGATTTTAAGAAATTAATCGCACTGGCTCTAGGAAACCTGAAACATAGAAGAAATGAAATCCACTAACACACAGTGATTGTGCTTTGTAGGCCTGAATTCCTGAGCTTTGCTGAGAAACTTCACAAAACTAGACAGAAATAGTTTTGCTTAACAGAGGTGCAGACCCCCACCCAAAAATACAGCAACTGCTGAAAACAGTGCAGAGCCCCAGAACACCAAAAATTAGGATGAAGGCAAACACGGTATTGAAGTTACAGTGGGAAGATTTAAACTATATTTAATCAGTTGACTTTTTCTGGTAAGACTACCATGGGATTGACAAACAAAGCCACTATTTAGAATTCTGATCTCTGAATCTCAGCCAGTAAAATTGATTCAGCTTAACCAAAAGCACTGACTTCCCTTCCTGGAGCTCCTCCAAACTGTATTCCCCAAGGATCTGGGGCTAACTACCGAGTGTAGCAATGATTTTTCCCAGCAGAGTTGTATGTGGTACATCTGTACATTTCTCCATCATATCATTAAAGCTATTATGTATTTCCTTCATGCTCCAAACATTAAGACTGTTGCTCTTGTGAGGACTCTGATGTTGAGGGCTTTTTCACTATGAATTTTAATATAGCTGACTGCTGGCTCCTTGAATGGTGTCTGCAATATTCAAGGATGGACAAAGTTCCCTTTATAATCATTTTATTAAGTCCTTCCCAACTCCCTCCTGCTGGTGTCCTAAATTTAAATATCAAGGCTATCAAAGAATTTAAACTTTTTAATATTAGCATAATAACTATAATTAGAAGGTTGATTTTGCTATTATCATGCTTTATATTCCCATTACTGTAAGATCAAAGTACATTACCATACCCATAGCATTTGAATCACAACACAAAGACAACTAAACAACTTCACAGCCATACCTATATGATATATTAAATGAAATAAGAATAAAACTATAAATAATTCATGCAGTATCAAGCTTCAACAACACTAACAGTAACTTGGTTGACCTGATGTGCGTTAGGAAGGTATATTATACTTTTTGACTAATTTCTTCAATGTCAGGGTCTTTTTCTCTGCAGGACTGCTTGTCCAACCTAATCAACAATGCTGGTGCCAAGACAGAGAGGAAGATGTGGATAGTTTGCTTTCACTGAGGTACTCAGTCCCTGTTACAAGATAATGCTCTCTTACGTCCATCATTCCTGACCATTTCTGTCCTGAAATTTTGAGGCAGGCCTTGGAAGCAGATAGAGGAAAACCCTGACTCGAAAGAAATGAATGCAGCTACTTCTGTAACTATTGCTGAATAGAAAACACTGAAGCTCAGCTGCATTGCCCAAGCAAAGGCAGCTCGTCCATCTGCCCGGGCTCAGCTGCCACTGCAGAAGGTGCTGCGTCCCCCTTGCCTCTCTGGGTCCCTCAAATGCCCCAGGGTGTCTCAAATGGCACCACAGCCCTGCTTCCAGGCAGCTCAGCCAAGCCCTTCATTCCCCTGCCACGTTTGTCACCTCTGCATTGCTTTCATTTGAGTCCTCTTTGGGCTCAATAAAGGACATTTCGGTGTGTTTAGCCAATGACAGGATGTCTCCACCAAAATTCAGACTGCCAAAGACAGCAGGAGAGAGAAAAGAAACAAAATATCTCAGTAAGTTTCATCCTGCTACCAGTCACACAACTTCTTGACCAGGAATAATTTGTTTTGATACCAAAAAATACTTTTGCAATTGCAAAAAACATACCCTCAAGAAAAGAAAAAAAAGCAACCCCTAGCTCTTCTGGACATGATGGAAATGTGCATCCCCAAGCCCAGTGATACACCTGCATTATTCCAGTTACTCAGAGAGAAAAAAAAAACCGACCAACCAACCCAAAAACCTAAAGGGATTAAAAAAACCTAAAGGCAAAAACGGTCAACAGAAGGTGCTTTCTCATAATTTGTATCCTTACGTCAGGCTTTCCCCAGCAGATGGGCAGGAATGTTTTTTAGCCCTGATATTGAACTAGCTAAGCAACCCACTCAAAGACAGCCACTCCTTTTAGCACAGTCCAACACCGATGCTGTAACGCAGATTGGAGAAATGTCCACTATGCACAGAGGGTGGATACAATAATTCTGCCATGGCAGTGGCTTGGATACAAACTCCCCCTCTCTCTTCTTCCACTGGCCCTCGAAGTCAGTATAAAGAAAATTTCTAGCAAATTGATGAAACCTTCCAACTTAGTACTGTCGTTGAAAAAAAACAAAAAAGCTTATTTTTAATATCTTGCCAGAATGTGGACAATATCTTACATCACAACCAGTGGGAAAATTTGTAGGTCTTTCGCCTTTCATAATTTAGATCTACAAATTTTATTTCCTGATTTATTTATTTTCTAAATCAGAGCTATACAAATAGACTTGAGTCTAACTCATATTACCTGCTGCATCAATGGAACTTTTCTACTTATGATTATTCAATATACCTGGTATGAAAGTATTTGTTATTAATAATGCAATATACAGAGTCTAAAGATGAATATTTACCTGCAAGAGGAACATGTGATTTTTAAGTAGATCTGGATGTTTTAAAGTGAAACTTAAACCTAATAGGTGAAATTCTGAATACCACACAAACACATAGGAGAATTCATACTGATCTCAGTGGCAGAACTGCTCTAAAATTATTGGCTTTTTACTGTGATTAACACAGTCTATGCACTTAAATTAAATATTTGAGGAAGTAGTGCAGTAATTTTATTTCAGAAGTGCTCCACGTCAGCAACATAAATTGATGTCATTATGATCCAGGACTGCTAAATTAAGGCCATTTTTGCAGTCAACATTTATATTTGAAAGTGTTGTTTATTACTATATTTTGGACATATTATTCACTCTCTTTAGGGCAAGGAGCATTTTGAAGTCAGCCTTGTGTAAAGTATCAGTATTACATCCACTAAAATACATCAAAAACCATTCATTTATTTAATTGGGGGATTTATTCTTTATGTATATCATTCCATCCTTAAAATAATGCCTCAAAAACATACTTTATATTTGTTTCTGATTTCATAGCAATTTTTATGGTTTACTAGTAACCACCATTTTCTCCGCTATAAAGTTTCCTAACATACAGAGGTGTAATTATAAACCTCAGCAATTATGAATAACAACAAATCTTTCCCTTTACATCATATTAAGTTTGGAATGACTTTGCAAATTTGTTGACAGCATAATTTTTTTCTTACTTTAACCAAAGACCATATACATGAAAACCCTGCCAGGATTAGTTAAGAACTCATTCAAGAAGAACAAAATGAAGTTTAGAAGCTGGTACACCTTTGGTTTAAACAAAGTCCTTACTTTTTTTTTTTTTTTTTTTAAATGCATGAATATTAAACACCCTATAGCAATTTTCACAAAAAAGTTCTCTAGGATACATGGATAAACATTTTATTCCCACTCCTGCAGTATTCTTACAATCTGATGTTTGCCTCAGGTGGGTTTCTAGAGTATCAGAAGCTTGACAAGCCCAAAGGAATATGAAAAAAAATCTATTTAAATACCTAATCAAATGCTTTAGACTCCTCGGAGGTGCGAAATGCTACAGTAAAAACATGCAAGAGTGTAAATTGCCTCTTTCTTGATTAATTTCATCAACATTGTTATTTAAAGTTTGTTCTTTTAATACTTCGTCACCTTGCCAGAGCACATTGCAAATTACACGGCTAATCCATACAGACTATATCCATGTCATCCCAGTTTTATTAATAACATTTCATTCCTTTATCTTCTGTCTGCCTCTTGCACAATGCTCTTAATTCCTCCTTGGTTTTAAAGCACTCAGGTTGACAACACTTAGAGCCCGTTCTAATCTGCCTCTTTGTGGTCTATCAAGCCAATGATCTGAGAACTGAAGAGTGTGTAATTAGCCACTGACATGTCCAAAGGAACTGTTATGGTCTATCATGTCACAGGCAGTGACCCAATGGACTGTAACAGTTTTGGTCTGCTGGATCAGGAATCAATGTTTTAGTAACTCCCCAACCCCGTATTTATCCAGTCTGCTGAATGCAACACCGCAAAATTTTAAAGTCCCACTTTCTTCCAATATCCTCTAAGAGCAAAGAAGTTTTCATGGGTTAGTAATGAGATAATTCCTACTTGAAAAATGTTAACCAGTCCTTTCCCCCCCTCCTTTTAAAGAAAAAGTAGGTATGAAAATTCATCAAATTAATACATTCATAATCACAGTTATTTACTACGAGCTTTTACATTAGAGTAAGGAACTCCCAAGTTAAAAGTTGTGCTACATAACCAGATGTAGGCTGGATGTATTAAACAAAACCAAGAGAGGATAATGAAGCTGAGATGTAAATGTCAGAATTGTTGCACTGATTTTTTTTTTTGGAACATGATGAGCATTTAACAGGTCTCCCTATGTTCAAGAAGAAACTGGCAGCAAAAGTACTGAGCACCTTAACCTTAGAGCATGTCAGGAAGGCAGGTATGGAAATCTAGGCTTTAGGCTACCTCCACCTTCTCTCCCAATTTTTCTTCATGATTTCCAGCAGATTTTACAGTAACAGCCAAGTCTTTCCTTGTCTATGGGGATTCCTAAAATATCCCTTGATACGGCAGTGAATGAGAATGGAGATTACAGGTAAGAGACGTAGAAGCAGAGTATGAATGAAACCAGCTCTGACACGATAAAAGTTTAATAATTGGTGTTTACCATAATTCTGGGCAGTACCACTAAGCTTTTTCACTACTGTATCCCCTCAGTTTTGAACTAGTGGAGGAGTTTTACCAGTTCCCTGGCTATTACATGAATAGTCAAACTACACACAGGTGAACCAAGCCTTCAAAGTACCTGTAGACAAGTTAATTCCACCCAGCAGAGGAATGTATGCAAATACCAGAGCAGCTTCCTAGAACTGGTAGAAGATTATGTTTTTATGAAATGTAATTGTTTGCAATGTTTTCCTACGTTAACGTGACTCACTAAGTCTCCCCCAAAAAATGTCATATCTGCAATATTTTAGAATGAACCATGCTTTGATTATTGGAAAGTACTCTATACAATTTATTTTCATTTCAGTAAATTCCTGTCAAAATGTACTACATTAAAGTCCCTGCTCATGGAGTTTCAAATGCTTTCATTTTTTTTTCCCTATGGCATTTTCTTTACTCATATTCACCCACTTTTACTTTCTAACTCCTCACTAAAAGGTACCGTTATGGTTATACTATGACTCACATACTTTAGTCATCCCCAAAACTGTGAAGGAACTGGGATGAAAATGGATTATGAAATATTAACACGATGCCAGTGATCCTCTAGTTTGCCACAGATCATACAGGCCTAAAGTTCTAACAGGTAGATGGCCAAATCCACTACCTCTCTGTAACAGCCAAGCCAGTAATCTGATTTTTATTTGCAATAATAGGGAAAAAAGAAGCTTTAGCTACCACACAGGATTGTCCAGGGAAAAAAAAAACTAGACCAATAAAGCATCACCACATCAAACCTAAGCATTTGCAGAAGAAGTGTTAAATATATTCTCAACTCTTACTGTTACAAAAGCTAAACACGACCTCTGTACCCGGTCAAGGTGCTAACTGAGCCTTTTCATTGTCAAAATTTGGGTAGCCTCGAATATGGGCTGTACAATTCTTCCTTCTGGATCATTCCCCAAAACTTTCCATTTCTGAAGATGCCACTGGGATGGCAAAATACACAAATATTTGAAGGTTCCAGCTGGGAGTAGAAAAGTTACAACTATATTCTAATTTTTTTTTCTCTTACAACCTGATTCTTTTAGAAACCAAAACTGTGTAGAGAAGCTCTTTCTCTTTAATCTTAGAAAGTACAATCATGAAATGAATGAAGTACTAGATTTTAAAATATTTATGCTTCTATAAAATTATTTAATGGAAAATTAAATTCTGGCTCAAGATTCTATTATATTTTATATGCAATCAAAACCTTAATTTTTAGTATATATCTCTAGTAATCTTCAAAAGCGGAAAATAATTTGAATAAAACTAGAGTG
Organism: Eulacestoma nigropectus; assembly: GCA_013397775.1. NCBI lineage: Eukaryota > Metazoa > Chordata > Aves > Passeriformes > Eulacestoma > Eulacestoma nigropectus. The sequence goes on from VZTE01001857.1 coordinate 3,579,492, forward strand.
GTTTTCATTGTTTAATCATAAAATAGAAGATATTATAGTCCACAATATAATAAAAAAACCCCTCCAGCTACAGAAGCTCACATTTTATATTTTGTGGTTTTTACTCCTCATTCTAAATTTTCATTCTTTAAAGAGGATGTTTAGAATTAAATCAAATCTGTACCTATTCTATTTTAGGATAATCTGAGCACAAATATCAAGTATTACTCTCAACTACTTGCCCAAAGAGAACTGGAAAATATACTAAACTATCTCTGTAGATGCTACTGCTTTGAAAAAACTGAATGCTCCACATAGATATGCTAAAAACGTAAACTATTTGAATATCAGGATTTTATCAGGAGTAAGATTTCAGATCTGGAAGAGACATAATTTCCACGTGACAAAACCTTCTCTCTCAAATTTCATAAAACCCTAAGTATAATCACAGAATATGTAACACAAATTGATAGTGGAAGGAAAAAAAAACCAAAACATATTTTTTACTACAAAGTGTTATGTGCAAAATATTTTGGAATATGCCTTATTTTATTAAAAAAATAAAAAAAAAAAAGGCAAAAAAAAAAGTCAGCTTCCAGTGATAAGGGATTTAATCCAGACAATAAAGAGGTCAGTGGGAATCTTCCCATCGTTTGGAGTGAGGTTTAAATTTGGCACTGTGTACAAGAAGGGAATGGTGCTCAGAGCAGCATCCCTGTGTCCGTGTGTGTGTGTGATGGATGGGGAATGTGTGTGTACATATGGATACACCACCATCCATGGATGAACACACCTCGGCCCTGCACAGGGACAGCCGGCAGCACAAGGGGGATGACTCTGCCTTTCAGACAGGGCTGCCTTCCCCTGCCAGGGCTGGTCATTACACTCCCAGACGCACTTGCATAAATATTGCTGACAACGTTAATATGCGCGAAAGGAACACTTCTCTTACTCCGATCGAAGATGCGATAATCAAATCATAAAACACAAAACCAATAGCCAATCCATGTGAATAAGTCTGCCCATAGGCTTAATTCAAGCAAGCCATTCACTGAGCTATGTGATGGATCTGTCAAATCCAGTACAGCATTACAGACATACCAGCAACACCAAGTGAACATGCAATGACAAAATGACAATACGCCCCACTGCCATGCTCCGACTCCTTCTACCTCAGGAACACAAAACTGGATGACCTTGCTAGTTTCTCCTACTTCAGACTTAGACAGAACTCTAACAACTATTTTTTATTTATTTTTTAAAAAAAAAACTGCATGAAAGATGAATAAAAGCTATACAAACATTTTATTGACATCTGTTTTTGTGTCTTTTGTACATCCTTACAATTGTTTTTCCCAAATATGCTCAGTTTAGAGAGTTTGCCAGGCAAGTGCCAGACTGATGAACAATATATATAGACCAGTAGGTCCCCTTTTAGGACTTATACTAATTGGAAAACTTATTAGAAATATTTTAAATCTCGGCAAGTTAAACATAACTTTTTTTGATCCACTTCTGCAGAGCCCTTCAAATCTGTAAGTGCAATCTAGTATATGATAGATCACACAATACATAAATTGAATTCTGAAATTTTTTGAAGTTGTATCCCGTGATTGTATTGCTTCATAAACAAAACAAAAGATACCTGTTTCTTTGTTGTTTTTGTTTTATGATCCTAAGAAATGACTGGAAAGATCTGCCAGGCCTGTCTCTGTTGTGAAATTTGGTTTAGGAGCTCATAATCTGTCCTGACAAATACTTAGGGGTTTGCATTGATTGCTTTAATGGTATTTCCTCCCCACCTGATTCTCCCCTGTATATCTGTTCCTCACCTATTTCCAGTAATATTTCCAACTGTGACAAACAAGGATACCATTGCATTTCTTCACAATAGAGCCCTCTCAGAGTGACCATTATCAATCGACTTGATCTATTGATTCTGGAGTCCCAAATCTTTCTGTTAACCTTTATTTTTAATTTACCAAAACACGTCTCCAGTCTAGAGAGTTCCTCTTTCCATCTCCTGACTTAAGAAGCATTTCAAATATGGAACATTGCCATTCATAATGGATATGAGTGGTGACCAAAAAATCAAGGTTTTCATATTTTTTAAATTAATATGAAGTGTTATTTCCCTGATATGTCACTGCTTCAATAGTAAATACTCAGTGGTCCTCACTTAATTTTGCTGGGCATCATTTTTTACACAAACAGTAAATATAGTTCATGTGTAATTAAATTAAATAGGGGCTCATATGAACACTAAATAAGTCTATAAGGAGATATGGAATCTTCAATGTTGCGAGAGGAGAGCAGATGATCAGTCATTACACTGAGGAGAAAAGATACAAGCAGTTGTACTGAACTATATTTCAGCACTTTCAATATTAGAAATTTCACAAAAGTAGCTAAATTAAATTCATTTAAAAGTGAAAAAAAAAATTAATCAAATGAAACAAACTGTAGTTGTGAGTAATCAGAGGTATCCATGTTTGCACATAGTTTCCCACATGCTTCCCAAATGTTTGAGAAGATTGTTATTTGTTTTGTTCTCTATGTTAGTTTTGGGATTCTCTCATAAAGAAATTCAGTTATGAGATTTGTAACTAAGACAAGAAACCATATTCATTTGGGGGAAGCAGATCAAAGATGAGGGTTAACCACATTTAAAAAGAGAAGCTAAATTAAAAAAAAAAAAAATCCAAAAGATATTCATTTAAGATATCTAAAATTATGCAAAGACAGGTTATTGCAATTCTAATCATACACAAAGTGTATCTGAAAATTAGACAATTTTTTCAAAAAAATAATTAAGGATTGTAACAACTGCATTACTACTGATGCCATCTCCAGCTTCCTTTACAGCATTTAAGAGCACTATCTTCCTAAACAAATCCTTTACCTTTTTGGCAGCATAACTCTTTGTGATGTTGACTCTCTGCCCACAGCAGAACATGTGACCAACTGGTATTTTATCTTACAGCCTTTGATCTGGTTTATGAGAAGGTACATCAATTCATAATTAAAGTATTTAAAAGTCAGCTTGATATTCAGTTTCTCTATGTAATGCATAGGTTTAATTAATAGAAATAAACAGCCTATAAAATGATCCAGGGACACCTGAGCAATAGCTGGCAAAACCTGGCTGACCACAGGAAGTTATTTATAATTTTGCCCTTTTGGTTTAGTAGGCTTTTAGAAGCAGGAGTTGTTTTGCGTTTCAAGCTCACAGAAAAACCCTAGAGCTGCGACATGCTAACAAACCTTTGTGGAAATGAAATGAAACTACTGAGTAGCGCTTCACCTGTGCAGGTTCCCCTAAGTAGAAATAGTACATTGCCAACAAAGTGCACACAGCTCAGATCTAGTTGATATTACTGACCCAAAATCAATAAAAAGTAGCTTGCTTACCTGTCTGACACAGCATGCCTCAGCCATACATGCAAATTACTTTATTCACATAACTTTAAAAAATATATCTTCATTACTCAGAATAAGCACTTGAAAGGCAAATATGCATGCATAGCATTGTAACATTCATACCATGGGACTTGGTTCTAAAAATACAGAATCCATGAACAGCGCTTCAATCTAAGAAATTGTGCACTAGAATTTCTTAATCTCTTGATGTCTTTAAGAAACAGAAGCATTTATAACACTAATTTAGCATTTCAAGAAATTTTTCAATGTGTATTTAAGACTTAAGAAATTATTTCCATGATTCCAAGGGAAAATTTTCTTGTATCAGGTATTGAGAAGCGTGACCTTACTTCTCACTGCCATCATGAAGCAAATTATATGTGTGTCTCTGTCACCATACACACCCTCCCTTTACAAGGGAACACTCCTCAAGGACTTGAAAAACATTAAAGATAGAATAGATATTAAGGGTACAGTTTATGAAGAAAACGTGGGATAATCCTCCTTCTCATTAAAAAATCATGCCCACACACTGCAAAGACTTAATTTTATGCAATTTGATAAAATCCTGTTCCAACTAGCAATTTAGACGTTGACTTCCAAGGGGTTCCAACGTTCATCTTTCAAGAAGACACACTAATATCTGTGACATCGCTCTTAGTTGATAAAAGTCAAGTCTTTGAATGTGCAGATTTTAATGATCTTCCATTCTTGATATTGTTTCCAACAAATGTGGTTTACATTTTGAGGATAAAAATACAGAGCAAAAGAAAAATAACTTTTTTTGTTTTTCAAGGACTGAAAAAAATCAAACTCATGGGAAGAAAACAAATGGAAAAATAATACTGCTTTGCATTGGATAGTTCAAGCTTAGACACCGTTCATTCTCAATTTCCACTGACTAAAACAATGTCAATGAGAATTGAGGGCACTCAATAGGTTCAAGGTTCTAAATCAACTGAAATAATACCCCTAAGACAAATAATGATCCTTAGTAGCAGACCATCATGAATCTGTATATTTATTTATCTATATTGTACAAGGGTCACAGACGTTAACTGGATGATGTACAGCTTGGGAATGTGCACATCTCATGCCTGATTCTCAATTAAGGCCTAAAGTCTCTCAATTTATGGCTATTCATGGATTATAATAAAACAGCCTGCTTTAGATATCACAGTTATCTGCAGAGCAACAAGACAGTTATGAGACTTCAACAAGGCAAATTTATAGAATCATCTTCAGCTTCCACTGGTCAAATATTTCTGAGCAGGAAAGGAGGTCTTACCTGTCACTGTAGGCAGCTGCAGTGGCAGTGGCAGGCTGGGCATACCGGTAGGCAGCATAACCACCCTGAAACACAAACTCACGCTCTAACTGCATTGCTGTGGCACCTTAAATCACATTTTGCAACATTTGGCAACAGTTGAAAGAGTACAGTCATGCTGCAGTTCACTTAAATGCATAGGAAATACTGCAGTGAAATGTTAAGGAAATATTTCGGTGAATCGTTAAGCAAAATCTAGCACCATAAACTTTTTAAGATTTGTCCCAGAGATCAGGAGAAAGCAATGAACTATATTGATCAGTGTCAGTTTTTTTACAAGACAATACTGTATTCTTCTCCAAGTTTTCAAGCACCAGTTGTTCTTATGAACAAAGTGTATGTATATTCACAAAGCAATGCTGAACTTAAAAGACAAACTTGGCTAATAATATTTTTTTTTGTACAAAATATGATTTATCATGCCTGGTTGATTAAACCTATGAATTTGTGCACCCAATTAACACTTAATGTTACATAGGTTTCCAATTTATACATAAAATTATAATGAAGAAGCAAAATTCTCTTCTTCCATGAATTAACATTCAGTTGTATGTAACAGTAATTCCAGCTGTTCAATTAAGCAAACAGGACAAACAAACACACATTGGAAAGGAATTGAGTGCAGTGATGCATTGATTATCAAACTGTGAAAACAGCAGAGCTTCCTGTTCAATGGACCACGGTGTTATATCAACCATTTCCAAATGATCTCAGCATGCCAATTAACAACCCCAGCCCAGGCCCGCTGATAACACAAACACGATTTACGTCCCAATTAGAATTCTCCCCCCCAGCACCCTCTGGGACAGGGGGCTGCTGTGGTGCCTTCCCCACCTACCCCCTCCCTAACAAAGAGCTGAATAAGACAGTATCAGCTCACACAGCTTTGAATAAAATTCACTCTTTTGCTGAAGTGTTCGCTTTAATGGATTGATTTTTTTTTGGAAGGCTGCATTCGCCCAAGATACTGTGCTGAAGCAGGAAGAATAGGCCACAATGTGTCAGACTTCACTGCAACAGTAGAACATTTTTACTGCAGCAACTTTTGTGGGTTTTCTGTTTTGATTTTGCACATAAAAATTCACTCTTTTCAGAAAAGCAATCTGAACTACTTTTGCAAGCTACTTCCCCTTCTACCACTTTGCTTGGCAGAATGGCTTTCGTCCCTATCACATGTAAATCTTTGTGGGTTTGAAGATTTGAAGCAGATTGGGTTTGGAAATCAATCGTTCAGCTGACAATGCCACATCACTCTAAGAATAAACACAAGTTTTACGTACACTGACAGCTCATTAGACACTCCAGGCTTTGAATTGTCAGCTTACCCAAAGAACATTCTTTCTGATTTTTTTTCAAATGGGGACACAGAGAACAGGACACATCCCTCCCTGCTCCTGGCCAGCTCCCTGCCAGCAGCAATTGTGCCACACAAGCCCTGGGATCAGGCAGGAATAAGCATCTCCTAATACCCCACGTGCCCTCTCCTCTGCTCCTCTGTGCACATAGAGGCAGTGAGACAAAACACCTTCTCATTTCAGATCATTTGGTTTTTATAAACCAGCAGAAGGCTGTCACTGTCAAAAATGTAGAACAGGCACACTGTGCTGCAGATATGTACATTCAGGCCTTCTGATATCAAATAATGTCACCAGGTACAAACTAAGCCAATAGACAGCAAGGCTGAGAGGAAATTAAATTTAAACTGCACCCTCGGGCTGGCCTGTGTCAAAGGGAGAGAGGTGAGAGATGATACAAATTTATCTGTTCTCCTCTCCTGGTTTTTGAGGGCTAAATATGACAACCTTTTTTTTTTTTCTTCTTTTTTTTTTTCCTCCTGAATGGGGATATGAGGAAGATATTGAACTTGTTTTTGTGATCCAGTCCTGGCAATGTGTGGCAGATCTGCAGCCTGACATGGTTCTGTTCACCAGGGTGTCCAACTCTTTGTCTTGATGTCCACTCCTAAAACCCCTCCACTTGGAGCCACTCCAAGTCAATCCGACTCTGCACATAACAGCACCCACCATGGCATGGAATGGAGAACAGGCCACCACGAGCAGCTCTGGATGGCAGAAAAATGAGACAGGCTGTTCCCACAGCAGCTGATCTGAAATCTGGTGGGCTCTGTGAGGATTGGTTTTCTTTCCTTTATTTAACTATCACCAAAAATTGGTCAGTGGGTGAGGAGAGACTCTTTCTTGCTCCCTAAACATAAGAACCACATTCCTTTTATGCCTACATTTTGATTTGTTTTCAAAGAATTTCTGCTGAACAAGGAAACTCGACTCTCAACTTTATTAAGATGTTTTGTTTTCAGCAATCAGTCTGACATTTATCAGAGCCCTGGCAAGAATGAGCATAAAGCAATACAAATAAAAAGAGATTGAAAGCATTGAATTTGCCTGAATTCTTTGGAGAACTTAAAAAAGCAGGATGTGTTTGGTTATCAGGAAAAACCTAATTCCTTACCATCCCATGTCATGAAGTCATAATTTTAAAATAAACTATCATAAATTACATGTTAAAATATGCTTAAGCAAATTATTTTTATGGGGTTTGTGTTCTGCAGTTTTGGTGTTGTACTAAGGTTTCTCATTGTTTTACTTCAATTACTTCAGATGATTTTTGATTACTGCAGGAATAAAATACTTGGAGGTACATTTTACATTGGGAATTGGGGTGGGAATCTGGTTCAAACCCCTGAACTCAACTTCTGTGATAAGTTCTACTTGACAATTTTTGTCTAATTTTGAATTTGGCTGATATTTTAGATGAAGAATACATGGGTAATCTTCACTGCATATACATCTCTTGAGTAACCTTATGTATTTATCCTCATGCTTTGGACTGTGTTGCAAAATAAAATACTTAGAACAAAATTATGTAATAATTATATAAAAATAAATAACAATTTTCAGTTCCTCTGTATTAGAAATGTTTTAGGAATTTTTTTTTTCCCCTTATATTTATATTCAGGCAGAAAGTACCTGACTTTTATGCTTTGCATATTATTTTGAAAATAATAAATTCAGATACTATAATGAAAAAATGTCTACTGCCTTATCTGTGCTCCCATATTTGCTACTTCCAGGGCAATGATCAAACAGTGTTACAGCAGTTTAAGTAGTTTTAAAAACTAAGAATATTATCGCTATCTGCGACTTTGTGACTGAATCTGGAAAATAAAATGCAACTGGTGGACTATTTTTGCCATTTGTACACACAGAATCCATTTGCTCACATAATTATTCGAGTATCAGTATGATTTTACACGAGTCTACATTCAGCATGGTGAGGTTTTTCCATCAGTGGGTGTCATACCTGTGGTAACTTATTGCCATACACAGGCTCCTGCAACACTGCTCTATAAAGAAACAGAAATGGAATGATTTGAATGAGGAAGGAAGGATGGAAAGAAAGATGTAAGGAAGGAATTTAGGCAAATTCCCCAGAGCAATTCATTAGAATTTTCCTCTCAGTGTTTTATACATCTCTGGCTCAGGCAAACAGAAAAAGAGCAGTGGGATCTGTCAGAAATTAGTTGCTGAATTTTATAGAGAAATCTTAATCAATTTTAGAAAGAAATCACACATTTTGAATAAGATGATAAAATGGAAATGAACAGAAAATTAAATACAACTGAATTTTTAAATAAAGTGTGTATATCTGCAGTAAGGCTAACTTCCACAAAAAACTTACCCAGACAGAATCTAGAGATTACAAAACCACGTATACATATGTGCACCTCCTCATAAAATAGCCAAATTACTTTTTTCTCGTGATCTCAGATGTACTGACACACAAAGTGACTCTAAATGATGAGTATTTTTTTGTTATTTTTTTCTATTAGCTACATATTTAATATTTTATATGAATGTTGAGAATTAATTTTCCTCAATTTATACTTTCTATACTTCCTTTCACTCAAGGATCTCAGAGTATTTTGTGAATATAAATTAATCAAGGTTCCAAACCTTGTCTAGGATTGAGAATTAGACCTGCCTTATTAAATATAAATAGAAGAATGGTATTAAAAATTACATGAATTACACCCAGAGCTGCAGAATATGGAAGTTGTCAGTTCTTTTTCCTCCACTCACATGCTATTGAGATTTAAACAGCATTTATTCTGCGCACCGAGTAAAACTTGGACTGGGAGAATTAAAAATAAACAAAGAATCCACATCAAATTTGTGCTGGCTCAAATGCTGGAACAGGCCTGTGTGCAAGGTTTGGGGCATTTCTATATCGTGTTCCCAGAGGTAGCTGTTGCCTCAGAGAAACTCTTGGTAAAATATCCAGGCACCACCTGCATTAATTCCAGCCAAATACAACCTCCAGGACTGGTCTGGTACCTTTCTGAAGGTACTGTTTATATCACAAATAAAGATGAGATGAAAAGACATTTCATTCCTACCTATCCAAACTTTTTAAAGGGTATCATGGGGTGTTCCAGCACACGGAGCAGTGGAAAGAACAACCCACTGCTCCCTGGGGACCCTTTTGCCCTTGGCAGTGTCATTTCTCCACTTCTTGCTCTGTTTCTGTGAGTCACAGGAAATGGCACACCCTTCCATCTGCAATACATAAAAACCCCTTGGTTCCTGAAACAAAAACTTCAGTGCTATCTGCATATCCCTGTTTTTCACATCAGAACAGTAACGCCTTTCAGGGGACCGGATGGCTTTGAGGGACTTCTACCTGGGGTCAGGGGAATGTTGCTTAGATAATTACCTTGGCTTTTCCCTTGGGAAGCAAATATATCCCTCCATCCCCAGTTCCATCCTGGCTTTGAGCTAAAGGTAATGGCAACAGCTCTTAGGAAATAGTCTCATTCCATACCCCTGACCACAAAAATCTGCCTTGTTCTTGCCCAGTAGCATAAAAAAAAAAAGGGGGGGGGTGGGGTGGTGAGCAGCAAACTCAAAGTTTTAAACCTACACATGTCTATTTTACCATGGATTCTCTCCAGCTGCAGTATCCCAGGTCCAGAATCCCGGGAAGTTTGGAAAACCTTGCTGTGAGCAGTAGGACTGACTAATGGCCATGGTTAAACCATTACCCAGGGACTTCTGGAGCTGGTGGTGACAGGGTGTGGAAGGTTCTTGTGTTTCCGAGCCTTCCCACATTTTAGGAGTGGATTGATGACTGACATATTCTGAAAACATTCTTTATGACAATGGCAATAAAAAAAAAGGGAACAGATTTAAGATAAAGCAGAGCAAAAGTGTAGAGCTATTATTCTAACTGCATATTTCTGAGACTGTTACTATTTTTTGCTTCATTTTGTGGAGTGCATTTTCTTATTTTCACAGGTGTCAATCTTCATCTAAGAACTTCTATATTTGCTGGCAGGCAACTTTAATTCTCTTTTAATGACTTTTTCTCTTAGTGAATCAATACTTAATTTTAAAAGGTCTTCCTTACTTCCTAATAATCTTCTTTATTTTTCCTACTCAAAGGCACATTTTAAAGAGAATTCAATAGCTCAGCTATTTCAGAAGGATTATTACATTCCATACAGAATTATACGAAATATAGAATATATTATATTACATCTAGAATCACGGCCGTTGATTTTTCACTTTAGACTGTACTTTCCACCTATTTTTATATTTGTAATCTCTTCTATTCCATTGGCTAGTATTGAGCAGCTCTGGATATTTGCTGTTCCTGATTCACCCTGCAGCTTTTACCCAACCAGTACCTTTCTGTACCTCCCCTCCCTCCTTTCCCCTAAATCTATGGTTTCTCTCACCAAAGGCTCTGTTGATCCCAAGTTATGCAAAGAACAGCACAGCCCATATTTCTATTGTTTCTCAGCGTAATCAGAGCAGGATGAAACCCACTCTGATATACCCATTACTGCATATTTTTGATCTGACTTCTCACTATTGTGCGCCTCTTGTTTTGCTTTCTGTGGTATTTCCAAGGCTCCTTTCTCTTCAATCTACTATTAAACCCTACACTGTTTAAATGGTTTTTCTCCTTTTTTCACAGAATATTTGTCATTTCACAAAGCTTCAGCTTTGCACTTAAAATGAAAAGCTGAGTAGAATTATGTCATAAACAATTGGGATTTAATAAATAACTTGGTCTGCTGCAAACTGCTACACTAAGAACTAATATACTGTGAATTTTAAAGTTTCATTTGATTTATGCCAGTTCTTTCTATCTCTCCCTCCCCTGCAAATGCTTTATATGCAAGAAGGCACAAATGTGAAGAAAAATTATTTATAAAATAAAAAGATTTGTATATTATAAAGAAATTAAATTTCCAGAAGAGCGTTTTAATTCTGTCATCTGCTACAAAGATAAACATTCTGTTGCATTCAGAGAACTAAGATATGCAATCAGAAATACAAAGCCGCAGCTGAGTGAAAACCAGTGTAGTTATTCCCTTTCCTAATGCACACAACTATTGCAGACAACAAAACTGAGGCTATACTAGAAATTAGGAACTTATTCAGTATCTTTCTCATTGAAATCACCCTCCACTTGGAAACAAAAGGTTAAGGTCTGTGAGAGGGTGTGAGGCCACTTAAAAATAATGCTGTCAATCACCAAAGAGATATTCCTGGCTTTCAGCAGCAGTGGGTCCAAACCTACAAACTGCTCGAGTTCCATTTAGTTCTCACCTATTCTCTCCCACTGAACCCTTTTGAGAAAGATGTCTTGTTGTCCTGCAGATTTCTGGGCTGGTAAACTGAGCAAAATGGATGTCAAACTCTTTGGACAGCTTGAAGGACTGGAAACCACATTTGAAGAAATTCCACACTGTAACATGTGTCCCATACAGCTCAAAAATTGTGCAGCAACAGGTTTGGGTGAGATTAGAGCCACTTATTTGGCTTGAGCAAACCTTTGGCCAGTGGGTGATTCTTGTGTTGCAAACAATATCTTACTGATAACATCACTGAGTACATAGGGAGAGGACTTTACCCTTGCTAATTCATTTTAAATGTGTTTTTAAGGTGCACAAATGAATTTTCAGATAAGGATCAGCCTTTCCATCTCCATCAGAAAAACAAAACCTACTTCATCCATAAATTCAAATGGTTTTCCTTTTTTATATAAAACTTACTAACAAAAATCTGTTCCCTTGGGAATAGTTCTAGAAGATTGCTGATAATGAACACAAGGGATGTTTCCTAGCACTGCCTATTTAATTTTTAATATTCCTACAAATTTCAACTCACCCATCTCATTTGATCTCAACTGAGATAGTACAAGTAGGTTACAGAAAGTTGTCTGGTCAAACAGAGATGATACCTGTAGCTTAGGACCAGATTGCCTCATTAAAATAATAACAAAAGTAAAATATTGCTTACTACCAGTGAAATATTTTACATCGACACATAAGGTATAATAATTAATTATTTTAGAAGAGTGAAATTTAACCTCAACCCCCTGAAACCCCTCACATACTCAGACATATGAAGCCTCTTTGTATACATTCAAGATAAAAAGTTGGTAAGAAAAAATAATGTATGAAGCATGAAAAAAATAGAAAAAAATTGTAAAAGTATTATTTAAAATGAAATTGGTGAACAATTAGGTGCAATGGATCCAGGACTGTGAATCTTTCCTAATAAATTATCCACTTGTATTGTGAGCAGTCTCTACCCATCTCCTTTAAACTGAAATTAGTGAATTTTAGAAGGGCAATTTTTGGAAATCTACTCAGATTGCAGACAATAAATTGCCATATCTTAAACTTACGATGCCATTAAGATCTACTATCACCATGGCACCTACATATACCCAGTGTTGGCTGGATTTGGGAAACCTGTGTCTCTCCATGAAGTACTTTCATACTTCAAGTATTCATAATATTCAGCTTGCCTTGATTTTTTTTTTAAAAAAGAGCTTGTGGGGATTTGCAAAAGAATGTTTCTGCTTTGCTTTATATTTTCTCTGAACTTCAATTACGAAGGGAGACGCCCCTCCACACACGCACACACATTTTTCACATCTTTTTGCATTCATTCAGCATTTGATTGAAGAGTTAATTCAGCTCCACTGAACAATGATAGATGTAATGAACAGAAAGGTCTTCCAATGTGAGAGATATTCTTCTCAATTCTTTCTGACAGGCAAGGGATGGTAAATAGACAAAACAGAGTCAAGCTAGGCAGCAAACTTGTAAAAAGAATGACTCTGGTAATGTACAAGGACAGCATGCACATCAATGAATACTTACATAAATGTCTGCACCATAAAATCCATCCTGGTATACAACACTGCAAGGATGCACACACAAAGAAAAACATCCATATTAGTGCATTTCCACATGCAAATGCCACCAACCCCTGCACAGCTGAGGTTAGTCTCTCACAAGAACAGAGGGGAGGGGGAAGGAAGGCACTCTTCACATTGGTTAAGGAGGTTGGTAGTAATTATCAGAAGTGAACCTGTACCAAATACATCATCTTATCAAGTATGCCAAATGCTTAGTCAAAGGAAGGCAAAGCATGGCAGGACTGGAAAAGACTTTTGATAAAGTTTGGGGGCTTTTTTCTTCCCCTGTTTTTAGTTTTAAGAGACCACATATTGACAGCGGCTTTTTTTTCTTTCCGATAAAAATTTTCAGAGGGCCAGTCCTACATCCAGTTTCAATACCTTAGCAAAGAGCTAACTCTTGAAGTACTACTTTCTTGTCCTGCAATTATGCTGACTCTCTGAAAGAAAGGGTTACTTCTCATTACTTAGATGGCAAACAAAACACAGCCTAAGTTCAGCTGGTGAGAAGGGTGGGTGAAATAATTATGCTGGTGGTGTTCCACCCACTGGGTCAAATCTCAATATTCAATGTACACAGAGGTGAGAGAATCCATAGGTACTGCATTGTTGGCTCGATGCACATTTCCAGTAGTGACAACAGGTCTGTTGAGAATTTCATGGTGCTATTCTTATGAAAAAAATATTAACTTTTCCTACTTGAGCATTTTACAGCTTTGGCAAGCATGCCAGTGTTTCTGAGCTCCCCTGTTTTGGTTGGCTGGATACATTACTACCACTTCTCTCAAAAAAATGTGGTAATGTTGCTGTTAGCAGTTCACCCAGAGGTGGTCTCATTTCAGCTAAGATCAATCATCAGTGTAAACAGTGAAAGATTCTAAACCCTTCAGGATAAATGACACAGTATGACAAAGACAGCCTAAATGATTACACTAAATAAAACTGGAACTGCACAACAGTGGCCTACCAATTACACCCATTAGGTCATTCCTGCAATTTTACATCCATTTGACCGTTCTGCAACTTAAAATGTGTATTTCCAGTATCAGAATCAACCCAAGCTGTTTCAAGAGCTAAATATGAGAGCACACAATAGGGGTTTTTTGCAACAATATTTTCGATTTAGGAATAATTTTATCTAGGAATAATAGTTATTACCAAGTTGCTAGTCTAAGCCATTTTGCAATTCCAACAAGCATTTTCATGTCAGAAATATAAGTGATCTATCAAGGTCAATGACTAAACCCCACAGGGCTGAGCTGGTATGTGTCAAGCCAGAATCACTTGAGAAAACCATAAATATGCATACATGCACACAGCGACATGGATAAAACCACACTGATGATAAAAGTTTGGTATGGAATAATAAAGGGTGAAAACTCAGCTCCACTTAAATCAGAGTGTCTGCCATTTGTTTCAGTAGTGTTAGACCTTTACTCATATATCTTTCTATTTATTACGTCTGCAGAGCAAAATACGCAAAACCTGGTCTACGCTGGCAGCTTGCAGAGAGCTTTTTATTTGCGCTGCGGTGTACCTTCATTTTGGTTTTGATACTCTGATTATTTCAAAGCATTCCATGTTTTTCTTTACCTGTTTGCACGTAAGAAATAAAGCATTCCACACGACTGTGAGGATGGAGCACACAATCATGAACAGCATGGAAGGACTTGGGTGAGATGACATACAAAGAATACTGAGTTTACTAGAGAGGAAGGCCCCACAGCCACAACCCTCGGGTCCTCACATCCCTGTGCCACTCCTGCTGGAGATGGGCAAGGAGTTGGGGGAAGGTGGTTTAGGTTCTGCCTCTGTTTATAACCATCGAACTGCACTTCATTAGGAAATAAATTAAATTCATTTTTCAAGTCAAGTCTGTTTTGCCCATGATGGCAATTGGCAAGAAATGTCCCTGTCTTTATCTGCATCCAAGAGCTTCTCCATTCTCCTTTGTCCCCCTGTACTGTTGAGGAGGGGGAAGGAGAGCACAGCTGTGTGAGGGTCTGGCAGCCAGCCGAGGTCAACCCATCACTGTACATTCAAACATCCTACTCTCAATTGCTACTAAATATTGCTATCCAGAAAATAATGGTTTTGAGAGAGCATGTGTGAGAAAGGGAAACTTTTTTCTTCCTCCTCTTGGTGATCTGTGGTTATACAGAAAAGAGGAATAAGGGCTGATAAATTTTTCATTCCTAAGTGCAGGTGTTTGTAATCTTGGACAGCTTCATTCATCCACCTCAGTCTTCCTTCCAGTCATGTACAGACAGAAACTTATTTTGAGTTCTAAATGAAACCACTTCATAAACACTATGCTGAAAAATGTACTCATCACTAAAATGAGACATATATGCATAACTCCATCATTAAACACGGCCAATATTAAGATGAAGTGACAATCAGGCAAATGAGCATAACAGTCCGCAGCAGGACTTGCACTACAAAAAATATCAGCTGATTTTATCCTATTTCCTCCCTATGATCTTGTATTATGACAGTGATATTAAATAAAAACCCTTCTGCTTCTCCTGAGGTTTGAGGAAAAGTAATTCTTCACACTTCCATAGGTTTTTCAGAGAATATTTCCTCTATTCAGTGTCCTTGTCATTCATTGATTCCTGACCAAATCTTACCAGGGAGTCAAATGTATTTCCTAACAGCACCCTTCATCAGAAGGACAAAGTGTAAACCATCAAGAACTATGCTTTGCTTTTCCTTCCTTTAGTATATAAGTTTCCAAGATGTTTTTTTGGTTAATTTAAGTTGCTTGGCTTATATCCCCCTTTTCTCTCTCTGAAGCTCTAGGCAGGAAAAAAAAAATGTCTTGAGCATGGGAAGTGACTGAAGGCATCACACAGGGACCCATCTTACAACAGCTCCTTTTAGACTTTATAACAAAAAAATTATCTTGGTAGACAGGTAAATCTTGTGCTCCTTGTAAAACAACACAGGGTTTTCAAATAGCCACATTACTAAAATCTGAATTACTTCACCCAAGGAATGGATATGTTAATGTGCTCCCTGGAGGCATTAAAAGAACGAATTTGGGGGATTTATTCAGATGCATTTTATTATTTTATTGTGCTAAGGAAAACTCAGAGAAGTGAGAAATCTTGATTTAATAAGAAAATGTGCATCTAAACAATATCATATGTGGCAATCATTTCCTGAAATTATTTTTCTCTAAATAGGAAACTCTTTCCTCATCAGGTATTATTCATCTGACTTTCACGGGTTTAGCTCCTTTGTTCAAGTCTCTGTGTCTTATAACCACTTTTTGTAACTATATTAACATGAACTCTTTACTAGTTTAGATTCCACCTTTATAATATCCTGGGAGAACTACATCTGTCTTCATTATCATTTTTCTGTCCTCATCTTTCAAAAGGATTGAGCTGAATAATCTATCAATGACATAAAAAGACAGCCCTTGATTGAACAAACGTTAGCCGAGTAAATTCCCAGCAGCTGAGGATCCATGGCCCTCAGCCACCCACGTCCTGCACAGGGCAACACACCCAACCCAAGGCTCATCCAGAGCGATGGATTCAAGGGAACAAACGGGCATCACACCCCTGATGTCCTTCCTTGGCACAGGAATGGTCACAGCTCACCATCACCTCTCCAGCACAACTACAAGAAAGCAGCTGAGGAACAACAGTTCTGTTTTCTGATTGCTGGGAGGGTCACCTTCACTGTCCTACACTCTCCAGCTCTTGGTCTGGAAATCACTTTTTACATGAACCCTTCGATCTAAGGCCTTCATGAGACAAATGATAGAAGAGATGCAACTACAGCCTTATTTAAACCAAAGACAGGGTTAAAGCAACACCTTTCAACACTCCAATAGAGCAGTTTTAAGTGTTGTAAACATAGAACTGAATCTCTTGTAAGAGGCAGTTTCAACTTAGAACGTTCTCTAATTCCAGTTTCTTGCCTTTCCAGTTTCAACATTTTCTGCCGTGGACAAGTTACATTATCTGCTTTGGGAAATTGACTGAGGGCATTGCTGCAGAGAACAAAGCTGGCAGACATGAATCAATATGTGCTGGCAAAAACCATTTTTTGTTCCAACAATTGCATATATACACAGAGTCCCAAGTAAGAGGACGTTTATGTGAGCCCAAGGAAATGTAGTGGGAAAAACCCCTAACAACCAGAGTAGATGTAGTAGCTCATACTAATCTTCTTAAATTTAGAATTCAGAATAAGGCCTGGAAAATAAAGCTATATTTTCATTTTGAATCAGTTGGCAAGTAGCACTTGAGAATGTTTATTTTAACAAGGGGAACAGTTTCTGAATAGTCTCTGTTTTTTCTCCTCCACACTCCCCACAAATTTGCAATTCTATTTAAGGTTGGGTTTGGGGTTTTTTTTAAACTGTTCTTTTCAAAGAGAAAAAAGCACATTGCTCTCCCCTGCTTTCCCAGGAAAGACAGCAGAGGAGGAGATACAGACTGAAAGCTAATTCTCTGTTACCTTTATCAGAACTGAAAAGAGCAGAGAGGAAATGTGAAGACAAAGTCATCACACTAAAACTTGTGAAGAATTTAAGGCAAAGGATGCTGAGACAGAAAGGCTTCTCATTAGTTTCACTACTCCTGCTACTTACTGCTGCTCTACTACCAGATATACTGTGACACTGGGTTTTCTTGACAACAGATTAAAGATCTCGTTTCCCTCTCTTGCTGCAGCATTTCAAGTTTAAGCTCTCCATGCAGTGTAGACCTCCAAACTCTAAATTTCAGCATTCAGTATTCTCACACAAACCAAGCTTTACTCCCCATTTCAGTGTCAGTGGGTTTTTATGGTACATACATTACTTATATGTAGTTATGAGTAAGCTGCACGTTCTTGTATTTCAAGGCATTAGAGATGATGCCACAGATGCTAAAAGTGAAGTACTTTCCATGAGCTAATAAACAAGATGCTATCTCAAGGAATTAGTGAAATGTCTCACTCAGAAGTAAAGGATCCATTAATTATTGGGGTAGTGCCATGTATCTCATGAACAGAAATTCCATTTTCAAATGACACATTTTAAAGCACATGAGCTATTCTTTGATTTATAAGAAAATAATGGCTTTACATATGGTTATACTCAACAATTTCCCTCGAACTTAGCAAACCTGCCTGCTGCTCCCCAGTGAGTGGGAGGCACAGCAGAAGACACCTTTTAATAGGAACCACCATAACTCATCCTGCCTTATGACCACAAGGCCTAGGGGTTAGATCAAGATCTAAGGTTAATGAAATAAAAGAAAGTAAAAAAAGGTAATTGCAATCTCCAGCTTTGTATTTTGCAACTACACCTAGGTTCTTTCTTGAAAAGAAATATTTTTCTAACTAAACATTGATGGAATTGAATGTAGATTTATTATTAAAATTATAGCTGTCATTATAGAAAATAAGTTTCTTTTTTTTTTTTTAATGATTGAAAATACTTAAGTACAAAACTGTTTGCTTGGCTGTAAGGCTGGGCTCTTTCCTTGAGTGAAAAATAAGAAATTGCTACTAAATTTAGTGCAAAACAGCATTCAAAACTTACTCTATTTTTCTTAGCAACGAATGATATTCCAAGTTGTTTGCTTCCTTCTCTAAGCTGATTGATTCTCCGTGATCTCTTTATCATCTCAGTAATTTCCCTTGACTTCTATTCACATTGTAACTGAAAATAACATTCTCATAATTTATTTTCATCGATTAAGGATTTTTTCTGATGGAAATTCCTTATTGCTTCTTTGATGGGTCACAGGATAGAACAGGTGAGCAGAGAATAAAGTAGCACACAGAAATTCCACCTTACACTCTTGTATCAGTGAAGATACCAACATGAGATCTAATGTGCCAGGCCAAAAACGTTATGGCAGAATAAAGCTTTATTACCCCAGCTGTGATCAGTGCAACAGAGATCTACATAACTTCTCTACTGATCCATGAATTACTAAAGTGGGCAATTCAGAAAGCAGGGCCTTACTGTAAAGCACAGGTGGATGGAGAAAATTAAATATCTGAACTAAGACCTACATGAATTAAGACAGGGCTTAGAAATTGAAAACTTTTGCAGTGTCAAATGTCTTCTGGCAAGGTGAGCCTTAGATTAGCAAGGGATCCTCTCAGACAGCTGGAATCCATCAGAGCAAGGAGATGATGGGACCTGTGATCAGTGCAATGCACGGCTCCCTCTGAAGCCAGATTTGGCACGAGCATGAAGGGAATGAGCTTCAGCCAACCTGTCAAACCACACTGCAGAGGAGTGTGAGAGTGCTGAGCTGACATCTTGGAAACCTAACTTACTGCTGAAGATGCTGACAATCAGCACTACAATTACATGAGGATATACATGTGCTGCACTTGGAAATGGAATTTTTTCTGCTGAGCCACTGAACTAATTATAATAATGTGTGTACCACACATATATACACAGAGCACCCACACGTGGCCTCTTAAATTAAGGAAAAATTTAAGTTACTTACTAGTAAGAAAGTATTTAAGCATCTTGCAAATGCTAACCAAAAAATATTGTCCAATTCAAAAACTCTATCACACGCAGCTGGTAATTATTTTCTTCTATGCCTTTATGACTTTGCATTTAACTAAGGTGTGATGTTAATGACATCATGAAACTGGGTGGCCCACCTTGTTATGCCACTGCATATTGCTCTCTATGTTCAAATTTAATAATTTGTTTTTACACAAGGTAGAGATGGGGAATCCACTTTCTTTAGATGCAGCATCCATTTGGTAGCTGAGGAATTCTGATTGAAACCTGAACGCAGGGCCTTCTAAACTTGCTGCCATCGTTGCCATGTACGAATGCCTGGATTGACTCTAACTGAGAGTATGACAACAGTAGGATAGCTTTGGTGGGACACCATCCTTGCCCAAAGGTTACTCAGGCAAACTTCAGAAACGAGTGTCTTCCTCCAGTAGTGGCAATACTGTTTTGCTTAATGAACTGCACAAAACACTCAAATGAAACCACAGAATACGCTTTTACAAAATAACCTGATTCTGTGGCATCATTTTTATATTAGTTCTTAGAACACCATATTTCTTTGAGATAGTAACTGCCCAATGTGATGGAATGGTCAAAGTGCCTGTCTTAAATATCTAAATAGCCTAAAAGGCTGAATGATGAGATTAGCAAATTTGTCTGGAAAAAGATGCTCCTTTTGCCTTAATGGAAGCAAGGTTTACTGAGAAACTGTGGGAACTGGTGCAGGGCAACCATCACCTACTGGAACGGAGCAAGGGGACAGGAGCTGTGCTGGCAGCTCCTGCACAAGGGGACATCCCCAGCGGGAGCCAAGGAGCTCCTGAAGGGGATTTCAGTGAGGGCAAGGAGAGAGAAAGTAGGAGAGAGAGAGACTGAGATCACCTTCTCTCACTGCCTGTGCCAATCCTTCCTGACCCCTTCCCAGAAAGATCCAGCAGCTCTATAGAGAGGCAGTGGCAAATCAACTTCAGGTTTTTAAGACAAAATATTACTGTGGCCTGGGATCTGAGAAGTTTGCTGATTTTCCGGACTTCCCAATTTCTTAACAGCTGAAAATCTTTTGCCACTGTTATTAGGGGTTTTAAGTATTACATGCAGCATATGAAGCCTTTCTGTGACATCCTTTGCAGAGCTTCAGGAGAATTTT
Organism: Eulacestoma nigropectus; assembly: GCA_013397775.1. NCBI lineage: Eukaryota > Metazoa > Chordata > Aves > Passeriformes > Eulacestoma > Eulacestoma nigropectus. The sequence continues at coordinate 3,600,105 of VZTE01001857.1, forward strand.
TTTTTTCTTCCTTTCCCCTAAAATATACCTAAAATCCAAACAATCTTCTGAAATAAAGAAGATTATAAAGTCTCTAGAAATTAGTACTATGAATTCCTCTTCTTGGTTCCTTAGTTGGTTCCTTACTACTTGGTTTTAGTAAATGCAGGTCACTGACAGTGAAATCTTTAGGCATTATTTAAGCAAACATACACAAAACCCATGGTCCTGAGAGAAGCACCCCTGATTTGTATCATGGCAAAGATGGCAGCTAGAAAAACTAAGCAAACTGCAATAAAAAAAAAAAAATATATATATATATATATATAAATACAGCACTAAGCCTTCGGGTGCAGAGACAACTTACAGCAGGCGATTTGAAGAAAAAGAAGTTAACTCGATCCAACCTCCTTAATAACCAGATGTTTGCAATCATCAAAAATATACCTTTAGCCGAAACAATCTCTCTGTTCCAGAGCGTTCCGTTTGCAGGCGCATTTACATAACAATATGTGACATCTGAAACGCTTAAGGCCACCAAGCATGGCAGTACAAATTACAGTCATTTTTCAAGCCGCTGTGCGAGGCGCCGGTGCCGGGCAGGCACGACCCGCATGCGGCAGGGCCGGGACCGGTGCCCAGGCTCCCGGGATCCATGCTGAGCCAGAGGTGAGGGAAGCCGAGCTCCTTACCCGCCGTAGGCTGGAATGGGAGGAGGGGGAGCTGCTGCACGGAACGTGTTGTACACCGTGCGACCTCGGCCTCGTAGGTGGGCACCTCTGTACGCAGCAGCTGCAGTCGCAGCAGGGTAGGGAAATCCTGGCACTGCGGAGGGAAAAAACAGGGATTAGCACGCAATGTCCGTGCTCCGAAGCAAGCAGTGGGGTTGCGATTATATAAAAGCTCGCCTGTAGCTGGACAAGGGAGTCGCCAAAGTCTTTTAACTCATCTTTTCACGCAAAGGCTCTGTATGCCAACAGCAGGCAGCAGATTGGGAATTTAGATGGCAGCGTCATACGCGGATCAGAGTTTCTCAGAGGACACTATTAAAAAGAGCGTTGACTGGTTCAGCCAACGCTACTACCAGGAGACTCCTGAGGTCCAAGTTCAGGCTCAAATTTATAACGTCAGAGATATTTGCATCACATTATTGGATCTGTCTTCTAAAGTCAGCCCTGTTTTGAGTGGGGGTGAGACATTAGAGACTTCGGTGACCTCAAGTCATCTAAATTATCCAGTGGTTTTGCCAATTGAACAGAGCTTTGCTTTTGTTCAAGATTGATTATTAACTGGCTCTTAACTGTGTAATAATGGAAAGAGTTTTTCCTCTCTTATCTCTTTTTTTTGGGCTTGAACCACGTACATAACAGTACCTTTTATTCCTTCAAAGGCAAGAATTGCATATTTTAGGAATGCATCTGAATCCACATAATATTCACACCAAATAGAAATAACTTAATATATAACAAAGACATTAACTCAGATATTTTTATATTGTCACTGGAACTGCGAACATTAATTACCATTCCATGCGAGACTTAAAATATTTTAATCAGAAATTGAAAAGTAATACAGTATTAGAGGCTTTCATTCTGTAAAACTTCTCTCTTGAGAAGTTCTGTAAAACTTCTCTTGACAACTTTTAATTGGAAAAATTAAATTAAAACGCCAAAACAACAAATAAAATTCCCCACTTTGCTTTCTCTGCCAGTTTTTTAAGCCACGCTTCATCACTTAATTTCTCCTTTGTACATATATTGCGTGTCAATGTTAGAACAGGTATTTCTTGAATGAATTCATCAGTGAGACAGATAAACATTAAATCCAGCTCTGTTGGCACTCAGGTTACATCAGATGTACTTCACCACGCTGATTTTTTTTTTCCCCCGCATGTAAATAAAGAAATAAAACAAATATTGCTTAGCAAAGCCCTAATAAAAAGCAAGCAAATGGAAATACTGATGTATAAAAATTTTCAAATCTGAAATATGAATTTATTTCAATCTTCATTTAGCATCAAATTTTAAAAGAAGCCTTGAATTTGAAAAAAGAAAATTAAAAAATCCACAACTTTTAGGCCTTGCTGGCTGAACATGTGAAGGCAAATACTGTAATTATGGTGATTTCCCTATAACTGCCTTACTGCTGGGGCTTTGGGGCTTTGCTAGGTCCCTCACACTGACAAAAAGGTTACACAGTAATTCTGCAAAGATTTACATGCCTGTGATACAACACAAAACAACCTTATGGCAATACAAATAAATTAGATCGGTCTTAGAAAGTGCAAATACCATATTTTAAAAGGAATATAAAACCAATGTGTCAAAATCAGAAAGATGAACTTGCAGAACTCGATATTCTGTTGATAACTTTGCAAGCAACTGCATTTAAGAAATCTTAAAGGAATTGTACTGGAAAACATTTCTTTTAAGGAAAAACAACATATACATCATATATGTGAAGTTTGGATGCTGTAAGTACTTTTGCATATCGAACAAGATTGAATATTGACCAGTGTAAATACAGTAGTGACAGAATTATGACCTGCTGCTGGAACCATGTAACTTTTGCCTTATCCTTTCCAAGTATACAGACTTGTATGAAAATTAATACAATATGCAAAGGAAAATGCAAAAAATAATTTTACATAATGTTCAAAGACCTACAGACCTACACAACCCCTCCAGTCTTACAGCTTTTCTTGGGGCATCCAGCTTTTGCTCCTTCCAAAATACAGGTATTGGACTAGATGGAGAACTGATCTAATCCAGTGCAGGTATCTTTGTGTAAGAGTGATGTTCAGCTGTAGTCTGCCTGTCTTGGAAAAATCACTCCTTTCCAACTAATAGGCATTTCTAGAAGTAAGTTGCTCCAATAAATTGATAGATGTGTCTTAAAAAAAAAAAAAAAAAAGGCAACTAAATACATAAAAAGAAACAAACTCAACAAACCAGTGCTGAGAAGAGTTTGCTTAAGCAAACAGACTTGAGGGAATGGCCAGGAAAAACTGATAGCTGAAATGGTGGACATGTCAAATGATAAACTGTAGTCTTTAGGGACACTCTTAAACTGTCAAAATTATGAGAGATTCCTCTGACCTAAACGGCAATTACAAAAAAATAATTCAGTCTTACAACCTTAGTATTTCTTCACTTGCATCTGTAGTTTTCTAACCATTGACAGAAAACAGACTTCCACGAGAAGAACAGGAATGGTAGAGAAAATCCAGCTAAGTCAAAAACAGCCTAAGCTCAAGCAATACAAGATATGTAACACTGGGCTTGCAAGACATGGTCTGGAAAGTCCTGCCCAGAGATCTGTTCCAGTAATTAATTCCTTCTATTGAACACCCACATTTGGCCATATTTACAGCAGTTGTTCTTTAGGGGTCCTAAGCAATCTTTTTGCTGTAAAATGTTCTGTTCATATTAATTCACCAATTAACTCCTGCATACAGCCACACCCCTCGCACGTGTGGGAAGACAGGGTCTCTCTCTTGATTTCTGGAAGAAATGAGTAAATATATGTCTAATTAAAACAAACTTGAATTTTTGAGAGACACTGAGGATATGCCTCTCTGAAAGAATGAACTCCTAATGTGGTTTGCAAACATTTTTTCCTTTGAATTGAACCATTCAATCCAGCTTTCATATAGACATATTAAAATATATATTTTGCAACAACTGAACATTTATCTTAAATTCTCTTCATTCTTCATGGCAGTCACACCCTGGAAAGAATTACAGGGAGGGTCACTGACCTTAAATCTTTGAGAGTGAATGCTTTCCACAAAGAAATGCCACCGGAAAAGCACAGTGCCCCATCAATGATTGAGTTAAAAATAACTTTTTTTTCTTTTTTTTTAAATTACATTTTTATGAGAAAGAAGGCTTTTTCTTAACAAAAGAGGAGAAAAAGGAAGAAAACTGAGATAGCAGGGAGAGTCACTTATTCCGTAAGAGTTTACCAAATCCAAAACCTGTAAGGGAGGCTCAGCAGTCATGGGAGATGCTAAGACAAGATAGTGATGATTTTTTTTATAATTTTCAAAGGATCTGCAACACATAGGATGAGTTAGAATGAGAAGCCTGAAGTAATGTAATTGTTTTGCTATGCTTGCCTTGCATTAATAAAGTCACGGAGCATATAATGTCTAAAGTAAAGCAAAGCACTAAAAATCTTGAAGATGCAATTAGCAGAAGGCAGAGCGGTGATTGGCAGTTCTGTTGGGAAGAGGATCAGACATGATGGAAACTAAACATGGGACTAAGAGTGGCATTGCAAGGTCTTACAATCAAGCGAGGTCTAACAGTTGAGTTTATACATAACAGAATCCATCCCAAAAATTGATTTGGGTCCATCTGAAAATCAGAGTATCGGGAAACACTCTTTCTATTGTCAGGTAGTAATGTTAGAGATTAAGATAAGAGGTAGGTTTTGTCGCCCTGGATTTGAGTTCAGAAAAAACCCCATTACGCTCCTTCAGCCCAGCTGAGAATTCAGATGGGTAAGAATATGCAATAACCACAAAATTTATTTTGCTACCAACTTTTTAATATCCTTATCCCAAAATAACCAGCAGAAGTGGCAGCATTAGAACACAACTGAAGAATGGACTTCATAAAAAGAATTTTATGAAAAGAGCTGTCCCATCAGGAAGCATTAAATGCTATTAACCAGTCCCAAAAGTAATGAATATAGTAGCCAGGAGGGGTAGAGGTTTTAATGACTTACAGTTTGTAGGTCAACCTTCCTTGGTGACTCAGTGCCAAGCTGCTGAAACTCAGTCAGTGAAAATGCTATTATAATGGGGTTGAAAATGTGTTTGACTCTCAGCAGGGAAGCATCTGAGCCCACTTCTAAGAAAAAGTAGCTAAAATTCATCAAAGTAATTTGATGACTGGAATTCTTCTGATCTGTGACAGAGAAAAGGCAGATTTCTCCAAATGCACTTTGATGATAGGAGGTGATAACATGAGGTTATAAAAAGGAAGACTTTTCTAAGGACAATATATAATCAAACATCAAGCCATTGAAAACAATTTACTTTTTCATCTAATGGCCCCATCCATTCTATATTCATTCAGCTATTCAAATATGAATGAGACTACAACAGCAACTACAAAACTCAGTTCCTACAGTCCCCCTGCAATTTTACTTTTTCAAGTTAAAAAAATTAGAGTATAAATAATATGCTGTAGAAATCCTTGGCTTTGCTTAATATAATCATCCAAAATCCTACAAAGCATCTACTACATGAAAATGAAACTACTACTAAATGAAAATAAAATTTTAAAATGTATTATTACAATGAACATTGTCTACAAAGTTTCCTTTTCTTACAATCTGTAAACCTGGAATCACTGTCAGGGTATTTCCTTCAGTGAACTTCAGTTTAGATCTCAAATATGAAATATGGCCAGCAAATTGCCACATTTAAGCAAATAAAAAGGGCTTCGGAATTAACCGGATTCATGGCAGTATATCAGCAAAACATAGGTAACTAACGATTTTACAGAAAAAGCAAATATGAGCAGAGGAAGAAAAATTTAATCTTTGAGTTCACAGATGAAATTTAATCAAATCTTAATTTGTCCCAGAAGATGTAATATAAGCATTTGTTTTACTAATTTTTCATTAAATGAACATGACAGGAAGGTGCACTTTGTAGGCACCACACCTCAACACAGGCCTGGGAAAACAAAGACTGAAGGAACAATGAAAAGCTTGAGTTCCCAAAAAGAGGAATATAACCTGGCAAAAAAATACTTAAGGGTTATACACTGCGTATTAAAGTTTTAAAGCTTTGGGATAGATGAAAGAGCAGCAGATGCAAAAAACAACAGGGGGCAGATTTTGTATCAAAGCCATAAAAATATACAGCCACTTTAATGGGCAATTATTCTTCGCATTTGTGCTGCGGTTTGAATTTGTATGAGGGTGCCATATGCCCCAAGAAAGGTGTGCCATCAAAATGGATGAGCGAATCTACCTCTCATCACTCCTAATCTCTCCTCCTCTGCACAGAGTAGCAGGTCATCTGCCACCAAGAGTTTGCAAATGTTTTATGGTGAAGAATTTTAATGTTACATCGTGTTTGAATCAGTTTATCGCTAATTTACTGCAGCACAGTTTAACTGCTAGAAAGACAGGGAGACACATTTACATTATTCCCATGGTTCAGGAGGATCCCCATTGAGGAAACACAATAAATTAAAAACAAAGAGATATAATGGGTAGCATGCTGAGAAAGGCTAAGCAGAATAATCTATATGATATTATCTGAGATTTCAGGAACAGAATCAGCAGTTTATCCCAATGTGTACTCTGTTTCCCCTTCACTGTAATAGTAATAAGTATTAAGTGACATTCTCTCAAAGAATTACAAACACTATACTAAAGAGGATTTGTGCATTTAAATACACAGACCAAAGCACACTGCAAGCAAAATATAAGCTCTGTTAATACAGATTTTAACACGAAAAGGCATTTAAATTAAATATAAATATATGTACATACACAAACTTCAAATTCAGGGTGAAAAAAAATCTTTAGAAAGTTCACAGTGTTTAAAATTAGCAGGCTGAAAATACACCTGTCACTGATGTGAGATGATTTTCCCTGGGATCTAGTTGTGAATTAATTGCATTCAAAGGAAATTTCCCATATACATCAAACACAGTCACAGCTGGTCACTTCTATTTCTTTCTTTCACAACCTATTTATTGTTTGAACCATACTTAAAATTATGGAACAATTATTTCCTTACTCTTGTAGAAAAATACATGCCAGTATAACACACTGTTGTTCAGAAATGAATAAATCTGTATTTTGGAGAAACCCCTACTTATAGGACATTCTCATTTGAAATGCATTAAAAAGGAAAACAAAAATCTCTAATTAATGTACAAGTCTAATCACCATTCTCCACATGGAAGAGTAATTTTTCACTGTTCATTTGCTCAGTGTAATCTCAAAACTGACATAACAGAAAAGCAATGGCCTATAAATCTGCTCTCATTTGTTTCTTTAATATTCATATTCCATTGAACTACAGCTGCTTGTTGCTGCAGTCTATTACAACATGCAAAACTGTCGATAAAAATATTATGAAAGGCAAGATGTGTTTCTTCATGGCTCTGTGTGCCATTTATTTGGAAAAAAATAACAACAAATGACTCATGGATTGTCCCTTAGTTTGCTGCACACTGGGCGATTAGTGATTAATTACCTTGCTGCAAATTGACACAGCACAAGGAAATTGACACAGCTCTGATTAATTAACTTTTTTATGCAAGACAGTTACTTACAAAACACTGCACACTGTAATTGAATCCCTTTACACAACACTACTGCATTAAGTTTCTCGTCAAATCCAAAGTAGCACCAAATTTCACATAAATTTGGTGAAACTTTGTATACTGACTTACAAGCAACTATTTCTAGAAAGGGGATAGACAAACACTGCTTTGAAACACTGTTTTCAAATATTTCAGCCTCAGACATGGGAAGAATCAGATTTTTAGATTTTTCCATACCAAACTATAATCAGATGCACACAAAAAACCATAAACTAAACATTTCAGTAAAAAGCAAGCTACCATTTAATGTGCTTATCCCTATGTTAAATTATAGGAAGACACTTAACTGTTTGAACAAAACGTTTCATTTGGTTATCTTAAAGTTGCTCTCAGATCTAATTCATTTATTATTTCAATGACTGGCATATATTGATTTCTTTGTAACTATTAAAAGTCCATATGGAACTATTCTTTTTGTTTCATCTCTTCTCATGTACCAGTAAACAAACCACTATTGGTTTCTCTGAATATTGATGCTATGATATGCCATTAATTTATAACCTTCTGAGCAAAATCTTGATGCCCAAGCCTGGAAACTGTCTCATCTTCCTGCCTAAGCTTTTTCCCTGTGAGAGTGACTGGTCACTGGCACAAGTGCCCAGAGGAGCTGTAGGATCTCCATCCTTGGAGATATTCCCAAGCTGTTTGAGCATGGTCCTGGAGAGCCTGCTCGAGGTTTTGCTGCTGGAGCAGCGGGTGGACAACGTGTTCTCCAGAGTTCCTTCCAACCCCAGCCACTCAGATTCAGTCATTTAGTGATTCTGTGGTTGTCAGAAATTCCCTTATACCTCATCCTTCTTTAACTGGATTGCAAATTCAGCCACCTGACATCACCCTAAGACATCAAGGGGTTTCCAAGAACAAGCAGAAGAAAATGGAGGATGTGAAGGCATACAAAGGAACAGCTAAAATGACTGAGAACTCTTTTTGTAAAGCTATGTAATGACACAAACCCACACCCTTGAATTAAAAAAAAAAAAAAAAGTTATAACTGGTGGGGAAATTATCTATCATGTACTTAAAATCAAAATGAGAGTACTGCATAGCCAAAATTACAAGTAGCTGAGGTACAAGGAATAGTTGGCTTTTCACAAAAGAAATAACTAACAAAGAAGAAAAAGCTCAGGAGGTAAAAACAAAGCACCCAGGCTGTAAAGGAAAAGAAACAGTAGAGATCAAAGAAGACACGTTTGATCTTAAATTAAAGAACAATCTTCAAATATAGATGATCAAAGTGATCAATATCTTGTCTGGTGTTCCCAGTTATTGGACAGCTGTAAGTTTCAAGCAAATGGAAGAAATTCCCTGTGTCTGACAAAGCACCATTTCCGAGACAAAGGAAAAAGGCCATGGTTGTGGAAAGCTGGATGAAGAGTAGCACTGCTATAAAGAGATGACAAAATTTAGTAATTTGAGTGTTTATGAAAGTCAATTATTTAGTGACAAGAAATACTGTTTAGATGACACAAGGATTCCTAAAGCTCAACAAAATTATTAAACTGTAAAAAGAGCATTGTCAGAATGCATTGGGAACAATTTAGGCAGGAAGTAATAGAGGAAAAACCCAGCTGTTAACCTAATCCAAACCATAATGGAAGAATTGTCAAAACAAAGAATTGCACCTGCAAAGTCATACTGATACTAAAAATGTTAATTCCTAAAAAGCACTTACTACCTGTGAAATTCAGGCTGAATTTTGCTGTACACAGCATGGTTCTAAGAGCCATGATTCAATAACAACCATCACAAAATAGAGTGACACTAAGGTGTGCCTTTATTCGAAGCCAAATCTTACAGGCTAAGCTGAAAAGCGCAAAATTAAGAGTTTGCTATCTGACAGACAGGATGGTTTGAGATGCACAGTCAACACTGCGTGTCTGGTACTAAAAATGAGTGACACAGCAGAGAGGTTACAGGATGCAGAGCCAGAGAGGCTTTGGACGGCGGCATCCAGGACTGTGCACAAAGGGGTCTGATGTACAATTGCACCACAGAACACGATGCAGAATAATACTGAATGTAATTCTCACTATGCAAATAATGTACATAGAAAATGTAATTACTGAGTGTAATTCTCCCTGTTTATCTGCCTGCTGAGAGGAGTAGGTCCAAACAGTCCTATTGCCCTAAATCACGGTTTAGCCACACGTGCTGCCAATGGCCAAGTGCTGTGTCTCCACCAACAGCAGAACACCCAGGGAAGGCGCCCGAGTTCCCAACTGCCCTTGGCCGCACACAGTTTTTATTATCTGAACTAAAGGACAGAGATACTCTCCACAACTTACTATCTTTCCAGCCGTCTCCCACTACCCACATGTAGGGTTGTGCATAAGTGGAAAAAAAAGTCAGTGACACAATTCAGGACGTGTCTCTCTATCCAAAACTCCTACGCCTGTTAGTTCAGACACGCTGCTCCAGCGCTGACCAGATCAACAAAAGAATGAGGGTAAACAGCAAGGCCCTTAAAAACACATTTGTGGGAGTGAAATGAAAGCCATGTTTACAGATTTTGGACACGTACAACATATCTTAGTGATGACTTATAAGTCATCATTTAAAATATGGATACAAAGGAAGTAAAACAAGAGTTATCCTGAAAACAGTTACAGAAAAACAATGTATACTGATATAGAACATCAAAAATGCTGTAGGAATAACTTCAGGCAACACTACAAAAAAAGAAAAAAAAAAAAACAAACCCAAAGAGGTTCACTTTATGGTTAAAAACAGGATGATACTTAAATCAAGACTATAATGCAATACATATGAACATAGTTTTACTTGATTTTTTAAAATTTTGTACTATTCTTTATCTTACTTGAAAATCAGTGGTGTTATCCTGCATCAAAGCTAAGCCCAACACAATGGTCCAGAACAGCGCTGGAAAACCTTCCAAAGACATTTCAACATGAGATGACATCAATATTTCTCCACACTTCTATACATCGGGGAAGGAATTATGGGAAGCCATTCCCTTCCTACTTACTATTGCTATCTTCTTTCTTCAAGCTTTCACTTAAATCCCCTGTATTTAACATACAAACGGGAAGGGCACTTGGCACATTTTTCCTACTTACTACTGGGTGATTCTCTTCGTAAAAAAAGGCAATTAATTCAGGAAGCACATCAAAAGATAGATTGACTCCTAATGTTTAGTAATAAGGTATTTGTAGCCTGGAAATTATATATGTGATTGCTCAGATGTATGGACATTTCCCTTTGGCAGGATTTTTGCACTCTCAGTCAGGAAGTGCAGCCCTACAATGGTTGATCTGGCTCAACCACAGCCTCCTTTGCAGGGGTGCTCTACCTGTTTCCTACGAAGCAATAAAAAGCAGACAAAACCACCAACGTGTAAATACAATCCACTGATATATATTTTATCAGTGAAGTGACCTGCCATTCCAATTCAGCTTAAGAGAAAACAGACCAACTAAAAATCTAGTTTGCAGAACCTTCCTACATTCAATTCAGAAATACGGCAGCGCTGGCAAATTATTTATACCATGTGAATACGCATTTTTTTAAACTGTTCCTGACCCATATTCTAATTCAAAATGACAAGCCTACCAAACAGTTAAATTAAGAAAAAACTACAACAATAAAATCAGAACAAATGAATCACTGATGTCATTGCAATATATGTCCATTTGGATTGAACGAGGTCAGTCATGACTGACATGGAAAACCCAGAGAAGGATACACCACGTGCCAGGAGCACCTACCCTGCAGCTGCTTGGAGTGTCAGCAAACTACCATCGTTACAGTATAATTTTCAGGTAATTACATGTGTGCAACAGATTAAACCAGACAAAATCAACAGAATCAAGGTTTCCAAACTGAATGCTCCGACTAATGATTTGGCTCAGAAGCGCACTTTGAATCACCTTTCGAAAATTTCTATTTTCCTTGTGTAATTTTCTTGGTATTGAAAATATCCCAGAACATAATAGAAATGTCAAAGGTCTTCCTTCAATCCATTAGTAACGCCACAGGAAAATAAAACCTGGAATGTCTTCAGTGAAACAAGAAACATGAAAATTGTTTCATACAGCATTTTTTAGGTGGTTTACTAATATTCCTGAGCCAATTAACCTACTTCTAAAGCAAGGACATAATGCAAGACAGGCTTGACTTAATTTTCACTTCTGTAGCACAATGAGTCCTCAAATATTCAAATGAATCCTAAATCCTCCTATTGGATGTGAGCTTACAAATATAAAATGTGTAAGTATATTTATGATTTTCCTTACTTATTCTATAAGCAAGATCCTGAACCATCCTCCATCTATGAATTAAAACACCCACAGGAAAAAAAACCCAAACTTTTTTAAAACTAGGACATCTGTCTGCTATATGTAAGTGCCGATATTTTTAATAGAGAACAAAATTCCAATACATGTAATTAATACTTTATGCTTGTGCCATAGATTTTCCTTCTCTCCTAGCACATAATGCATGGAATAGTAGGAATATTGGGATAATTTTGGGACATATCTAATGTCTGCTCTGAAGGAATGAAGCGTGTTTTCCTGATTTACTTTGAAAAAAAAAACTTTAGCATTAAAAATATTTCTTGTCAAAAATATTACTGGACCAAAGGTTTCCAGGGAATTTTCCAAAAGAACTGCCTTCCCACCTTTCAGAAACAGCTCATCTTTGCCTTGTTGTTTCCTGGTCGCTCATAAGCTAAAATCCCAGGGCAACATAGTTTATTGTTTTAATATCTGTCTGACGCAAAGCAAAAGTATTCTCTGGTGAGTGCTTATCTGTCATATGTACTTCTGTGAAAGGAATATCAAGACAAATAAGATGTTCTAGGGCATATCATGGGATTATGAGTTTGGCACTGACTGAATTCTGTTTAAAAATAGTTGAAACAATAAATACAAAAAACATCTACACTGATATTTTGAGGATGTGAGCTTGAAGAGCATTGGGTTTTAAATATTTTAATTATAAGTGGTTTATGCTATTTTAGTATTAATAGAAAATGAACACTCAAGTCCATAAATGGGACAAACAGGATGAGAGGAAATAATATTCATAATTTAAACAGTTAAAACAATAAAATTCTATTCTAATGGTACAATGGACTGTGAACTTACTTAGTATTAATTAAACTCAATGTAATGGCATTTTCTATATTGAAATGAATAACCAGTGATCTGGAAATTCATTTAGACCATTAGGTTAATTACAGAAACCGATGGAACTTTTATCAGACAATTACAATTAAAGAACACGAACAATGTGGGACAGATTTATAAGCATTTGTACCACCTCAATCATTTCTGCTGAATTCCACCACTGCTTCTTCCAAAACTGTAATCAATATATCAATTAAAAAATGGGCCATCAACTTCATTTGCCCTTGAGTGTGATAAAATGAAACGAATTAATATCGGATTTCTGCATTTTCATATTTTTCTTCTTTTAGTTCTATCACTTGATTGCAGTATGAAAGATTTATTTAGGAGCTGATAAGCAGGCTTACTGAAGATGAAACAACTCTAACATTTAGGAAATCTAAGCCAAAAGTGACTTCAGTTTAAAATATACTCATTGAAGTCATGGCAAAATTCTCTTTTATGGGCAGGCTAAACATTTGGGAAATAGAGGTGCTCATCTGCACATCATTCTGAACAAAGGCATCTAGAAACTTAAAATATTTTACCAGACGTGTAAGCTACTCGTGTAGCTAACAGTGAACTGTCCCTTCAATACATGCTCAGAAAAATCCCCTAGTAGCTACACACTCAATAACTCAAGTAGCTTTATGCTTACTTGGAGCTAAAATAAAACCTAAAAGTTTCAGAGATCAAAGTGCTGATTTAGAGAGTAAAAAATATTTAGCTGCCTTTGAACTGCCCTTTAAATTTTAAATTCCATCTCTCTCCCGTTGCCCTCCATGGGGCCTGGGTAGGCACGACTGGACATTCCTGAGGAACGGGATGCACAGCTTTAGGCTGCTGCCTCACCACACCAGCGACGGCTGGGCGAGCCCAGGAGCGCTGGGAGCCAGTCCAGAGCACAAGGATTTCTACTGGAAATGCACCTTCTCTTCCATACCCCGCCACAAAGGACAGGGACGTTATCAGGGAAACAGAGCACATGCTGGGAAGACAAGGGACAACAAACATGACTTGCAACAAGAGAGGTTTCCACTGCCAGGACATTCGGTCATTGGAACAGACGATCCTGCAAGCTCGTGCAGTCTCCATCCTTAGAGGTGCCCTGGTGCACCCTGGTCCTTCCAACCTGAATGACTTTACAATTCTACAACTTCATATCTTCCTTCTTCCTTCCAGGCTTTGGCTCTCATGAGCTTCTACTTCATTCACATTTTCAGGCACTTCTACATTATAGAAAAAATGGGGAAAACAGGCACAAAACAGCTTTTAAAAGTTCTTGCACAAATTCAGATTTGTATTTTTGCCATTTTGAACCATACATACCAGCTGTGTTACTGTCCTTGGCAGAGCAGTGATACAGACATTCAGGGACAGACCTTTTTTCTTTTGAATCTTCCTTTTGTCCAGCAGAGTCTTAATATTCTCATGGATCCTACTCATGTGTGGCTTCAGTTTGGAAAAGTTCCAAAATTATTCTTGATACATTTCTTATTTACCAGGAGATACAAATTTCTGCAGGATTTTAAAATTCCCTGTGGAAGAAACTATTCTAAAGAAGCGAGAGCAAAAAGAGACTGTCAGTTACGTGCAGCCAAACTGTTTCATTTACTTTCAGTGAGATATCCTGGGCCTCTAGGAAGATTCCAGTGAGTGCTGACTCACTGGGATTTGGTGAATTCCAGTCGTTCCTTGCTGGATGTAACTCCTTTCAATACTTGTCTGCATTCTGCATTACGGTAACGATGAAGGATTCAACTCAAATCCATTGTATCAGTTCTGCCCTGGAGATGCTGGTCCTGTGGGAATCTACAGCAGCCAAGGTTTCCTGTCCGGATTTCCTGGCCGTGGTTGTCAAAGCACCTGTCCCACCCAGGGATGGGAACACACTGGCATGCTGAAACTCTGCTCTCTACATGACAAATTATCTATTCCAACAATAGATGTGCAAATGAAAAACTGATCCAGGTCCCATCTTCTCCTTCAGCATAAGAGAACAGATGAGGCATGAGAGACTATTGCTGCTGATTTGTTCCACTGCTTGCAGGAGAAACAGCTCATTTCTTTCTGTATTATGTGAAGGGCCAGAAGTGATGGAAGGAAGCAGAATCATGTTTCCATCTCCTGACATATTCAGAGGTGTAACTAATCATTGTGCTGGGAAAGGTACAGTGAGATACATAAAATATATCCCGGAGAAATAAAATATCAGAAGGGAAAGAGGAGCTCCAAGAATTGCAGTCTGCTTTCTGGAGACCCAATGGGTAAAGGTGCTCAGAGTCATCAGAGAGGTGATCAGAGACTACCAGTGGCCAGTGTAAATATGAACCAAAAAGTTCAGTGAGAAACCAAGCTAGCCAAATTAAGAAAAATACATCTTACAGCCATGTTTCAGTCCATCATACCTTATAACTCAGGAGCAAAAGAGGAAAAGTTAGACAACACTTTGAAAAATGGAAACTATCCTCTTCCAAATATCTGAAAATCCCTAAATGCCATTAGCACTTAGTGAACTTCAAGTATCTCAGATGGCTTTAGAAAAATCTCAGCAGACCCTTTCCCTTCTGTTAAAACAATTCCAAATTGAAAACCTCTTAATTCTTACATTGTAAGCAGTTCTAAAATATCACACAGCTACAATATCAGCAGTAACAGAATAAACGATTAACAAATTATTCAAAAAGGAAGGCTGCAATATTGTTGTCTACATGGAATGATAATAGCACAAGTATTAATCTCCTAGACACTAATGTTGACTTATCAGTTATAATTTCAATATTACAAATGTGCATAAAAATGGAATATAGAAGATTTTTAAACTAATAAAAGAAATGAGACTAAAGTCAGCCTTCATTTCTATTCACTTCTAGTGGAATTTCCTATAGAAATGAAGCTATTTTACATCTTTATTGAAAGTTTTGTAATAAGGAGAAATAAAAAACCTAATTACAATATTTAGTAATTGTAGTAATTTTGTGTTATTAAGAGTTGTGACCCTGAAGGGGAAACTGCATGTTGGCAAGATGAAATTCTATAGATAATAAAAGAAAAATCATGACTTGCAGACACACAGAGTCAACAAAAGTGTAGTAATTTCTACTGCAAGGGCTATCAGCAATGTCTGTTATGAAACTGTGTATTACACATTGCCCAGTGGGAGGCAGATAGGCAAAGCCTGTTTATTTATGTATTTGGCATAATTGAAAACAAACAGGTGTTTGTTAGGATATCATTATTCAAGGAGCACCACTGCAAAATAAGATTTTTCGACGGGACTGACTCATGAGACACAATGGAAACAGTGAAGCCCAGAGCTCGGCTTGCTCACAGTGTCTCTTTAGGGAGTCAATATTAGTGCGAATATCATCTCATGGAAACAGCAATCCCAGAAATAAAATTCCTGGGGTACAACTCAGTGAGGCAATAGGAGCAACAGGGTAAACTTATGAAAAGCTTTCAAAGAAAAGCAATTTTCAGAAAATTGTAACAAATACTGCTCCCTCTTCTCTAAAAGAAGCTCCCTAATAGTGAGATAAGTGAAAAGTTTGGATCATTTTCTAGGAAAACAATTGTCAGTCAAAAAGGAGGAGCACACTAAAAACGTCCAAAAGGGAGCATTAATTTAAACTGTAAGTGCTTCATATCTCTGTGTTACTACAAGAAGTAAAAAAAACCCAACTGCTTGGGAAAGGTGACATATTAGAAAATATTCTTGGAGCACCTGGAAGGAAATGCAGACTTAACTGACAATTTAATTTGCAATTTAAAACACTTGATACATCTGGTTAGCTCACTATGCATTTGTAGACTCCAGACTCCTGATTTAAAGGGGATCCCACATGTACCCTGGAAAAGCAGCAGCTCTAGGGATGCCATTGATAACGTCTGACATAAGAGAATTACATGACTGTAGAGATGATCACTATGGAACTCTTTTGTCCTCGTTCCTGGTTTTAATTAATAAAATAATTATTTTAGTAGCCTAGATAAGCTCTAAGAGAGTAGAATTGCATTCTAGATTGAATACAATCTTCATAAAGAGCATATCTTCTAATGTTGTTAAATCAGACCACGTATTTTCTTTACAGAGGACTACAATGAACACAGAGC
Source organism: Eulacestoma nigropectus (assembly GCA_013397775.1). Classification (NCBI taxonomy): domain Eukaryota; kingdom Metazoa; phylum Chordata; class Aves; order Passeriformes; genus Eulacestoma; species Eulacestoma nigropectus. The sequence goes on from VZTE01001857.1 coordinate 3,616,687, forward strand.
CAGGGCTACTGCGAGCAGCAGCTACTGCTCCTGCATTCAGCTCCAGGCTTCTCATCCCACTAGATGCCAGAACAAGCATCACTGGTAGCACCAATCCAATCTAAAACACTCTCAGAAGAGGTTTCTGCTCAGAATTTCAGAGGACACATCTCTACTCCAACGTTTTGTACGGGAAAATGGCTGATGGCAGCATCCATCATGTCAGCTTATCTCTGCTCTTTTTATTAGGGCAGCTTCTTATGGCTCAAAATACTCCCTTTCATACAGGCTGTTCCTTTTGTAAAAAAAGACTTCATATCTATTTGCTTCCTGACGCAATCAAATAGTAGCATGGTAACAGACTTTTTGTGTATTAGATCACAGTTGTGAGCAGGACAGAAGAAGAAACACAACATCTATTACACAAAATGCAGAGCACGCAACAGTACTGGATTCCAAAGCCCGTCACTGTTACTGTAGAACTTTTGACCATTTTTGTACAACGTCACAATATAGGCAATTTTTTTTCTTTCTTTTTTTTTTTTTTTAAATAAAATATATTTTGAGAATAAAGATGCAACTGAAAACACTGAATTATCTGTTGACATTACTTACACATGTTTATAAACACCACATTTACCTTAACAAGAGCTGTTGGGAAAGTTGACATTTTCAGGGGGCTTAATTCACATTAATGTGCTTTTGTCACAAAACAGAACAAAAAAACGAGCCATAACACTAGCTTACTTGTGGATGTGTATACTAGTGAACTGGGGGCACTGTACACGGGAGATCCCTCCTGGTTTGCCTGGCACAGCAGCACCCTGCCTACAAGAAAGAGAGAGAGAGTGGTATCTGGTTTTGGAACACTTCAACTAAACCTCAGTTTTTATCTCAAAACAGAAATAAAGTCACAACCGAAGCAGTGCACTGAACCAGGGGCACTTTTTGTCCTTTGACTTCAAAGCAGCAAGAGCCCAAATAAACACAGTTTGACATTGGAGAAAGCAGAACACAGACATGCCCCCCAACACCAGCACCGCCGTTATCCGCGGGAACCGGCAGCCCCCGTGCCTCGCCCAGCTGCTCTCTCTCCCTCTCACCCTGTTTCTCCCAACATCTGCTGCCCACGGGAGCACCCACCCACCCTCCCCACCCGGCCACTGCCTCCTCAGCTCCCTGGCCCTGGCTGGAATGAGGCTCCTCAAGCCAACAGAGCAGGAAAATCAAGCGCAGCATTCCCAGGACAGACATCAGGCCAGGTACGACCTGGGTTACATCACTCTCATCATCACTAAGCGATCACTCACACATCTGAATTCAGTATTTTTTGCTCAGAGAAATGCACAAATATGAGCTACTTTCCAGCAAATAAACCGGGATTAAGGATTAAGAACAAAACCAGGTAAAACAAAACAATTTTTTTTTTTTCCCCCCCCAAAGGAATAGAAGTAAAAGCAATAACCAAATCCATTTAAGCCAACACTTTTGCAACGCTCATTTTGAACAAATGACACAAGTTTAAGGTTATTTCCTTTTTTTCTTTTAAATGAACTTAAATAAAACACCTCAGTCTGTCTTAAAATTGTATTTTAGCAGTCTTAGCTGAATACAGATTGAACATTGATCAGAGGTAGAAATCACTGTACTTTCAAACTAGGAAAGAAACTTCTGCACTTCTGGAATACAGTCCACCAGGAAAAGTGGGATATGAGACATCTGGTTTGGCAGATACATGTGCATATATCTGTATTTACACACACAGGATTTTCCATACACATACACTGACATGCTTCAGGCTGTCAGGATTTGTGAATCTCACAATTCAAACCCATCAAATCTACATGGAAATTTGTGAAACTTTAGACATTGTGCCATGGAACTGCACTGAGTAGAGTCCAATGTGTTTGGAAGGACAGGATTAAGTACAAATGGCAGGCACATTTTCCACAGTATTACAGGAGCAATTCTCAACTTCCATTGACCAGGCCAAAGTTCTTTCGAAAAATATTTATTAAAAATTTCCTGCCATTAACCAGTTCTTTGATTCTTGCTTGCAGCTGTCACTTAAAGGAGAAATATTGGAAATACTGGAGAGTAATAAAATAATTCTTGTAATTTATGCAATTTAGCTAAGACTGTGACTACCGGAAATCTCATTAATTGCTATGCTTCTAACCTTCCCAGACAATAGCATACCCTTAACTAACAGGATTTAGAGATGCTTCCTTTTTTCCAGCCATCCACGACTAATATAAAAGATTAAACATAAAGCAAGCTAATTTTTCCCCTTAGTTTAAGACTATATTGATGTCTTTCTCAGCCTTCAGTCCTCGTGTGGAAGCTGGCAAATGAACATGCACCTATTGAGATCCTAATTACGAGCAGCATTTTCAGGTTATGAGATGAACAGGCCCTATCCACACACTCATTGGACCCCAGGAATGTGTACTTAGGAATATGGATGAATTTAACACCACGGATGCTCCAAAAGTTGAGCTACTGCAGAAGCCTGAAAATGAAAGTGAGCTGAAGACCCAGAGGCATTCATCCAGCTGAGAGAAACACATCAGGAAAATCAGTCATTTTCATTAGGCTTTAAGAATAATATAACTATAATGACCTCAAGTATGTCTAGAAAACAGAGATAAATATTTTTAGAAATCAAAGGTTACAGTTTATTTACATTATTCACCGTAAATCCTAGATAATACTTGGCTTCCTCCACGCTCCATATGTATTTTCCTATTCTTTGCAGTTAAGATTCTTATATTTTTTTCTGATTTCATCTCACACAAATCTAATTTTCACTACTCTAGTCGTCTAATTTCTAATTAAAGTACTTCAAAACAGATGCTTTTTTCATCTGTGCTACTAGAGTGTATTTAATTTCTTGCATAGAGCCTTCTAATTATATTTTGACAATCTGCCTTTGAATTTGTACATAAAATTAATACTGATAACTAACATATTATTATTAGATTTTGTTAGGAAAAAAATACTGAACTTTTTAATCGATTTTAGAAAGAAAAGATTACTTCTTCTGCATCTAATTTTGGTATTAAAAATATTTAAATTGCAATTAATATAACTGAGAGAAGACTGAATTATTTACAGTAAGATCTTGGATAAACCTCAGAACACAGAAACAATCTATAAATTCCCCAATGGGAAAAGAAGTATTATTATTCCTCCAGAACACTAAGTTCTAGTGTGATGGAATAAAGGAGTTGGGTTTTATTTTTAAAAAAGAGAATTTTAATATAAAGTTTTGAAGGAGCAATGGCAGATGGGACTGAGGGGACCAGCCTGGGGGCAGGGACATTGCAGAGACCCAGCCCTCACCCCTGGAATGCTGCCTGGCAGCACGGACAAAACCACACTTCCCAAGATCAAAGACTATTCCCCCTCATCTTTCTCTTCCTCCACTGTTTTCTCCTCCAGCCCATGATTAAGAATGTACTGTTTGATGAGGTCCTTTGCTGAAGCACCATAGTTATTTTGAGAAATAATTACTCTAAAAATATTCAGGGCTGTGAAAAAAAAGTGATGTGCAGACATTAATATTTTTAGAATACTTGAAATTCAGTTCCCAGCGGTTTCAAGATCTCTGACTAAATGCATTTTCCCTCATTTTTTCATTCTTTCAAAAATAAGTTTTTTGTGTACAGTTATTTACGTGATGCATATAAACTAATCTACAGAAATACCAACGTACTGGTGGTGCTGCACAGAGTACTCACTGCCTCATGTAAAACACAGCTAAAAGAATCACTGTATTTCTCAAATACTCAAAGAGCCAAGAAGGAACACCAAGGATCAACAACATGTGGACTCACCCACTAAATTACAGAGGATTTTTAAGCCCCTTCTGTTAAAAATAGCTTTTAACTGGAACCACTGTGCAGCCGGCAATACAGGCAGCTTAGAAGTAAAGATCTGCAATTAGCTTAAAAGAATTTACACAATGAATTGGAATCTCTCATTGCGTTGCTTGAGGAAGTACAAATTGAAATAATATTTTCTGCGGAAAAAAACCCCATCCCATTAGCTAAAATCATGCTGTTGGTGTAAAATTAACAGTGGTGCACGGCCTCGATTATGGGCCCAGCTCTCTCCTGCCACAGGAAGGAGATGAAACTTCTAGAAACCTTTCCTGGCAATGGTTTAAAGGTTATATACCATGGCAGAGGACCCGACCCTACAATGCACCTCCCCATACACATGGCATTAGTACCTTGGCTCATGAACCAAAAGTTTCCAATTTACAGGGCTGCTATTTATTCTCCAAGAGTTTGGGGGGAATTACAAAAAAGAAGAGGACACACGTTACTTATGGGGGGTTTGCCCTGGAAGACAACAAAGTGAGACAGCGGAAAAATGTTTTCCTCTCACTCCAGGAATCCCAAGGAACTACAGCTTCGTAGAAAGCTCTTTGAATAACCGGAGAGTGACAGTGGTGCTGCCTTCATAAGGAGGGTAAGCACAGAGGCATTTTCAGCAGAGGAATTAATCAGCTCAATATCCAGGGCTGGTCTGCACTGGGTTTTAGAGCACAGGTAGCTAAAATGAGTGTTTGTAATACAGGAACTAAGTAACTTACCACATACAAGGAGATTTAGTGATGATTACATTATTCTAATCCATTGTACTCTCAGCTTTCCAGGTAAATCAGCTGCTCTTTACATATTTTTTTTTTCTATTGTGTTACCAAAAAGAGCTTCTTACTGCCTCTCACAACTAAGTACCAGTTCATCCATTCTATAATACTATTTACAAACAAAAAAAATCCAAACAAAGACACACGAAAAAGTGAATAAAACCCAAAGCTATTCGAGTCTCATTTTGCCTATATCATTATAAACTGTTATTTTAAGAGCCTAATCTAAATCTGAAAAATACATTCTTTATTGAATTCAGTGATTGTTTTTTTTCATTTTCTTTTTCTCCCAGTCCAGCTGGATGATAGCCAGTGCTCCCTAAGTTAGTTATGGTCATTCTGATCACTCTTTTCCTTTGTGCTTTCTGCAAAAACTATCATTCCTAAACACTTTGGTGTTCAGTGCATGAAGAAATGAGGAGATTTGCAAGTGTATCAAGGATCCTCATAAGCAATCCATGTCCACTCTCGATCTGCTGTTCTAAAAGTGTAATGTAATATTGGCATTTTCAGACAGAAATAGCACTATTTTTGTTCTGGTCTGAAATATTGTTCTGTGATGGATTATTTCAAAATGTCTCACAGAAATGGATCAGAAACACCTAATAAAAGGCTCCTGTTGTACAATAATAGTGTGTGTTAGCTTCTATTGTCCCTTCTGACTAGGGAATTTAAAGAGAGCCTCTTCAGCCTCTCTCCTGAATACATAATAGTAGTTAAGTGCTGTCTTAGCCCTTCATTATCAATAGTCAAACTACACAGACTTGGTATGCTTTTAAATATCCTGTTAATTCAAAAAGAAGTGCTCTGTGAGGGCCTTCAGTTATCTGGGATCTCTGTAAATTGAATAATGTCCTTCAGATTTTAACACAACCACTCATGGATGGTTATGTTGATACACTGGATTGTTTCATCCATTATTAACAAGGAATAAAGTAGCATAACCCCAAACCACACGCCTCCTTTCTTCCAATATATTAAAAATACAAACAAAACCTATGTTTAATCCCACCAAAGCTTATATATAGTTTCACTTAAACAAGAGGGTAGGGAGGAGAATCTAAAGTAGTTGATGTCTAAAGGTGATTTTCCTAAGTCCAAACCCGTTTCTGTATTGCCTTCTGACAGCAAACCTGAAATACATTCAATTATTGAGCAGCCCAGGTGTGCTTGCTGCTGGTAATGAGAATCTGTGCCCTATGCACACACTTCTGCAGTGAGTCCCTGACTCGCATATACCCTGATATCCATTGTTAAAAATAGAGGGAGGGGGGAAAAAATCACACCAAAAAAACAGACAGTGAAGGTAGGTGTCTCTAAAACATTTCCTGAGATCTCTCCACCCAAAAATTCTACTTAAGATCACTTTTCTACTTCTATCACTTTTCTAAGCATAGTGGATATTTCTTTATTATCACTCTTAGAGTGTCCCCAAAACACTCAGTGAACTGAGGCACCGATTCAGGGAACAGCAATGAATGTTACAGCAAACATCATTTGTAAGCCACCCTTCCAATTATTCTTTGCTGGCCATACCATCCATTTCCCAGCTTTTGGGAAACAGACCTCTCTCCCCAGGTATTCATGTGCAGTATCCAGGATGCTGTCACAAACTGGGATTGGAATGGGTCGCTATCATGCAAGTAAAAATCAGAGAAGCAAAAAAGTTTGGAGCTCTGGTATGAGATAATCTCCCTAATTCCCCTTCTCCCCACCCCTTCCCTCTGTAGGACACATAACTCATCCCACAGTAACAGGGATCCCTCCTTCTCCTTCTCCTGCCTGCACTACAACACACAGTGACTGACTTGTTTCTAATTTAATTAACAAGGCAGCCTTCCCACAGACTGGCTTGCATTGCAGGAACAATTTATGTGATATTTCCATTCACAAAGAAAAGCAATTGCAGCAAACTGCCCTTTCCAAAAATGATTTAAAAATGATTAATCAGCCACAGGCATTCCTTGTCTGGTAACTAAAATGGAACTAAGTTGCACAAACTCAACTGGTGCTTGTACCAAAATCTGCACCATGCTTAGAGTTTGTCTGTGCTCATTAGTGAACTTTATCATCGGCATCCAAGCGTAAATCCTTGTCCACACACTGTCACCAGAAAAGTCTAAAAACGGGACAGGCACTACACAGCAATGAAAAAGAAATGGAGTGGTGCCATCAGGATTTCCTGCAAAATATGTTTACTATAAGATTTCTCTCTACAACCTCTGGTGCACAGAAACTAATATTCTGTGATGTTCATTGCCATTATTTTACACTGGGACATGCTTCCCACTGAAGTTGTTCAAGATCTTTGAAAAATCAAATCTCTATTCCTAACCTTTCTAGGTCCTCTAGCAGATATAGCAGGTAAGCAGGTAAATGATGGCTATTCTTGGTTCACTTGTAACTTTGAGAAACAAACATGAGAGAAATACTGAAGTATAAACTTCTGAAGTAAACTCTGAGCTGGTATTACATTCTTCTTGAAATAAGATACTTGAGAATATACAAAATGCACTCATGTTCTGCTGATCACTAAAATGAGTTGCATTCATATGTCTGGCTGTTGAATAAAGATTGCAACAGGAAAAGAATCACAGAACAAATGAAATTGGAGCCCTTCTGCCCAAACAAAAACACTACAGTTTCAACACGGCCCTGCAGGGATTACAAGTGGATGTGTTTATGCTTTTTCCTCTCATATTGTGTCAAGACACTATTTTCTGTGTAAATTACCTATTTCAGTAAATCTATAAGACAGAGATGCAAATCTAATGCAATTAGATGCAGAGATGCAAATTACTAATCCCTCAGTTCTCTTTGCTTACACCAGCGAATGCTGGTTCTAACTTATAAATAAAATTCTATTCTGAATGACAAGCTGAGAATATAAAAGACCAAAAATTGAATCATCGTGCATAATCCTGGCTTTAGCTAGTCTATTTCTTTCCTAGCCCAGACAGGTTCCAGAATTTCAAGAGCATGAAAAACCATTACAAAAATGGTAATGCAATGGTTCCAAACTTTCCAAAGCACTCACTTTTACTAGGAACAATTCTATGCTTGGAGATTTCCAAAGAAAATCTCAAAGCACCAAACCAACAGAGCTTGTAAAGCACAGCCCCCTCTCAGCTACCTCCATAATGAACAAATGAATGGAAACTCTGTATTGTGAAAGCTACTCTCAAGAAGTATTATGAAATGCAATTACAGTGCATATTGGGGATCCTGTCATCCAATGCCCAAAATGGGAAAACAATGCATAAGATGGAAGAGAAAACATTAGCAATATGTTTGGAATACAATTAACCATAATCTTAAACTGCTTTAGCATTAATTTACAGATGTAATCAAGGTTTAACACAGAGCAGAGTTGTTTTCCATTCCACTTAACTGTATTAACTTTACATTTCATATATTATTTTATTACTTTACATTTCAGAATAGTTTGTCCGCCTGACTGTCCATCCTAACACATGGATCTTCCTAACTTGGTTATTCTTCTAATGAGAGGAATTTATTCCTCCACATAACTGCTATTAACTTATCTAGCACTGCAAATATCCCACCCAGTTCTGAACAAACAAATGTTTTAGTGATGACCTTGCAATTTGTCTTAAATTTTCCTCTGAGAGGTTCTTACGCCAGTGCTTTTTACATATATCCATGGCTGGTACTTGGATTACAGCCCCAGCTTTATTCTAAAAATGCATCTTGCAGCCCTAGCTCAGGTCCAGGCAGTGCCCACCCAGGCTCACTGGTGTTGCCCAAGTAGTTGGTGAGACAGGAGCAGTAGCTCTAAAACAGCTGGATTTACACCCAGCCTCTAAACCTACACCATACAATCTGGAGAGGCTGTCACCTCATTTATTTAACTCATTTTGGGTCTCTCGCTAACCAAGAAGCCATAGAACACATTTTCACTAAGCACCACGATGATGTTTAAATAAGAGAAGTCCAAGCATAATTTTCCTTAAAGACTCTCTTCGTGAGTAAAGATCTTAACTTTTTTTAGCCCTTTAAAATTTGATCAATTAAAACATCTGAACAAACACAAGAACTTAGAAACAATGCAATGACAAAGAAAGGCCAGTACAGCTCCTGCTTGGTCAGAAGGTTTTCTTTAGGGTTATTTAAGTAATATCTAAACAAACAAGGAAACCTACTACGTGAAATCAGGAGAAACACGGAAACATGGTCAGCAAACCAAGACCTACATCTCAGCAAGATTTTACCAGCAAGCAAAGCGATCCAACCATCCACCCCCAAACACATCCTTTCCCCTGTTTCGAAAGGACTCCAGCTTTCAGCAAATATAGATTTCCTGTTTTTACAGATTCTCTCTGTGAACAAATCCACCATAATCCAGTATCAAATGGCTCCCCCATAATGGACCGAAGACAAAATTCACAAACTTTTACACTGAAGAAGCAAAAACTCCCTTCTTAACTGTTCCTTACCTTCTGGCATAAAGCCATACCTATGGTTGAAGATTTACAACTAAATAATCAAATCTATGTAATTTCTTCTAGAGATCCCATAGGAAGAATACCAAAGCCTAAGTATATACCGTGTGATACACATCCAAGAGAAACACCTTTAAAAGGGTACTACTGACAGTATCTGTGGAGATCTCTTTAAAACGTGCAGACTTCAAAACAATGGTGAATATAGGTAGATTAATCCTGCTCCAGATTTAAATATCTAACCAATTGACTAAATTAATGTTTAAAACAAATAAGTCATTCGCATTATCTTTGAATAAGCCTTGTTTAGTTTCCATGAGGGTGAAGCTTCCATTTTAATGAAGAACTCATTATAACATAGCATAAAGGCATAATTAATTCTGGATTATTTTTCTTTTTTTTTTAGCAAATAGCTAGTACAGATGCTGAATTCCATTTTTCTACTGGCTTTATTCATCTTTCGTAAACCAGGATTTCCTCTATAATGGCTTGTAAAAGCTCCACAGAGTTTTAGAAATGCATTAGCTGTCATCAGTGGTGTTCAACTACCTAGGAAGTCCTCATCTATATGATGGCATTTTTAACATTATGATTTTTGAAACAACAGTTACAGCTCTGTTTTATGCTTTGAAAAAGAGCATCTATATAACACAGGCGGAATATTAAACAATAATTATTTAACTGTAGTTAGGAAACTATTTAAGCTGCTTATCTAACACTACTGCAAATGTATTTATTCAGGAAAATCTGCTTAGTCAATAGCAAAGTTTGAATCTAAGTGTATGTAATCAAATTGTAAAATGAGTAAATCTATGTAGTGCCAGATAGCTTTTACAAAAACTCTGCTTTAGAGATACGATACAGTGAACTTTTACCCCAGGATTAGAATTGCTGTGCAAGCATATAATTCAGCTTCCCAAACTCCAAACATCTTCACCGAGAAGTGTTTCTAGGGTATTTGCTGAGATTATGCAAGACTCATTTAAATTCAAAGAGAAACACTAGAAAGATGAAACGAATCCCAGGTGCTCTTACACTCCAGAAATAGATGCTTTAAGACATGAACAAAGAGATTTAGTATTAGCAAGTGTACAGGAATCCTTTCTTCCCTTGGATTCCTCTTACTTAAGGGCATGTTTTTATATATATTGCTATAGTAGTTCTTTCCTTTTTAATTATATATAACATTATATTCTAAACTTTTGAACAAATTTTTGAAAGGAAGTTTGTTTCAAAATCTGATTGTTGGTGGATACTGCTGGCTTCCAAATCCAAACATGCCAAAAAGCCCCGGGCATCTAAAACTTCTGTCTTCTAAGGGCTTATAAAATAGTTAAAAAGGCACAGACTCTTCCCCTCTCTTTCATTTTGTGTGATGGGGAAAATTTTGCCAGCGATCTTGGAGTAACTGCCCAAGAAACCGGATGCTTACAGTAGTTTTCACTGGGTTAAGACTATTTATGAAGTGAATACAACTACTCAGCTATGTGGGATGACTTGAAACTACCTCCTGAAACTCCTAGAGCTTAATGAAGTTCAGGAAAAATAATAATGCCTTAAGGAAAAGGAGGATGGGATCTTCTGCTTTCCACTGAGCTGTGCTCCATGGCTTGCTCTAACAGTTCTTCACCTCTAACCTTCTGTCCTTTCTTTCTCCACTGCCAACTTCAATTTTGAAATTTCTGAAATATTGTTTGTTGGTATGACCAGACAAGAATATTTTCTCATGTGAGTCACTGCGAATTCAACTGTTCTCTGAAAGAGTATTCATTAGATTTCCAGGTAATTTCTGTAACATCTTTTCCCCCGCCTTGCATTTGGGAACTGCCAAAAATGAGCCTCTCCAACAGGTACAGCAAGACCATTTTCTGCCAGGAATGACAAAGTCTTTTAAAATGGCCTTACTGTGTCTCAAGCTACCTGCTTCAAAGGACTGATCTGTTGTAGTAAACAGGTGCAACAATATTCTATATTTCAATAAGGAGAGTGCAAGAGACTGCTCAAAAATTCATCATTCCAAAACCCAAAAGAGAAAAACAAAAAGATCTGCAATAACTGAAAGGAACAACATGGAACTTGGCTGTCAGACTGCCTGAGGCAGAAAGAAAGGCTCGGTATTACAGATAAAATATACACTGTATAAAAATAAGCAGGTGAAAATGATATTATAACAAACCACAGAAACAAAGAAAGTACCAGAGCATACCTAGTAAAGAAACCCAGCTGCGAGTCTGTATTTTCCCAGCCATAAATGAATGTTTGGGGAAAAGAACAGACTAGCTTAAATACAAGAAAACTATGGGATGTATTTAAAACTGGATGGATATACAAATAGATGACAAAAAAAATCCCAGTTTCCAGGAAGACTTTGTGAGACAAATCAGAGGGTGCTTCTTACAAATTTCCTTATTAGGGCCTGCCTAAGAATTTAATAAGTATTTTACTGGAAATGATAAGGAATGGATATCATAACTTCATTAAGCATTTCTTTCTCATAAGAGGAAAACCTCCTTAAATAGTACGCTTTTATTTGCTAGAGGGAGACTCTGCTGCCACAAGTCAATTTTTTAAAAATCTCCTATCCATGATCATATACAGAAAAGTGCAGTTCTGTGAAAAGCTGGAATGACAAATGAAAAAAAAAGTCCTTTCGTTTTCTCTGAAATATCATTTTAGGACTTCCCAGCAGAAGGGTGGGAAGGGCAGGAACTGGTGGCCATCAGGGATTCTTGCTAGGCCTTGGAAGCGCAGCAGGAGTCTCCAGAGGGCCCTTCCCAAATGCGTCCCTGGAAATCCACACCAACGCCACCAGGGCTAAAGAGCCACAGTGCCGGAGCGCTGTAATTTACTGCAGCATGAGCATTTCCCAGGCACAAAAACAGCCTTAGAAAGGCTACCCAGGAAGAAAAATCCATAGTGTTTTGTAAATGTATAGTATTTTGCAGTCCCCAAGTAATACTTTCCTGCCATAGCGTCTGTTGTGCATCTCGGAGACTCCATTTTTAGCTGTCACGCCTTTCCTCAATAAAGGTTTTTCTTCACAGAAGTGCACACTCTGATAAACTCCTGAGCTATAACAATCATGTCACTGGTCCTACTGTTTACCATTATCTTCAAGGTTTTAGGGTTGATTTACACTGCGTTCCTCCCTATTTGACTTTAATTGTCTGCTTCAAGTTGTCAGGACATAACTATATCTTAGATTTGCATTGCATTAGGGGATCTTCTCCTTTCTCTATTGATCTTGTCTTACGGAGTAATTTAACTCAATTCTAATTTTCCTGTGCATGCGGGGTGCTCTCCATCCAAGGAAGTGAGTTATGTGTATTCAAGTGGTGCATCTTATGAATCTTGTTAAGCTTTACCGCCTTCCAGCCCGCACTGATGGAATATTTAATCACAGAAATGAGTTGGCAGATTTGATGTACAATACGGGGAAGCCTCACGGCTGCGGCTCCGCTGGCAATTGAGAAACGGGGGAATTTGCCATTCATCAGTGCCATCCTGACAGCTTTGTATAACCTTCTGTTTTTCACTTATTTATGAAGATTAAAGGTACTTTAAATCAACAGTTTCTCTGTAAATGTATCATCTTTATTTCAGAAGTGGCCAAATTTTTCATCATTTATTAGGAGCTAAAGGAACCTCTCACACTGACTGTGGAAAAGTTGGTACAGTTTTATCATGACAGTGCTGGAGACAATAATTGAACTAAACAAGTAGAACTCTGACTGTCTTAAAACTCACATTTCTAATTTTATAATCCTCAAATATTCAATTGCTTCTTCTCTAAGGAAGGTGGTGGAGGTAGCCCAAAAGTAAAGGTAAGTCACAGTGTTCTATTCCAACATGCAAGAATTGCAGTGCTGTTTTATTGTTTCATTTCATCACAACTTTAGGAGATCTTCACAATTTTAACTAAATGTGTTAAAAGAAAGTTTGAATGCTCAAATGCGAGAAATACCATCTTTTAGTCAATATAAAGAAAATGTATTTGACACGCATTAAAAAACCCAACAAAATCCAAACATAAACCTGCCTGCACGTATAAACAGAAAAAAAAAATCTGAAATAAATGACGTATCTTGATGGAACTTTCTGCAATGGTGTGGTGGATTTCGTGTCATAATTCATAAAATTAAATTAATACTCTTCTAATGGTAATTAAAGATTCTCATTAAGAAGGGCAAACACCTCCCTAGCGTTGGCAATAAAAATGCACTTGGGACTTTAGGAGGTTATACAAAAAAATCAATAACCTGCCATTTTATAATTAAAAGACAAAATAAATGTTAGGGAAAAGTCCAGTAAATTAGGAAAATTACCTTCAGGAGAGATTGAAAATATTGATTTTAATTTACAAACTATGTGAACTCTTCATGCCCTACTTCATGAGACAATTATAAGTCAGATTGTTAATTCTGCATACGTATTAGAAAATTGATTACTGTACTATGGGAATATTATTATATTTGTCATTAACACAAAGCCATTTATATAAAATGACTAATAACTCTGACTTCCTAATTTATGCAGGTTCAGGGGTGGTTCACTAACTACTCGAACGAGATCAATGTTAAATTCCTGTTTTCAACACAGACATGCATCAGCAAGGAAATAAATTCTGCCTACACCAAATATTGCAATTCCATGAATGTCAAGTTAGTATTTTTATTATACTGTGCCATTTTTACCCTAATTGGAACATTTTTATCTATCTCAGTAGAGGCACTTTTTAACCACAAATATCTGTTTGTAACAGTGTCTTTTTCAACAATTTTTATCTCTTGAAGTCCCTCAAACTAACAAAAGTTTTTCAGTTTTGTCAGCTGGAGATTCGAATATCCCCATGAGTGGAGATTTCCCAGCTTCTGCAGGCAATCTCTTCCCATGTTAATTACCATGCATGAAAAATGCTTTCCTGATAGCTGTTTGTGGGCAGCATTCAAATTCCTCTGGAATCAGCTGGGTTTCAGACTACAAATAAGTTTATTTTCAATCCCGTTGCTAAAGCACATTTAGAAACTGGTGCTAGCCATGACTGACTTCCAGCAGACAAAAACTGAATCTCTTTAACTCCAAGTTGCAACCAGGATCAGAATCTGGTCTCAGTGGGGTGAAAATATAGATTTAAAATACAAAAACCTCAAACTAAAAAACTAAACATAAAATTTAAAGAAAAATGCTCAGGAAAAAAAATATGAATGCAAATGCTCTATACCTCTGTATGTCAACATACATATATGTACAAAATATATATATATATTTACAGATAAGATTTTTTGGCCATTGTTCTTTACTAAAGAATACCTGGAAGAAAGTGACTGTACTGACATATGAAATAAAATAAAATAAAATCTCATGTAAGACTAGAATATTGCAGTACACTTCATGTTATACTATCTACTTTCCAATAAAAAGGTATTCATATATTTTCTATATAAAGTTTAGTATGCCCAGGTAAGGTAAAACCTTGAATCACAAATGTATAAATGACTTGTAAATAACGTGAATCACACAAAGAAACCAAACCTCACACCAAACACAGATTCTGCACTTTTGCATGTTTTAAAGAATACTAAAATCAAATATGGGCAGTCGGACAATAATAGAGCAATTCTTACCTGCATAGAACTCTGGACTATAAACTGCACCAACAACTGGATTTAATTTCCAGCCTGCAGCAAACAAAAACATAACAATTAATATTGCAATTAGCAATAATAATAACAACTATTATTATTACTACTATTACTACTATTGTGTAGAAAATACAGATAAAATTACGTCAAGAAAGATCGCTGTAACTCAAGTTTTATAGGCATCTTCGATTATTGATCTTTAATATCCAAGTCTGAAGTGTGGAAATAAGTCACAAAACAAGGCATTCTCCAGACATGTGGTCCTGGAGTAAATGGCCAGGTGAATTACCTCGGCTGAAATGCACATGCATTTACTCCCTTAAGCTAAGGAATTAAGTCAGCACTAGTTCAGATACCCCCATAGTCTCTAGTAGAGAGCAGATGAGTTCTTAGCCTTGTTTTGGCTCTCTGGTTACGAGCCAGAGGGGCCAGAATAGTTCATTCTCTGGACACAAACATTTCTGATAAGCCTTTGTTAGCGAGGGCTACGGGGCAACCAAATCATTGGAGCATTTTGATTCTACCCTGGCAAAAATGAAAGCACAGCCACAGCATGGAAATGTCTGTTGTGACAGGCAGGAGATGCTCTGTGGGATCCAGTCAAATGTCAGGACTTTGCCCCTGTACGTTTGTACCCCCGAATGCCTGTGCTGACACAGGACAAGGGCCGACACACCCCAGGAGTGGCTGTGCCTGTGCTCAGAGCTGATAAACACTGAGAGCCAGCAGGGGAGAGAATCCTGCAGCCGCATCCTGCAGAGCTCTCAAGGGGTAAAAACCAGTCACTGCCTTGCTCTTAGATAACCACTGTCCTCCCACCACTGGCATAGAACCAAAGCACAGAACTCACAGATCTTCTGTCCCTGTGTTCTGGCCAAACTCCAAATTATTGCTTACACTTTACACCTGATGCAGCATTTCCAGGCAAGCCTGGAGTACCCAGGCTGGCTGCAGACACAGGGGGTGTGCAAAGCATGGGTGGTGTTAAACATAACCAGGCTGGAGGAATTGGAAGGGAAGGGGCAAGAGAAGAGTAAGAGAAAGTGCTGCAATCCCGTTAGTGTTCTCAGCTGTGGTGCAGTGCCAGTTACTGCGGTTTGCTCAGCCACAGGTAGATCCACTCCCAGTTATAACTGCAAACTCCACAGAACATCCCCCCACCCACACTCTCTTTTTCCTTAAGTGAACAATTATTTTGAACTACTGGAACTGAAAAATTAGGGGTTTTCCTAAAGCACACTCAAATCAAAGGAGTGAGAAGCACTTTTTAAAAATGGGAATAAAGAAAAAAAACCTGAGCAAAAGCATGTTGGAAACTCCAGAGCTGTGGTACTTAAAATAGAACTTATAACTGCTTCTGGAATCAAAATACAATCCAGACACTGACAATAAGGCTTTTCAAAATCACAAGAGCCAAGATTAGAAGAATTTAAATGCACACTAGGTTTATTCCTGCCTTGGCCATATCATGTAATGCAAAAGCACAGTGGAAAATCATAAAACATCAAGGCATTATAAGACTGAAAAAGTGCAATGCAAAACCTCAAGAACAAACAAACGATTCCTACCCTTTCAAGCTACCTCTGTCTCATCCACAGTAACAATTTACCAGTAATTAACTGTTCAGTCACAGAGGGGAGGGGTGGTTTTGAAAGGCAACTCATGAGTAAGATCAGAGGAAGCAGCTTTGTACGACACCTTATCTGCAGAAGTGACTGCAGCTGCTCTGTGTACCTAAAAGACAGTTAGTGAAGCTGAAATGCCCAGCCAAGAAGGGCTAAAATGTTTTTCCTCCGGAAAATACCACAGGAGTTTTACCTGATCCTCCAATTTTACATACTACAGGATTATACTTAGGAACATCAGAGTATCTCTTAGCCAAATTTTGTATGATAGAAAATAATTCAAATTTTGAGACTTTCGGTAAAAATCTAACTTTATATATGTTAGAGAATATTCAATATTTCAAATTCAATACTTCCTCAGAAGACCACTGATCAACATCACCCAAAATGAAAGATAGGGCAGAATTTTAGATCTGTCAGCTTTTGCTGTCAAAGCAGCTGACAGGCATCTCTCAGCTTCTAAGTTACACTAACAGTGTCACAATTTGTCTGAGAGAAAAAAAAAAAAAATCTTGGAAGACAGAAATTGTTCTTCACAGCTGAAAGGCAGTCTCATATTTCAGCTCCTTACCACTCTCCCAGTGACGGCTGTCTCATCTAACTTTTTGAAGCCTATGGAGGAAATACTTCATTCATCGTGAAAATAACAGTAATTAAACTTAACTTTATCTTGTCAGCCAACAATGTGCTGGCCCATAGCTGTGTGGGTTAATCAAGTGTGATGGGAGTTGATGTATCCGAGCGAGCAGCTGCCAAGTAACCCTTCTGCAGCAGCTGGAGGAGGCAAATTCTCAGCTGTGGGTGTAATTTTGTGCATTTTTCTTACTGTCACAATATTAATCTCCTTCTCAAGTTGAAACTATAAAAGCTTGAAACTTAAAAACCAGCCAAGGAAAGAAAAAACCCTCTGCCTGACCCAGCTCCCCAGCCTGTGCAACCATCCAGAGAAGAACATGTCCAGGGTGCTGAAGGGAAGGAAACAATCTTGGGGTGACAAGCTGTGGTAGAAAAGGGGGCACAGCAGCACAGACAGGATTATTTTTGCTTCATAGACCAGAGAGGCCACCATGGCCAGAGAAAGGCTTGGGTGGGAAACAACCCTGGGATTCCATTTCCTTCCCTCCTGCTATCCAGGTAGGGGGGACAGGGAGTGGGAGGGAATTTAACTGTGCTAAGAGGCACTAGATGTGATTTTGAATCTAAATTTAGAGCAAAAGAAGGCTCAAATCCAAAGTACCACCGGTATAAACTTTAAAACATATTTATCCTTTTACAGATCTCTGTTCCATGTTCTTCCTTTATTGCTGCAGTTCTCTGAGTGTACTTGCCCATAATTCTCTGTACCCTACAACCCTTGGATGAGCATCCTGAATCGCAATATGGGCATCAGAAGAAAGTACAGCTGTGAACGGGATAGGTTGGAACATCTAAAAATGCCTCAAATATTTTTGCCAACATGTAGCACTCCTGACACTGAATTTCTTTGCAAAGAGAAGGCAGTTGTATCTCCAAAGCACGAGGTGAGCCATCAAAATCATCCTGACCGACAACAAACCCACAAAGAAAAGCTCTCCCAGCAGCTCCTCATTTGAAGAGTCAAAAGTCGCTGGAAAGCATACTTATTTCAAAGACCATTTAGGACACAAAAGCCAACCACTTATTTGAACAAAGCTGTATATATTAAAAAAAAAAAAAAAAAAAATAAAGTTTTTGTGCCTTGAAATCTACTGACTTCTGTAATCCTATTAACAACATGGGCTCTGTTATCAAACAACCAGCTGTATTCAGGAATGAAACACAAAACAGAGTGTATCTTGTTTTTAAATTAAAATAAATATCAGCTTCTGACATTTTGATAGAATACAACATGTGCCCCAACTACCTCTTGAATACCTGCCAACAACATGCCAGTCACAACACACACTTTGGAAGATAAAGAGAGGCATTAAAAAGTAAGTGGTTCTGAAGCAAACAAAAATGCATGTGCAAACAAAATGTTTCTGGCTACCTGCATCAGAAGAGTCTTGCAAATTTTAATGTGCTGCTAGAAAAATTGGCCTTACAGTTTATTAAAAGATGAGACCTTTACTTTAGACAACGAAAATCTTCAATAAATAACCAGCTGTAGCACTGGTTAATTCCTGACAAAATGATAAAGAATTAGACTCATTCCATGCCAGGATGACTGATAGTATAAACACTGATGAAATGAAATGAAGCACCTTACATGCCTGAACTTCATTCCTTGTTTGCTTGTGGTGATTATGCAAGAGGGATGTGGCTGTCCTTGTGTGTTTGCTTTAGGGAACTTCAGACATTAAAAAAAAAAAAAAAATTAAGAAGATGAAAATAATCCAAAGCTACGAATTGCAACCAGAGGTTTGCTTGGTGGATACCTGGCAAAAAGTGTGCATAAGAATATTCTGCATGCAACACCTTGGATTTCTGGGTTCACAATAAATAAATGCCAATCACTTATGCACTGAACAGGGTATTTCATACTCTTGGTGCGATCTAGAGCGGATGGAACAGAATGGAAAATGACAAACAAAACACTTCAAGTGGGAAACACTTGACAGCAGATTTTGCTCATCCTGGTCTTGGATATTAATAAATGAGAATGTATGACCTAAGTAATCCTGCAGTGCAGGGCATAGATATGAACCTCCTCTAAAACCACATGGCTAACAATCTCACATCTCTTATTGCCAGAATTCCCCTCCTTCAGCACTGGCTGTGCTGATATGTTACATATTACTTGCTCATGAACAGTTTTGTAGCCTTAGGATAATATGAAGACAAAATATGCATCATTTATAGAAAAAACTACTTTTATCAGTACAATATAGCAGGCAGAGTTCATAGTCTCATATGCACATGGTTAATTCAGCTCTGTATTGCAACGAAATCTTGTTATGTGATCCAGTCAAGCCTCATGTCTCTCTCTAGATTCACTGGGATGCTTCAAAACCAGTACAAACCAAGAAGATTTTCCCATCTCCGTAATTTGCCAAGCTTCACACTTACAAAATGAAGACGAAAACAGTTTCTAAGAAAACATGAGGAATTTCAGACCCTTCTTCTCCAGATCATTTTAACTGGCTCAATTATCATGTCACATGAAAACCATCCCTTGTGTTTTATTTTTACTGTGTCACAAAAAGATGATGAGCCTTTCATTAAAATATAAAGCCACTGTGTGCCCTGGATTTTAGTAAAACCTCACTAATGAGACCTCAAATACAGAAAATATGATCCATTATATTTCAAAATGGAAAAGAATCTAATCTACCTTGGGAAACCTTTGTGTTTCCTAAACATTTCATCTGCTTTCTACTGGATGGGAAAAACTGAATTAAATTGAAAAGCAAATACCAACACAATCTAGTAAAACTGAAAGCATAATTGCAATTAACTTCAGTTCATGTGTTATTGTTTGACATGGCTGAGTTAGGAACTTGTTTGAATTTGAATTTTCTGAACCAGCAAATGCACACTCAAGGCCATGATCAAACACTCCCAAAGGAAACAGTTAAAAAATGCATTGTTTCCAAACACCTCAAATAACTACGGATTATTTTTCTGTCATTAATGTACAACATTACACCAACTTAGGTCAGTATTAGAATGAATTTTATTTTTAGATAGCTTGGAATTTTGATTTTTCCATGGGAAAGGGAAAAGCTGGAAGCACCACCCAATAACAGCCTGCCCTCCTTCTAACAAACTGTGGAAGGAAGACACGGCAAATGATCTTTGGCTAGATGTGTGTCCTAGCACTAAAAGGGTCTACAGGAAAGACATTCTTGCTGGTCTCCCTGCCTCCATCCCCCAAACCAAGCTAAATCCTCCCATTAGTTCACTCATCACTACGTTAACACTGCACAGAGCCAGTGGAGAACATCACTTTCCTATCAGGTCCATTGTCCTACACAAAAGCCACTGGGGTCAAACACTGGGATTCCAGTCAAAGGGATTCTTGCTCTGCCCACCTGGCTGTGAATCGGCCAAGCTCTACTGAGATGGAATTTATGCCCAATCCCATCACGTCTTGGGACTCTGAGCCCCAGGGAATGCAGGGGATGCAGAGTGGGACACCTCAGGAGCAGGTGAGGGCCCCCGTTGAGCAGGACTGAGGTTTGGCTTTGGCATGCAGGGACGCTCACCCAGAGCAGGGGACCTCATGCACTTACCATTCGTGTAAGGGTTGACGGTCTTTTTATTTGTCATTACACGTGCTGTGGCATTATTTACCTAAGCACATAGAACAGGGGATTAGAAAGGGTTACAGGGAGGGCCCGTGTCACTATTAAACGCATGCATTATTACTGCTATTAGTCATGTAAAAATAAAATGCAATTTAATTTATAGAAGGCAACAGGTGCATAACAAAATCATACTATTTATAATTACATTTACTTTCATAACCATTTTAACTTACAAATCATTTCAATAAAGCAACATCATATCATTTAAACTTTAATAAAAAGACATTAAAAGCAAAATTAAAAGGTACTGCATAATTTAAGACTTAAGAGCATGCTTGTATTCCATGATAACACTGATACAATAAATACTCAAAACAGAAAAAAAAAAAAGATTATATGAAGGAACATGCAGTGGAGTAGAAAGGAAAGAGACAAGGTACAAGGAAACAAAGAAAATGTCAAAAAAGGGACAAACGAATTTTAGCAGTGTGCAACATAACCCTTTAGAAGAGAAGTACCATTGGAAAAGCAACATCTAGCATTCAACACTTGGAACAAGAGCCTTTTTCATTGCAAGAATTAACAAAATCATTCAAGCTTTAAAATCACAGCTAACAAAAGGATAAAAAGAGGGTGCATTATTTAACACAATATGGAGTTAACAATCTGAGTAAGATGTGCACGAAGTCATATCCTCAATCCAATCAGTGCCTCCCAGGCTTGCTTAAAACGTACACTCAATTACAGGCGTACCAATATATAGAAAAAAATGTAGCATCAAGAAAACTTAATACAACAAGTCAAAAAAATTCACGTGGTATATCAGCGCTAAATACGTGAAACGGCAGATGGACTTCTCCACTTACCATTCAGCACCATCGCCAGCATGGGTATGTATACAGTTACCATGGTTACTGAGAGTTTGGTGAGGGCCCTAAGCGCTACCGTCGAGGGGGGAAAATGAAAAGGCAAAATATGCAACATCTTACTCAAAAGACGACAGCATTTTCAATTGGTAATTTTNAATTGGGTATTTTTTTTTTTTTTTTTTTTTTTTTTTTTAATTCTAACAAATACGACTGAGGCAGTGTTGAAGGGGATCCAGTGGCATGGAAACGCATGGGTGGTGGTTTTTGGGGGTGGGGATGGCTCAGGCCACCCGGCCACAAGAGCCTCATGGCTTCATTAAAATTAAATGTGACAATTGGTCTGCCTATAGTCTGGCTTTGTTTCTTGTACATCGTTTGGATCTTCTTTCCCGATCTGAATTTTTTGAAAGCCACTGTGGATCCCACATCAACCCTGCAGCAAAAAAAAAAAAAAGGGAAAAAAAAAAAAGGAAAAAAAAAAAAACAAAAAAGAAAAAAACAACCTTTTGTTTGTTTTTGTTTTGTCTGTCACACTTTTTTTTTGTTGTTGTTCTCAATTTTATTTTTTTTGTTGTTGGCTGATTTTTGGAATCTACTGCACCCATTGATTTACAAAGCATCCAAAATAATAACTTCAAAATATTAAAGCTTTCTTTTTTTTTTTTTTTTTCAATTCTGTCATCCACCTTTCAGCAATAATGATAATAATAATAATAATAATAACTACAAAAGAAATAATAATAAAAAACCCAAGTAAGGCCAGATTCTCTCTCTTTATATATAAGTATATATATAAACAATGGGAAGGGGAAAGGGGAGCACACAGAAGACACCAATGATGCATCTGAAACAACAAATGAGAGTGAAGCAGACATTTATAAAAAAGATGAAAAGGAAAATATTTTGAACATGCACCTCGATTTTACGGCCCTCTACCACGGTGCCGTGTAATTTCTCCCTCGCCCTGTCCGCATCAGCACTATTTTCGAAAGTTACGAAACCAAATCCCTGCATGCAGGAGGGAGAAGGGGGGAAAACAACATGCACATTATTATTTCAGTCAATGACCACTTGTTTGCTTATGTTCTCTCTCTTTAATTTAATATTTTCTTGTCCTTGCTTCATTTCTGTAACATGCAAATTAGAAAAATTATAATTGTACTGAGATGTGCAATAAATAAGCAACAAATGTGAACAAATTTTTTTTCTGTCATCAGTTAGATAATACCCTCTGAGAAAGTCAAAGAATGATACCAAAAATACCTTTCTACATGTCACTACAGAGGAAAATAAATCTAACAATAAGAAAATGAAATTAAAATAAATTACAGTGTTTTCACATAGAAAAAAATGAACTAATGAGAAAAGAAAATGAACCACATTTTAATGACATGCAGATATCTCAACGAAATAAAAAACATGTGCACAAAATTCAACACTGAATGTCAATATACTCTAAACATTGCCTACTTAATCATGCTGTTGTGATCATAAGAAACACTGTTCCCATGCAACACTAGGGTAACTTAAACTTTTGTCAAACTATACAGCCTTTACTTATTTTTTTATAAAAGGAAAAAAGAAAAAAAAAAGAAAACCACCAACAAAACAAAAGTACTTTCAGAACAAAGTATAAACTTTCTTATATTAACAGATCAAAGAAAATCACATGATGTGAATAGAAAAAGAAACTCTGATAAAAGAAGAAAAATGCAAACGTTTTGAATAAGTTTAACTGATTCATTTACTTGTTCTGCACATTATTTTCCACATATAGAACATGCAACTGGTAAAACTCCAGAATCCCACGTTAGTGGGACAAATCTGAAATTCTGCTTATGACAAATGCCCTCCTTTGTAATTCTAGGCTAAAACAAATATTTCAAATCCTACTAAAATTCCTTGTATGTGCTAAATTAAATTAAACACTGTTTAAAATGGCAAATATTTTAGAAAAATCTGACAGCGAAGAACATTTGAGAAACATACACCAACCCTTTGAAGTAATTCTTGCATTAGCACTACAATGCCTTTGCATGCCTCCCAAAGTTATCCGAACAAATGCTCCTCCACATCCCCGAGCTTTCACACCCAGAACCATTTGCAAGTTGCACGTGGTGCTTTGCACACAGGCAGTGCTCACGTAGCTTAAATGCTACTAAAACCAGGTTTTTAAACTTCTATTTTAGCCTAAAGTCTGTTCTGCTGCTGAGCAATCAGCCCCGCACCACCGCTGCCCACCTCCCTTTGCTAAGTTTTGTCAGTGTTCACCCAGTTCCTCTCTGCTGTGCTTCCTATTATGCAAAGTGACTGATTAAAAAAAAAAAAAAAAGAGGGAAAAATTAAAAAAGAAAAATGGGAAGACATTTATACATTCATTTACACAAAGGGGAGGCCAAATATCAAACTAAGGCAAAACCGACACCAAGCAGGGAGAAAAAGAATGGCTATGAACTACAGAACTAATTAGTCAACCATCAACCAAAAAAAGTTAAGTAACTCTCAGGATAATTCCCTGGGTTATTTGGGTTATTTTACCTACTCAAAGAACTCAGTTATTTATTCCCATTTATGATGCAAAAAGTGACATTAATGTACAGCAGTGGTTTCTGTTTCATTCTCTCCAAAGCAGCTTAAGCACAGCTACTCTTTTTTTTCCCCTTATAAATCCAGCCTGAAGCCGGAGCTCCGAAGTGCTCTGTCAGCAGCTGCACCCCCAGCTGAAGCCATTCTCAGAACACCTGATTCCACACATTTTCTCCACACCACTCTCCACTATTTTAGCACAAGGCCACGACCTCACTTGCCACAAGACACTGAGGATGTAACTCTCTTTTCCCCAAAGCACCAGGAGTGTTGAGAGAAAGTAAATCCCCCTCCTCAGCACTAATCTCCATGGTTTAGATGCCTGTACAGGCTTTTCTGAAACCTAAACCCATCCTCAACTTTAAACTTTTATTTCTTCTACAACTGCTCCTTCCCATCTTGTTAAAGCTCTGTAAAAACACCTCCTAATTTAGGATGCCATTAAGAAAATTTCCCAGCAAAAAACATCACTGGATACATGGATCTAAGCAGCCTAACTCCTTTCAATAGCAGAAATTCCCCCAATTCTGGTTTTTTTCCTATTCTCTTGCCTGAGAAATTGCCCCTGCTCAGAATTGCAAACATTTGGTGGGAGTTTAGTCAAAATTTTCTGTCATTCTCCTTAGCTCACAGCACTACCAGTTAATTTTTGTTTAAACAGCTAAAGAGAAAGATAAAAACCTAATTATACTAAAAAACTAGAAAAACATACAAAGTGGAGCTACAAGCCAAGATAAGACAGGAACTTCAAAGATTCTGAAAATAATACTCATTGTAACTTTTTAATTTCTTATGTTGTACTTATTCTCATAATCAACACTACTTAAATTAAGCTTTTGCTATTTATGCAAATCTTTAACTTTACCTGGCTGACAGAGGAACTCAAGAACAAAACACAGATTCACCCATCACACATTCAAATACCTACACGAACACTTTAACATCAATTTAATATGCAGCTGAGTTAACAGCTGTATTCTATTAATTGGTAATGCAAATATATGCATTTTATTTTTAAAATCTGTCAAGTGATTTAACAACAGCCAAGTTAGTGTGTGAGAAGGTTCTGATTTAATTTGGGAGACACTTTAGAGTTCTCCTTATTTGAAGAAATAGGTGTTAATATAATATACACTAGATACATATTAATACATACACACAAACAGATTTCTGAATGTATATATAGAACTGTCTAGAGCATTGATTTATAACTGATAGAAAATGGTCAAAAATTCAAAAGTCATCAGTGTTGCCATATATTTTAGCCAAGCTTTCTTCATTATTATTACACATTCAAACAAGCAGAAATTTGTCATATGAAACTTGCATTACTTTAGGGTTTTCTTTTATGGAAGGACTCCCTTCTGCAAAATAATTTCATACTTCATGGTGGTGTTCTAATGTTATGTTTTTTGAATACGCAACTCCATTTTTCTTAACTATTATGGCATGAGAATGAGATTACTTCTGGTTTTTGCAAGAATTGTTTAAAACATTAACTATTAGAATAAAAAGAAAGAAAAAGAAACAGAAACAAAAACATATTCTAGCAATTCTTATGCCAAACTGCAGCTAGAAACAAATTTGAATTCTGATCCTGCAAACTTTGTTACCTGTACTCAGTCTGAAACCACTTAGTAGTCCTTTCAGTTTCAGTGGGATTTTATGAAAACATAGATAAGCACTGCCAGGAATGGGACTTTAATCTGGTGCATCTTAATTCCTACAGAATGGACACGAAATGATCAGATTAAATAAAAAAAAAAAAATAGAAAAAGAAAGAACAGAAAAAAAGATGTCCCTCTCATTCCTAATATTTTTTTTTCCTTAACCTTCTATTTAATTGAGAGAATCTAAAGGTACTTCTGCAAATCAGAATATTATGTAGCTATACCTGAAAGAAGTCTGACCAAGGTGAGAAGCAGCAGCCCTGAGCCATGAGAGGCACCCCAGCCCTGCCTCAGGCACCCTCAGCAGCTCCCCTGGAGGCAGCTGGGATGCAGGACTGATGGTGCAGGAGCATTAATTAACAACAGTCCAACCTGACAAAGGGTGTAACTGAGGCAGTGATGTCACAAATCCAGCTAGGAAAACCTTTTCCTTCTGAAATCCTTTCTAGGGTCTTGCCTTTAGCACAAGGCACTGGGATGTTTTCACTGCTGCAAAGTCAACATCAAAAAAGCTCAATTTGGAAACACCTCCTTATGCCATGCCCCTAAAACTTTAACAAAACCTTACACTTACGCAGCCCAGTGCAAGTGTGGTGGTTAAAATCCCCACCTGGGTAAGATTTAGTGGCTAAATAAAAGTTTAAACTGCTCCCACATGTGCTCAGCTCCACCCCATCAGCACAACCAGCAAAGGTGGCCCGTGGGGGATGGCTGTGGAAATTGATGGGACCATCCAGCAGCAGCAGGTTCTGGACAATCTATGTCTTTTGCAAACATTACTGAGCAACCAGAATTTAACAATGGTACATTTTGGCCAGAGTAGGAGATTCTAAGCCATAAAATTCCATCCATTTTACTTGTTTACAGAAAAAGTGATGAATGTTCCAACTGAATTTGGGCTGGCAGGCAAGGGGACCAATTAATGTCTGAATAATAAACCAGGAGATTTCAGCTGTTCCATTTAGGTTAAAATAAAAAAAAAAAGATAAAGTGAAGTCTTTATTTTCAGAAAATAAATATTTACAGAATTAAAATAGATCTGATTTACGATACATTTTTGATGTCTACGATTCTTAAAATATGACAGATTACGGTATGTCTAGAACAGGAATAACATTCCATCGCTAATAATAAATGATATATGAGTTACAGGAAGATCGAAACATTAGTGAATAAACTTTTTAGTGTGTCTGACATGGCAAGAAAAGGAAAAAAGATATGCATATGACAGACATAAACCCCTGTAATGCAGCTGATATCACAAGTGAATACACTGGGCTACAGATTTGCACCAGCTGATGCTGACGCAATCATAGCCATTCTATCTTGCTTTATTTCTTAAATACTGAATAAATTGAAGTATGCATTTAAGGCAAAGTAATTTTGGAAAAAAAATATTAAACGTCTGCAATACAGTAAGAACTCTTTTAATAAAATAAATGCTAAAATAGATTGTTTTCAAAGGGTTGGTGTACTAAGGCTTTAACTAAAGAGGAAAACATCTGCACTCAATCTGGAACAATCACATATTATCTCAGCTAATCATTAAAGAGGATAGTTATTAGGTATCATGATCATCTTTCATTTCAATAAAGGAAAAAAAATACTTGTACTAATACAAACCTGCCTACAATTATCTTTAACTATGGACTCATAAAATAAACAAAATAATTACCCTTGAAGAATAAAGACAGCGAAAATCAACATTCCCATATAATAGATGACAGTTTGGAGTAGTTAAAATTACCCCCTTTAAAAGATATGAGTCCAATGATTTTCATACTGCTTAGAAAACTGACTGACAGCTCAGATGATGTTTTCACTAACATAAAATTTCAGACATTATTTTGTCACAGCAGTGCAGTTGTTTCCTTTTACTCATATAAGTATTTTAAACAAATCAAAAAATTCCACAGGTGAATTAAACTGCTTACCTTTGAGCCTCGCTCATTAAAAATAATTTCAACATCTAAGATTTTACCAAATTGCTGCAAAGAAACAGAAAAGTTACATGAAAACAAGATAACTTCAACCCTTCTATCACATACAGTATAAATATTTGTTTCAGGAAACGGTGCAAAGCTTTAAAAAAGTTAAACAATATAAACCCAAATATTGTTAAACACAAAAAAAGACACACTAAAAGGAGTCAGATCAATATTATATCTAAGCTGTGTGCCTCATTATGCTCGTTACAATCATTCCAAAGAAGAACCTGAAGCTCAGTGAAGCCCCCTGACAGAGAGGAAAGAGCATTAAACCATGATCACAGTGAAGTAAAAGTCCCAGATTTCTGGATTTTCCAGAACAAGTGAAGGAGTTTGGTTACTTCTGCCTTACAGGAATAAGATTAAACCAGGTGGGAGTTTTGTTGCTGGCTTCCAGGACTGAGGATTTCTTTCCATCCTTGCTGAACTGGGTAACCATTATTCCCTAAGAAATTTTGCCTTACTGCAGCATAATTTGGAAAACTGGAATGGATACTCACTTTGGGGGGATTTTTTCTCTGCTCAGAATTGCATTTTTATCATAATATTAGAAGTAACTGTTATTCCTATTGCCCTTACAATAGCACTCAATTCCCTAGACATTGTTTGCACACACAAAGGCTGAACACAGCTGCTTGTCCCAAAGGAAAAGACCCTATTGGACTTGGCTTAGGAAGAGAATAAATGTTAGAACACTTTCTGTTAGGACAGACTTTGTGAGGTGACAGTGTAATGCATCAGGGGGTCGTTTCTGTTCTTTCATGTGCCATGAACATGCAGTATGGATCAGTGTTGGCACTGGTAGGTGACCCAGTATCTTAAACAAAAAGGCAGAAATTAGAGGCGGGCAAATGGAGAATAATCCCACAAGAGTCCCAGGAACTGCAGAAATGAGCCTATACTCCAGTCTTTTAAGATATAATAAACAATTACAGGGCAGATAGGATAGTATTCCTTCTCCAGCTTATTAAAGAGTTTCAACCTGATCATGAAAAATCTTCCTTCACTTGGTATCCTTTGGCTTATTTCATTTTCTTGCATTCATATTTATTTAACGTTTTAACTGCAGCTTCAGCCTCAATGAAGACATGGACTTGCTATTTAAACAATTCTCCTCTGTTATATTCACGTCCATGTAAAAAGATCACCTGCTGTGTGTATAACGTGGACATGATGCAGACCTGCCATATTTCACATGAGATACTTCAACTCGCACCTGCAGAAATTTCATTTTTCTATCATTTCAGAAGCTAAAAGTTTACTGTGACCAAGACAGTCTGGAAGTCAGCTGGAAAATTCTAGCCATTCTCCAGTCTTTTGAGACCTAAGACTTAGAAATATTAAAAGGAAATGTGGTTTTTAGTCATTTATAAATTATTATAACGGCTAAAAAAAAAAAATCCTTTCATTTAATGTTTTTTTTTTTTTTCAAATAAAATCTAGTTTAGGTGGTTTTGTTTAGTTTAAATAAATTAGCATATTTTTCTTTAGAGGGTTAATTATTATGCCTTCTGCTATTCTGCTGATGAGCTGGAAGCTGCGTTCAGGGGAGGTAACTTGTACCAAGTCAGATACAGCAGAACAGTTGCTCATTTCCCAGTACTACACCAGGATTCTTTTTCCAGTGACTGTTTCCTTCAGAGGAATGAATATTGAGAAACACAGTCTTTTGACTCACATACAAACACATTAGAAGAACTTAAAAATCTGAACCGGACATGAAAGATGGAGAGAAGTACAGAGCCATGGAGCACTTGGTGCTGCACTGAATAACCAACTGTAATGCAGGAGAGAATTCGGGTTTAGTGAGGCAGAATAAAGAAAGTGAGAGTAACATAAATACTCCAGAGTCCTGACTTGGATTTTAATAGATGATCAAGTACTGTTTCTAGATTATGTTTAGTGACATTTCAAACTAAACCTGTGAGTTCTTGGATCAGGGAGTAGAAACCCAGTCTAACCTCTCTCAGTTATAATCCTATTGCTGATGGCATGTCCAGGGCCTGTGTGAGACACAGGGGATGTGTTTGAAGGCAGCTGTGGCCTGGGGGGAAGCACAAATTGAGAGACTTACAGAAAAATGCTAACAAAATCCTTCAAACCTACAGACCCACAAAACCTGTGGAGATGGGTGAGGATTCCCATGTCTGAACTTTGTGCTGAAATTCAGCCCGTGCCTTCCTTTGGGTCCCTTACTCATCGTGCTCTCCAAAATCAATAAATGCAGGCAGATAAATCTAGATGTGTACAGCAGCAATATGTATGCATGTAACATTTTAAACCACCACAGATAGCTTTTTGTGAATGTAGTACAAAACACCCAAGTTCATCACATACAGCAGAATCAGTATAATTTCTTTTCCCAGGTGTGACTGGCAAATCAGATGTTTGGTTATACAGAGATTAAAAGGAAATCTTTCCTGAAAATGATTAAACAGCCTCAATCAGAGATGCAGCCCTCATGGCTGCCTATAATACAAAATACCTATTGCAATGCAAATGTTACAAAAAAAAAAGCAGAAATAAACGATGAGCACTTACACCAAACATTTGTCTAAGATCTGGATCCCGGAATCTGAATGGTATATTTGAGACGTGGAGCCGTTTTGGCTGTGATTTGTTTTCTGTGTTTTCAGAAGATTGTGTCTGTTGCTGGCCATCGGTCTGTGCTGCATCATCTGTCTGCTAAAAGGGTAAAGCAAAATAAAGCACACCGTAAGTATTTCTGGCATTTTTAATACAAGAGGGTGGGCTTAAATTCTTAAAAAAACAAAAACAAAAACAAAAAAAACCCACTAAAAAGCAGTTAAATCTGCTCCAAGGTATTGAGGAATACCAAAATTTAAATACATGAAAATCAAATCCATTTCTCTATCTGTCTCAACAGCATACATTCCCAGTGATAATATATATTTGGAATAAACTGGAGAATAAGTAGATTATTATTTGTAGATTTTCTTAGCTATTTTTAAATAATGAATAAATATATAAGGCTGTATATATTTAACCTCTTCTGTGTTTGCCAAGGCAAGGAACTGAATCTGCAGTCCAAACGCTGCCTGCTAGCAGAACAAGCCAGACACTTTGAAATCAGATTAGTGCTTTCATTCAGAGGCCACTGGGACTTCTCCACAGGAGGCAGGTAACACATCTCATCCTAGTTGCCATTTCATAAGCAGTGCTGATGGGCACTGGAGGGTCATTCTGTCCAGATAAATGGTGATCATTATGGAAAAGGCCTTGAGTCGTGAGAGGGAACAGAAGTTTAATCAGTGCTGAAGGTTGACTGACAGAAAAGTGAGACCCAGAAACAAAGTTTTACAGATTTTCTTCCTCACCAAAATGAGGAATGGTTATGTCATGGCGCTTCTTACAGGGACACTGTTCCCTGGTTTTAAAATTCTGGTTTAAAATTGAAGGACATTGCCGTGTATTATGATGTAACAAGCAAATTATAAAGCCCCAGTGAGATTAGGAAAAAAACATAAAATGTCCCTCATCCAAAAAGTAAAACTGATCGATGCTGGTCTATCAGTATGTCATAGAAATTACTCATCTCCGTTTTTAATTATATCCTACAGTGCCTAATTAATTACTGCTTGTACAGCACACAGTCATTAGACCAGATTCTGCATGGGTATGTTAAAACAGCACAGTCATACTCGTCTGCACTGGCAGAGGAATTTGGAAGAATAGAAGAGGAAAGAAAATAGTTGAATGAAAAACTACAAGGATGATCTGACAGCCATTACTCCATTTGCTCTGTCCTTCCTCTTCCTTCTGACCCCATTGTTTTTCTACGTATTCATCTTTCTCTTGTGTTCTAGTGTCACATTCAGTTTGTCTTTCTTTTTTCATTTAAAGAAAAGAAAGAAGAAATTGGCCATTTCTTTCTAGTATGACATTTCTTTTAAGAGACAACAGTTACAACACAAAAATGGTTAATAAAATAAACCTTACCACACAGTTTTAGTACCAACAAGCCTGCTGAAGAGGAAGCAAAAGAACTCAAAGAGAACACATCATTTACATCAGCAATAACTACACATAAATTGAATTCTAGCAATTTAAATTCAACAATATCTTCCCTAGGGAATATAAATGTTCTCAAATTAAAAGTACTAACATCTATATTGCCGATAATTCTGTGCTAAGAACACTTTACAAATAAAGGTCCTCACTCCTGCAGCAGCTTCAGTCCAGCAGCAGCACCTTTGATATTTCACAGGATATGATGAGACTCACGCAAACAAAAACTTTTGTGTGCACTCAAGAAAGATTTACAAGTGATCCAAACAAATAATGGGATCAGATCAAGCATAAACCTAAAACTGAGTCAGTGCCACCACATCTCTTTATCTGCTACTCCCTGAACTCACAGGCAGGGGCCCACAAACTAAATAATTTATCTTTATAAATATTTTGTGATTTAAATAGAAAATATGGTATATAGCTGTCAAGAGACGAAAACGTTCCATGCTATTGTTATCTAAAATCAACTCAAAAATTCGAAATTTAGATTTTGAGGCAACTCTTCCATCCAGAGACACCACAGAGATTATTTTCTACCTTCAGGCACAAAAGGAGAGAAATATGAAAGAAATTTGGTGTGTGAGAGCAGGTGGGGGATGACAGACTGGAAACTCTTGAAATACAACACTCCATAAGAATTTGAGGTCAATTAGATTAATCTGAAGAGAATTAAAGAATTCTGAAGGTGCTGTTGAGCTTCAGGAACAGAGGGTACCCCAGGAAGAAATTATATAATCAGCGTCCTGTAAAAATGCAAATTGAGAAGAGCAATCTCTGTTCACTGTATCAACAGAAATGAGGAGCAGGAGGGCTGAACTGTGCACCACGAACATCCCAAAACACTGGGAGAAACTTCCCTAGTAAGCAACTGAACAGATCATGGCCAACAAAATCCAGTGAGGTTTCTGAAGATGGTGTTAAAATGGAGCTACAAATTATGGGTGAAGAGGATAAATCCAGGTACTGCTATTTTCCGGGCCTTTGGTTGGTTTTACCACTTTTTAAACTCATTTTTATTCTAAGAAGCCTCACATTTACACTGTCAGCACAGAATGTCTCAGAGTCTGGGCAGTGAGGACTGAAAACCAGGAACTTTAGGAAGTCACAATCATCAACAATTCATAACTATCCATGACCCTCAAGATCCCCGGGGCAGAATTAACAGGGTTAAACCATTTAAAACATATTAAAAGGCTTGGCAATGTATCAGTCTCTTTACAAAGCACATTATCATCCAGAAATCCACAGGTGTGCCTGGGAGATCTGCACAAGGATAACTGCAAACTGAAATCGGAATGTGAAGATTATGCAAAAATTTCCAAGGAACACCAAGGAGGTAAAATACACACGGGGCAGAGGACACGCTGGATTTTGAGAAATCCCAGCCAGGCAACTTTCAGATCTCTGTGGACTCACAGAGCCAGAATGAAATTTACCTTACACATACATAATATATTTCAGGAGAATATCCTCACTGCTAGAGGACCTGAAGAGTGGTGTTTGATATTCCTTTAAAAATTAATTGAAGTTAGGATGTAGCATTATCCTTCCTCCATCCCTGCAGTCTTGCATGCAAGCAGACTGCTTTCTGGCCCCTATTCCACCACATATTTGCAATTATAAAATATTAAAGAATCTTAATATATGATAGTCTTAAAACTTCTAATGAAAGTTATAAATACAGAATGCAGAAATAGAAGACCAAATTCTCACTCAGCAAAACAAAGCGAGGTGATCTCCCTTTACTTCAGTGAGGTACTAAAGGCTTAAATGTTAAAATAAATTAGAATTGAAACCATTCTTACAGGTAAGCAAACCCATATCAAAGAGGGCATATCAGAAAACTTTTTTTTTTTTTTCCCATATAAGATAATTTCAGTATAAACATTTGGTATCCTTTTAAACTAAATTCATCATCAGGAGAGTTAATAACTATTGTTTTCTAGAGAAATTCTTAACTTTAGCAAAATGCTTTTCTTTTTGTTTCCTTAACTCCGTTCTAGAAACAGAAAACTTCTATTAATTAAAAGACTTCACTCAAGTTCTTAAAAACTTCATACTGAAGTAAAATTATTGAAGTAATTTTTCTGGTTTCCCTTTCTAGCTTCTTCCTGAGAATTTAAGAAATAAAAATTATACAAATTAGGAAAACTACTAAGCGAAATATTTGTTTGGATAAATTTGGCAAGTTTTTATTTAAAAAAAAAAAAAAATTAACTCCCCCACACCCACACCTCTTCTTTCAAGGCCTTTTTAATCCAATTTTTGCAGCAAATTTCAATCAAAAGTACATTCTAAAGCCTTCATGCAGCCTCAAATACAACCCCATTTTCCAGCTGACTCCTGACTGGACACTGGAGCCTCATCTGCCACCTTTAGCACTTGGGGCAAAGGCACCACACACAATAAAACAATGAGCAGTGAACCTGAAATCAGAGAGGGCCTTGTGCACATTGCTTGGGTAGAAAAGAACCCGTTCCATTCTCCTTCCTGGCTGATACAAATCCTCTGTATCCCCTTCCATCCAGCACTGCAGACAGCCAGCCCTGGAACGTTTCTTACACTGGAATTGTAAGAATTTCACTTTCCTTCCATTCTTTTTCACTGACTAATATCTTTCATTTCCTACAAAACCATGGTGGTGTGGACAACATCTTTCACTCTCAAATCCTGTTTCCAATGCAATGGAATGCTGCCACAGGAGAGCTGTTTGCACACCACTCACTACAAGAAGAACACTGTCCTCAATCTCAGCTTGTAAAGAGTGAATAGAACATAGGCTGTAGGAATGCCTGAAACGGAATTAAACCTTTTATCTCTTTCTGGACCAAGTGAAATAAGCTGTATTGGAACATGAGAAAGCTTTATCAGGTCCTGATCATTCTGCTATAATCTGTAAACAAATATAAATCTGTTGCGTATCTTTTAAACCCACACCAAGTATAGAGGAAGAACAGCCTAATTTTAGCAGGAATAACCTGTAAAATATTTACAGGGAGAAAAGAAAGAGGAAAAAAAAGGAACAGATTATTTTTTAAAAAATATGATCAATGGTAAATTAGGTGCTGAGTATCTCATGTATACATGTCAGCATAGGGTAAAGCTCTTCAGAATTTTAAATTTAGCAAAAAAGAAAGCACTCACCGAATTTTTTAATAAATGCTCAAAACAGCCCCTGTTTTTTTCCTGCTGCACCAATCAAGTTACTTCTCAGAGAGAAAGAGCTTGTGAATGTCTTCTAGGCATTATTTGATTAAGTTGACAATATTATGTGAGCAATGGTTGGGTACCCACTGTGCTGTACTTTTGACCAAATTGATTTGTGTAATGAACACTTGCTCTGTCTCTTCTCCAGCCTGAACAGGGCTCTTGATTTAACTGGTGGTGCTGGAAGCCAAGTGAATTTACAGCCCCCACAGTCATTCTCTCTCAATCTGGAGAGAATAGCAGCAGCAGTACATGAGCAAGCATAATTCAATACATTGTGCTATAAGCGCAGAAAATAATATCAGAGCTCTGCAATATACCTGTTTGATTTGATTTGTAAACCCGATAAAAAAAGCAATCGAGAAAAGTTCAGTAGAAAATATATATATATGTCCTGAGCAAAAATATAACCATGCCCAATGTGTACAAACTGAAAAAATCATGCATAGTAAATCAGCTTCATACTTCCCTTAGATAATATTGCACATTTTCCATTTTAAAAAGATCTAGATTCTGGAAAGTTACCTTTCCATTAAAAAGTGAGCAAAGAGAATAATTTAAAACCGAGTTTGGGACATTCTGAAAACGCTGTTTCCCAAATACACCACTAACAGAGGACTGACAAAGTGATGGGCTTGTAGCTTTCCTGTTTTCCTAAGTAGATCAACTGATTAATTAATCATACTTGTTTTGATAAATTTACATTCTGAAAAGTCCCAGCTCTGCAACGTGCTTCCCAGAAGCATAACAACACAGAAAAAAAATGGAGTTATATACTCAAATCCATCTGTTTGAGCTTAAATGTTCACACAAAGATGTACACAGGAAAAAATTCTATCATTGTGCTATTTCACAATGGTGATAAACATTACCAGAAGTACCGGTGACTTTCCTTGTGAACTGCATCTCTGTTATCCTTTTCTCAGGAGTAAGATCAATAGTAAGGTCTCATTGCTTTCAGGATATTAAAAGTTAAGGTTAATTCTTGAAATTAGTTCTGAAGATAAAAATATTTCAAGTACCTCATAGTGCACAGCATGCAGCTCATGCCACATCCATTTAACCCTTTAAGAATCCTTTCCTGAAGAGAATGTGCACTGTTCCTTGTTTTGATCTAGTGCAAAAAGCACACAGAGGTTATGCAGAAAGAAATAAAGAAATCTAATAATATAATCACGACTGCATTTGATCATTTGGAACTAGATGATCCGTAAGGCCACTTCAACATTAACCCTTCTATGATTATGTTGCTAAATTTCTGGTGTAGCTGAATATCTCATACTCCAGAGATGCTTGGTTTCAGAGACACTGTGACTGGAACCCTGCAGGGCAGACCCTGACCCCCTTGTTTTTAATGGTAAAACTCTCTTTTATTTCAGCTGGGTCACAACTTCACCCTGATGTCATACCGACTTGACAAACTGATTTCACCATTACCATTAAATTCACTCTATTTCCCAGATTACAAAAGGTATAATGATCCTGGGTTTCATATCCTTTACAAAAACATTTTACTTTCCAAAGCACCAAATGCAAACTGACCAAAGCAATTACTGTGTGACCGTACCCTGAGACAGCTCTGAAAGAACCGGGAAGAGGAGCCAAGTCCCTGTCCTGAAGGCTGAGCTGTCCCCTCTCCAAAGTGCTGAGCTCTCACCCTGGCCACTGCCCAGTCTATTAATGCCTAAGAGCCATCCTCCCTTCCATTTCACTACTGGCAAGGGCGTGTTGGATGTTCAGTTGTGCCTATTATTCTTATTAACAAAATACATCTTTCGGAGTTGAGGTGAAATGTGAGACACACGTTTGGCTCGCGAGCGACGCAGGCAGGGTGTCAGCGCACCTTTCGTAAGGGAGAACACACAACCACCTCCCTTCTGGAATATTTTCTGTCAGAGGTCCTTGAGCAGTCAGCTGAATACAATTTAATCCCAGGGAGACAGTGTAAGGTGGCTGACTCTGACTGGGGCATTTGTTTTAGATATACTGCCGCACGCAAGCACACCCCGGTAGAATCCCTTAATCCAATTTACTGACAAATGAAAAAGAACCTGAATAATTTTGTGCTTTGCTTCAGCAGTTTCTGACGTTCCACTATTGAACATGCTCTGGGGTTTCAGCATACTGGGTATTGTTCAGGGCTGAAGACTTGCAAGCAGTAGTGATTATTTCTCTCATTTCTAGATGGATGCATTCTGGATGCTGATACCACAGGCTACAAGAAAGCACTTCTATTATTGTGATAGCTTATGCACAGAGAGCTAGCAGCCTAAATAAGAGATCATTAATTCTGAGGACAGATAGGAGCAGTAAGATGGGTTTCTTAAGTCTCTGGTACTGCAGGACAACCAAAGAGTAATTAATAACATGGCTACATTAATTATTTTCCCAATTAATCTTCCTTAACAATATGGAATATAGCCCTTATAGAGTGCTTTACATTGCCTTTGCTGGTTCATCGTTTTTCTTCTAAAATATTCCGCAGGGTCTCATGGAATAGCATATCAATCATTTCTGGAGGAGAATCACCAAAAGCCACACTTTTTTTGACTTCTGAGCATGTCTCAAAACTTGGGCCAATTTTGCAGGCATAAAGAGCAGATATTACTTTTAAAAGAATATTTGTAATATGTTTTAATAGAGTTGTGTGTGATTAAGCAGTTGTCAAGTTCAGTTAAGGACATCCAGCTGACATCAGCGTATCAGTAACTTGAAATGGGAGAAGGAATGATAAAAGGTTGCCTCAATGCATTATTTATTGCTTGTATTGATTCAATAAATATTTCTGACCACCTACTGATCTCATCCACAACATCACAACAGCAATTAACAAAACCTTTCCCTAATCAGCTGCACCCTGGCTCCATTAGCCAAGAAGGAAATGCATACACACTATGCACTTCTTTCGAAGTTCACGCTACATATAATAAAACTCAATTATTGTGATATATTCATAAGATAATATTGAAATAAATTCCTTGGATTTATCCTTAAAAAAAAATAGCAGACAGATTAGGAAATATTATACTGGTCAAAGTACAAAAGCATTAATTTAATCCAAATGAAAAATCTTAGGTAGTGATACAGAAACACAAAGAAATACTCAATTGATTTTGTTATTCCTCTTTCATCTGTTAGTCAGAAGTCTTTTTTCTGATGTAGTTCTTGTTCTTCCTTAAAAGGGCTTCCTTCAACAGCAGGAAGAAAGCGTTCAAAATTAACTTTCTTTCAATGCTTGAAAGCATTAATGTAAAATCCAGACAGACAACCAATGAAGACATATCAAAAACCCCATGACAGCAAATATAGAAATCTTGATTGGAGCTGATTTTTAGAGGGATTTTTATCATTTGAGTGGGAGCTGGAGCTTCATACTGCACAGGCTGGCTTATAAAGTATTACCAGAACAAGACATCACCAGTATCCTCAGCACTAAAAAATGCCTTGCTCATGGCATTTTCCCCCACAAATTGCTCAGCACATTTACACTGCAGATTCATCTCTTACCTCTCTCCCACTGGAGCCTGTTTCCCCCCGTGTGTCTAAAAGGACACACAGTGCCCATGGAGTGGTTTCATGAGCACCTAAAGCCTCAACACCACACCTGCCCTTCCTGACACTCGGGGCTCAGGCTCCTTCCACCCACCGCTCCAGATAAATTGGATTATATAAAATAAGATATAGAAAATTATATAAAATACGACTTGGAAAGCTTCTGAAAGTATCAAAGGGGAATAGCTGTGGTATGTTCTAAATATGCAGAAATACAGATCTGCCATCTGAGTAACACAGTTTAAGGGAAGAGGGGTAAAGTAGAGGCAGAAATGTTGAAAGGATCTGTAAAACTTGGAGGTAAATATACCCAATGATTATGATAGTCCTTAAAACACCTTAAGTTACACTTTGATAGGTAATAAATCAGGACACGATGCCCTTGAGAATAAGACTTTCTGACTGATGCAAAACTTGGCATACTTGGCTTCTGGAAATCCACTGACTCTTCCCAAGTTCTCCTATCCAACTCAGTTATTACCTTGATTTATGAAGAAATTATTCACAAAAGAACATAAATCAATACCCAGCAAGGCCACTGTACTTTTACCTGTGGTCATTCATTCATTCATGCACAAGCATTACTGCTCTAATATAGAATGAGATTCCTTTTTTTTTTAAATGTTCTAATTAGCTTAAAAATTCTTTCAAGTGTTATCCCTCATAAGTCAATATTATAAAAGGCTGCAATGCTGCAGTAAAGCTTATTAAACTTTTGTTCTGGCAGCAGGCTCTATCTGGATAAAATAACTTTCAACATCTGCAACTACCATGAACAATGCTGCGACGTTTAACAGTATTTGTCAGAACGAAAAATCACTAATTAAATACTGTGCTACACAGTTTCAGAGGCCATTACCTCCTTAAAAAAAAAAAAAAAAAAAAAAAAAAAAAAAAAAAAAAAAAAAAAAAAAAAAGAAAACAAAGAAAAATAAAAGAAAGAACTGCCTTTAGATGGAACATTTGCAGGTTTGGCTACGAGTTGTTTACCCTCAGCTTGAATCAATGCACACTAGTTCCTGGAATTCCCCCCTGAACTAGATTTATGTCATGCATGTAAAGTCCCTTTTTGTGAGAGTTGTGTTGACACAACCAACTGCTGAGTGAACTTGTGAGAGCAGAGTTTCATGCTGAGCGAGAACGGCTGATTGCTCCAGCTCCAGCTCTTGAAAAGAAAGGAAATGTGACAGCGTGATAAAAGGTTTTTCTCTGTTTGACCCCTCACCTATTGCTGGATCCCTACTGTGACTTTCCATTTGCTCACTTGCATATCTTTGCCCAAGGAGTCAGTTCTTGAACCCTCTGAAACACAGAAGAAATTGAAGCTTCTCCGTGTCACAAAAAGACACTTTCTAAATGACATTGCTCTTTTTATACTGAGGTACTCACCAACTTAACAAGCGGCAATTCAGCTCCTTGCAGGATAGCAATTTCTCAAACTTAGCTTAACACCACTGCATGAAAAAACAGCTGAATTTATTTGTCTTATTGGGTATGTTTGGTGGTCTCATATCTTAGCAGGTTGCAGCCAAATGCAAGCAACATTTCCAAAGAGCTGGGACATTTTCAGTGGAAAGGCAGGTCTGTACCTGCTGTTCTCCAAAAGCCTGAAGTTTCCCACTGGCACAACCAGATACAGAGAAGTCCACCTCAAGGAACATTATGCTTTACATAAATCATTCTTTTTCATCCTTCTCTTCAAGCTCACCCACCACCTTTCCTTCACTAATGTGAAAGACAATTTAAAGTTTTGGGGAACATCCGTTTGTCCTTCCCTTCTCCCACTTCAAAAAAGAAACAAATCATCTAAAGAGCACTAGATGGTTCAAAGAATTTTTAAAGGGTTTAAATCATCACTTCAAATCTAGCTGTGAATGCTGATGTTATGGTGAATTCTGCTTGATCATATGAATGCAGCTTGTTACTGAGCTTCACACCGCAGCTCCCACTGCAGAATTGCTTTGATTACTGATACTCAAGCTTAAGCAAACATCTTCTGAAGAACTGGAAACAGGACTCAGTTCCCCCTGAAATCATGTTTTCTTTCCTGGAAAAAGTTCTCAGGAAAGAGGGCAAAGAAAACATTCTCTAACAGCAAACCTGGAATCAGGAGAACTGGCACTGTGAGTTTAAAGCTAACTCCCATCTTTCCCTCTTGCTCACAACAAGGCTGCCAGCAGACCTCTTCCCTTATTCATCCTCAAGCACAGCAACCAGACATTTCTCAGCCAAGATATTTCTATTTTCATCTAACATCTGTACAGAGAAGCCATTAGCCACAGGAGTCTCAAGCAGTTTTGCTGTCGGTAGTTCCCTTCAGGAATCAGTAGAGGATGGTACAGCCACGCTCCCTCAGCCACTGTGACACAGCTTCATCTCCCCTTGGATTCTCAGAGAAGGGACTCACTCAGCTAATGCTGTTGATAGGTGAAATCAGGCAGGATGGGGTGACTGATACCCCAGAGGGTTGTGCTGCCATGCAGAAGGACCCTGACAGGCTGGAGAAACAGGCAAGAGGAACCTCATGAAGTTCAGCAAAGAGCTGCCCTTGGAGAGGAACAGCCCCACGTGCAGGGGAGTGTCTGGCAGAAGAGCAGTGCTGCAGGAAAAGAGTCCAAATGGAATAGAAGTCAACAGTAGGCGAGGGATTGAGGCATCTGGCAAAGAAGGAGAGAATGAGAGAGCTGGGACAGTTCAGCCTGGAAAAGAGAAGGCAGAAATGCCTCATGAGAAGGAGTAAAGATGAAGGAGCTATACTCTGGCCAGTGGTGCCCAGTGAGGGAACAAAAGGCAAAAAGCTAAAGCTGCAGTACAGCACATTTTGTGTAGAAGCTGGGAAAAGCTTTTCCTGTGAGTGATCTAACATTAGAACAGATTTCTCAGAGACCTTGGGGAGCTCCCTCCCTGGAAGAGTTCAACAATCAACCGGACACAGTCCTGAAAAACCTGCTCTAGTTGATGCTGCTTGATTTGTCAGCAGATCGAGGCCAGGTCCAGTGACAATAACCAGCCCTGTACACCCCAGGCACGCAGTGATAGAGCAGGAGCAAGGTCAGAACAGGACAGCAATCGGTGGGTCAGGGTCCTGTTCAGTGGGTCAAAGACCCGTTCAGAGGGTCCCACGGCGGGCAGGGCTGTGATGGGGAGCCCAGTGGAGGCTGGGCAGGGCAGGAGGGACCAGCGGTGCCCTGACAAGGACCATTCACAAAGGCTGATGCCAGAATATCATGGAAAAACAACATGCAAAGGAAGAACATCTAAAAAGAGAGTGAGAAAAGTGTTCATTTGGATGGGCAAAAATTTCCTTCTTGACAGCAGTTAGTGCTCTTGTGCTCTGCAAATTATGGATGTAAATGCATCTTACACTTACATAACAGACAGGGTCTCCTTTTCTGACTCATAGGTGCTCTTGCTACTAAAATGCTTTTGTTTTTAATTTAACAGGACTGCAATAAGTGGATTGTTTTGTTTTGAATATTGTCATCAACAATGAAGTTTCTACAGACCAAACTGATGCCCTCCAGTTCAATGATTATTTTTATTATTCTTCATTTGCACCTGTCCAACCTTGCAGTGCTGAGAACATTGCTCAGATTTACATGACTTGGTTCACAAATCTGCTGCGGGTGCATATGAAGAAAAACACAAGTAGAGCCTCTAAGTCATATGTCCTCTGAAAAAAGTATTTTACTAACTGAACCAAATATTTGCAATTGAACTCACTGATGCTTTAAAAATATAATACAATAATGATAAGATTTGGAGTTACTTTTCAAACAAAGGTTTAGTCTAGACAAGTGAGGAAAAAACCAGTTAAATGGTTATTTATATGAAAAACCCTCTGCAACAAAAAAAAATTCTAAAAATATCAGCAATAGCTCTGTGCTGCTCGTTGCAATTATCTGGGCCAATCCTGCATTCTCTGCATGCACTATTCTGAAAAGTATTGTTTCAAGTACCAGGCTTCACAAATGTAAGCATGCAAATTGTTATCCTGATTCAGTATCTAACAACAACTACTTCAAAATATGCAAGAAGCCCTCTGGAAAGGACATTGTTCCACAAAGCTCCCCCTCAAAAAGAAGTTTTTTTCTACTACCTGAAGTAATGGACTTCACGTAATGGAAAAAAATGGACTGTGATAGAATTTCATAGAATCATGGAATGGTTGGGGTTGGAAGGGATCCTAAGGATCATCTCATTCCACCCCTGCCATGGGCAGGAATGGGGCAGCCACAGCTTCTCTGGGCACTCTGTGCCAGGGCCTCACCAGCCTCACCTTTCTGAAATAGGCCAGGATTACTTCTTAAAATATTCTGTCTATCCTTTTCTAAGTCCAGGTTGTGTTCTTACTATTCAGTTAATTCCTGTTTGTTTTTATGCTACATTATGCATATGCATAAGGCTTTTAACTCCTTCCTCCACCATCTTTACCAAACACAGGTTATTTCATAAAGCACTTTACTGTCTTGGAACACAGCTTCTGCAACGCTTCACCTGCATCTCCCAGGGGTATTGCATGCATTGCATTTTAAAAAATTATTTACAAAAATAACCAAGTCAGAGTATCCCTTTTATCTTGTCCGTTTTCATGCTTAGTTCTTCAGGAAAATCCTCACCATACTAAAAAGTGGTCAAAATCTACACAGCTTGGCAACCTGCACAACCATCCTGCAGGATTATTACAGCTGAGTGCGCCCAGACACTTTGTGGTACACAACACACCCCACACACACAGAGATCCTTGTTTTCTGTGACTTGGCTCAGAAGAGACTCTCTCAGACCCAGAGAAATGGAAGCCTCCACACCTTAGCATGGAATTGCAGCAGAATAATCATTACATAAAGCAAATTATCACGCAATAAAGCAGTATTATTATATCAGCAAATGACAACTGTAGGTCACCTCTTCCCATCACTGTTCTCCATCATGTGATGGCCACAACCCAAATAAACAATAAAGAGGAAAGATTAATATGTTACAGGAAGGCACTGCAGCACCACCACTCTCCTCACTGTGCATTGATTTACTTGGTTACACTATTTTAGCTTTAAAGCTCACTTGGGTAGCTAAGATTCCTACATTCCCTTTTTAAATTCTCTTGACATATAAATTGAGTATACTGTACAATAGTATAACCATGTGAGTAAATAGATAAATAAATTTATTTTTTTAGGCAGTCACGATCACTGCATCATTTGTTAGTTCCTAGGATTTTCATTCCTTTCTGCATTCCAGTATCCTTTCCACCTGCACTGAAGTCTCTCTATGCACACACTTTGTTTCCCATATTAGTAACACAGAGTTGTAATGATCACCTGATTCCCTGAACTATAACTAAAGTCTCATCTATTATTTGTGGCCAATTGAAAGGAAAAAGCAACATAAACGAAAACTGACAAGAGAATTTTACCAGATGCCTATCACAGAGTTAGCTTATCAGCCACCAACCTCTGTGAGAATAATGCCAGTGTTTGATACCCCAAAGCCAGTCTTTCATCAAACTTAAGGAATTATTTACTTTATTTTTATCATATTTCAAACTTCTACTGCAAGAGAAAGCCCCAGCAATCCCAGTCAACCATCTCTGTAGGTTAGTGGACTTAAACTGGAAAAAGGGAAAAGAAAGAAGAAAATCTGTTTTAGCTATTTTTGTGAAACTGATTCTAAACCTATGCTTGTCTCCTTAACTTGTAGAAGAGCCCAGCCAAACAGATTTTCAGTTTCTTTAGTGATTTTGGGACATGCAGTTATGTTTGGTTCAATGCTGTTTCAGAAAATATTTGGTAATCTAACACATACTCAAAAGAAACCATTTCATGGGGGTTTTTTGCTCTTTCTTAGGTGTGGAACTTTCATTCTACTTTATACATTGACTGCCTTTACTGCTTTTTAAGGAAAAAAAGAGTTTGGTCAATCAGTTTGACAATCAAGCCTACACTTCATAAACTGTGCTCCAGGAATGTGAGGAAATCACAGGGTTTTTT
The DNA here is from genome assembly GCA_013397775.1 of Eulacestoma nigropectus. Lineage (NCBI taxonomy): Eukaryota > Metazoa > Chordata > Aves > Passeriformes > Eulacestoma > Eulacestoma nigropectus. The sequence continues at coordinate 3,661,155 of VZTE01001857.1, forward strand.
AAATCTATAAAACCAGACTTTATTCTGGATGAGCTAAGCACCTTCTTTGTGTGAGTAGGACTCAGACACTAATATGAGAGGAAGTTATGGCAATAATTAACAGCTATTTGATGTAAAACTCATTTAGAAATATAATGAACTAAGAACAATTAAGCAGACTTCATTCAGGGAAAGATAAAAGAATAGCTTACAGAAATATGGCCTGAATTGCATTTACATTTACATCATCTACTTTTGTAAAACCCTCCCCTTCCTCTGTTTCTAAAGGAAATAATGTAAAAAATGCTCTTTGCTGGACTTCTGGAAGTGGATTTAAAACTAAAATTGTAAATTATAGCCTTTACTGTCCACTCACTTCCACCTCGGTGAAGAATTCATCCCCTGACCACTAACTAGCTAGAGAAAAATCTACCACAAGCAGTTCTAATTATTATTTACAAAATGAAAGAGAAGCAGTTCAAGAAGCGAGACTCAAAATGATCGGTGCAATTTGAAATTCTCTCAGTTATTTGCATAACCATCCAGTATCTGTTAATGGCTGCGGTTATGAGATTATCTAAATTCATGAAGAATATATATTTATTAGCACATATACTCAGCACTTTTACTCTTCCCTGATTAGACTGTCAGGTGAACATTTCAACTGAGGGGAAATGAATGGCGAGCTAACGATGGGCAGTTCTGTCTCACCTGACTCACTCAAGTGAAGAGCCTCTAATAGACATTGGGGGGATGCAATAAAGTGGGAACCACGCCACCGAGTTCTCTCAAATTTCCTTTAAATAAAAAGCAAGAAGAAAAGGTTAATTAAGTTCTACCACGCAATTCTATTAACAATATCTATGATTACTGTAGCATGAGGAGAACATTTAATTCAAAAAAGAAAAAAAGAAAGAGGGAAGAGGCCCTACTGAAATAGGCAGCTGGTCAATCAGAATGACTGAGCAGTGGGGCTGCTTTCAGGAGCTGCAGGTTCTGAGGCTGCTATAGCAAAAAATCCTAACAAATAAAATCATAACAAACTGAGTTTCTGCCCAAAAGCATGACACAGAAAGGCTCATAACCTAACATGCAACTATAAGTTGGCAATATATCGTATTTTTTTCTGTTATCATCAAAATCCTGTATTTTGTACTACGAAGTAGCATACTACAAAGGGCTCTGTGATTTGGATTTCTAGCTTGACCAGTTGCTCCCAAATAAAACAAACCATCTCAGCATTTGTGAAGAAATATATAATTTTCAGAGAAATGATGAAGGCTTTTGCAAGATGTTTCGCTGTCTGGTCTCTCACAGGTTTTTTGTGCTAATTCTGTCAGCACAGCAACTGCTTGCAGTGCTCCCTGCAAATTTAAATAAGGTCTTAAACTAAAAATAATCATCTACAGAGATTCCTAAAGATATATTTGCAGAATCCAAACACTAACAATTTAAATTGTATCTTAGTAAGAAAAGAATGTGTAGATTTTCAACACCTCAAATAATAATAAAAAAGATGGATGTGTCTAAATCAAATATTTTCACTTCAGCATTTTTCTTGTCTAGTCCCCCAAAACTATTGAATATCCTCCAGATACAGATGTGCTTTATGAAAAGAATAAATTGAAAAATAAAATATTTCTCTTGTAACCAGAGAGTAGAGAAGGATGAAAGCAGCTATCAACAGCCCACAATATTTTTTTTTTATATTTGATTCCAGATTTTATTAAGTGTTTCAATTTAGCCTGGCCAAAACATGGCACTTCATTGAAAAGAGTGGAACAGACTCAAAAGATTAATGACAGTCAAATTATCCTAATCTGTCATAAGCTCTGATATAACAGTAAGAGGAAGTAATTTGCTTTAGTAAAAAGCAATGATCACCAAAGCATGAAAATTAACACTCTACAGAGGTAGATATTAAATGAGAAATATTAGCTGCATCAGCACATTGGAGACAATTACAAACTGCAGAGGATTTCTGAGACTGAGGAACACTATATTTAGTATGATAAAGTCAATTTTACCTCTCAGTAAATGCTCAGTTTGTGATTTTAGTACTGAATTTCTTTCCCCTCAAAGGTAACTTGCATTACTGCTTTCCAGAATTTGTATCACTTTTGTTTCCTTTATGCATTATTGCTTACTTTATCTCATGGAAACTTATTAATACAGAGAAGGAAAAAAAAAAATCACTGAGTATTACTTTATTTTATTACTTTCCTTGAGCACCCAGACAACACCTGACATGCTTTGGAGAAATTATATTAGTCAAAAAGGGCTTTTTATCAGTTTCAGTCAGTGAACGTTTATGAACACGAGAGTCTCTCTTTTTTTTTTTTTACAAAGAGAAATAAATATGAGAAGATAAGTAAAAGTACACAGGGAAGATACTTTGGCTTTACATTCTTGTATTACAGAATAAATTCAAGCTGAAGATTTTTATAACCACCAGCATTCATACTGAAAGGTGCTAATGCATCATTATGATCTAGCAGGTTGCTCGCTGTGTTTTACAGCCTTTCACACTACATTAACCTTTTGTACCTCAAGTATTTATGACCTCATAAGTAAGTATTTATCAAACTGAAAGCTCATATACAGCACTGTATTTTAGCTCTCAGTTTTTAGGAACATTTATAATTTCTTTTTGCCTGAATTTAGAATCACTTTGGTTTACAGTTCGTATTTTTAGAGAAGATATTAATGCAAAGTAAAACTGGTTTTCCCACTATCCATGGAAACGACACAAAACTACAAAATGCCTTAAATAGGGTCTCATGCCAAGGTAAAAAACCAAACCGAAACCCCAAGGAAACAACTTCTCATGCAGATATTATTCTAAAATAAAATAAGAAACTCATAGAAAAAGCAAATATAGCCGTTATGCTTTCTGCAATATTCAGTAGTGTATCAGAGCCAAACAACCAGAAGTAGTCTTGGTATGAGAATTGTCATAATTACTGAATAGGTTCCTCACCTACATATGCTCTGTATTTAACAAAAAAAACCCCCACAAAATATAGCAATTCAGGCATATGCACAGAACCATTTGAGAAACCACAGCTGACTAATGTATTGAATAAATATTGCACAAATACAGTATTGGTTGCAAATATTCTTCCCAGCAATTCACTACGAAATCCGAGGTATTGAAACCGACGGCGAGCAAGGCCAAATTGTAACTTCACACACATTCTTATCAAATTTGTGGCTAACAAACACTACAATTTTTTATATCTCTGAGAGAAACGAGGCCTGTCCAAATCTGTCTTGTCTTTGTTCTCCCTCGGGTGTTGTGTGACAGGGTAAGGCAGTATCCTCCTACCCACAGGCACCCAAGCAATGGCAAAAAAAAAAAAAAGAAAGGGGGGGAAAAAAAAGACAGGAAAGGAAGACCATATGGAATAATGCCACGGAAAGGGAAGAAAGGTCTCTGCTGCTCAGTTACAATCTTCTGCACACTTACGCAGGGATGGTTGAAAGAACAAGAAGTCAGCCTCAGCCTCTGAAGGGTTTCTGCCTGCTGGTAACAGTACTAGATACAGATCACTGTTGGCCTTGCCTGCTGCAGTTGTTATGGAGAAAAAAGGCAAAAAAAAAACCCCCAAAAGTAAATACCTTTGCTACACATGGAATAGATTAAGGAGTGGCTGAAGTGCCCTTCCCCAACAAGATGCTGCCAGTGTCCCTCCCAGTCATGCTCCTTGTCCACACTGATTTCCTGCCACTCCTCTTGCAGCTTTCTCAGACTGTGCGGTGCAGGCTTTAAACTCAGCAACCCAGCAAGTCAAGGGCCAGTTTCCAGTCCTCCTCTGTCCCAAAAGTCACAGGTCCCTCCAACTGTAAAGCTAAATACCACAGCTAAACACTTTCATATTTGCTACATATATAATACAGGGAGTTTCAGACCCTTGCCATGATGCTGGCAGCAGTCACGTTCCTTGCATCATTTCATTCCCCATCTCTGACTCCTCAATCCCATTCCTCCATGGAAGAGAGATGAAAACTATGCCAAAGCAAAGGAGCAGATGCATCTTGTCATTGTGTGTGGTATCAGCTCTCACATATCCCAAGGTGAGGGGGGAATGAAGGGATGGTAACTTGACACTGTCTAGTCGGTATGTCTGAAAGTTAAACCAAGCTGCACAGTTTTGCATTCAAATAAAGAAAAAAAATATATACATATATAAATTTCTTAAGTAACAGAGTTTCTCACAACATTCTTTTTTATTGGTACACCTGAAACACAGCATTCACACAAATCAAGCTGAGACTGTGATCTATTCAAAGCTCAATGCTCTAAAAGCATCAGTTCAAAATGAAATTCAGCAATAGCATTCTGTTGTTATGGAGAAAAAAGACTATTTCTCAGTCTAGACACTTGGGCTCAGTACAGCCAGCTTCTGCAATCAATTTTGTCACAGATTTGCCTCTGGCAGGTTATTTAAACTACTTGTATCCTAGTTCCTTCTTAACAAAAGCAGAAAAAACAATAATTGTAATTCAGCAAAATCTCACAAAATGGTCGTAGGGATTAAATAAATCTTTTCATGAGATGCTTGGAGGGGATCATCCTCTAAACTCAACGAGAAAGAATCACACTAGATTAGATCAGCAGCAGCACATTCAGAAATATCTCAGTCTTACAGCCAACTCCCAAATCTAAAGAACTGAATATAAAGAAATACCTTCATCGTTTGAGGCCACAGACTTGTAAGGTCTCTATCTCAAATTGTTTTGTGCTACCCCATGAGAGTGGTAGGAAATGCAATTCAACTTCCCTAATACAAGGAATGATCACCTGGAAACACCAGAAATTTTGGAGAGAACACAGAAGGGTTGCCTTGCATTCAAACCCAGAGAAGAGCAGCCCTAGAATGCACCCAGAGATCACCTCATGCTCTGACAAGCTGCTGGTGATAGAAACCCCTCAGTCCCTCAGCTGCACCACCGCAGACACACTCTGCTCCTCAGGCAGTACCACAGCCTGTCACACATCCTCCTGCAGCCCCTGTGACATGTGTGAGGGCAGAACCACTGCAAGATTTCAGAACATTGGTTACATCTCCGTGACAAGGCAATTCATCAGCCCCAACGAGCCTGTGCAGGGCAGCACTGAGCCCCCGTGGTGTGCTCCTGCAGCATCAACCTCAGCCTCGAGAATTTGTGTATTCCCCACCTTCAATACACCAGCGTGTGGACAGCGCACTTGTGACTACAGACAAAACACCGAAGCAAACTTCAAAAATACCTTCAAGCCCTCACAGCACTCAAAGCTCTTTTTCTCAGTGATAAAATTGGCCTCAACGTGCACTAGGATATCGTTTTCACCAAAAGAGGGGCATGGTGCAAAGGTATTTTATCAAAGGGAGAACAACAAATTGATCACCTGGGCACTATTCAAATTATCAAAGAGCCCAACTGCAAAAAAATGTGAATAGCTTTTGGCATGAAATATCTGCTCTTGTTGAAAACTGCTGAGCAAGCGCCACAACTGGTTCTGCATTTCATCAACAGGGCAAGGTGTCACAAAGCATCCCCCAAATGTTTAGTTCTTTCGACTGCATCCTAAAGATTTTCTAGTTAATTCCCATTTCTTCACCCCAAAAGTATGCTCAAGAACAATCCCTTGTAATAAATGCATAGTTTGTTGGAAGAGCAACAAACTTATCACCAACCAGCTTTCTTTCCTTCTTTTTAGTCCCAGCAGCAACATGCATGTGAGGAGACAGAGCTTTCCAGAAGAGAACGGAGTCATTGATCTGACACCTGCGTGTGTGATACAAGGAACCTTCCTGTGAATGTCTTAAATAACCCTATGACAAAGCAAAAAGTCTCCTTTTTCTTACAATAAAGGCAAAGCACCATGCTTCACCGAAGAAGATGGATAGTAGAGAGATGATCTATAGATTAAAAAAAACAAAACTTGAATATTCAGCAATACAAACCCTCTTTTCTTCCCACTGAAGGCAAAAGGCTTTAAAACACAGGGCACAGTAAGTTCAATCAGAATAAAAAGTATCAGGTTCCTAAATAAGGGCTCCTAGCTAGATGGTTCTAAACTTAGAAGCTCTAAATGATCACTGTCTGAAATATGTCAAATCAATAATTCAATTAATTAGAAAGCTACTCAAATGCGGGGCAATACATTATGGCTGTTTAGGTTAAGGAAACTGGAGATTCCGAGAGCAGCTTCAGCTTGCTACCTGAATAGATTGTCTGTAGAGATATCAAACAGCAGATGATAGTGGAAAGCAATTTTATATAGTGGATGGCCAAGGCACACGTGGCTGGGAGGGGGGACATTTCTCAGTCAGAAACATGACACACAAAATGACTGATTTTTTTCCAATAGCAAGGCTTGCTACACGTGCCTAGTTAGGATTAACATCACCTGTATCACCTGGCACACGGCTAGTAGAGGTTACACTTCTAGGCATGCAATAGTCTGTTCAGGAAACTTAACTAAACCTCAGACAAATATGCCAAATCCTCAAAATACAACTGGGGAAAATTTTCAGGCAGAAAAATTAGATGCATTGGGCTAAGGTGGACACATAGGAGCCTGGGATATATAAATTTGTTGCCCTAAAAGAATGCATTTGGAAAACGAAAAAACAAAACAAAATAAACAAAAAACCCCAGAAAATTAAAAAAAAAAACCCCTACAGTTGTATTGAAAATGGAAGCATCTCTTAATGCACAATAATAATAAAATGATAAAAAAGGGGGCTCTCTCCATTAGAAAGTGCAGAATAGAATCAGTGATTCAGACTCTGGTGCCTTTGATTGAACACATTTTGTCTCTAAAATGCACTAAAATCTTTGGAAAGTTGACTGTGCTGTACATGCAAAAAGAGAAGTAACACAGGAAATGGCTGCAAGTTTCTTTCAAGAAAGAACAGAGAGATAAAAGCAATGGATGTGCAACGCTTTCAACTCAGTGGGGAAAAAAAGAGAAGAGGGAGCCCAGCTCAGAAATGAGAGCAAGTTCTAAAATTGGAAACGCTTGCTGGAGACGGGAAGAAGCCAATAGCAACATTTTAGGCTGGTGTGAAAGTGCTTTTATTGCATGTGTGAGCCGTTTCACAAGTACAGCTCCTGCCAGCCTGGATGTGAACCCCAGCAACCGCACGGTGCCAGAGCCTGCAGGGCTCCAGAGCTCTCCAACACCTGCACTCAAACACGCCCAGCCAGCAGCTCCCACAAACCCAGCACCCCGTGAGGCAGGGATCTGCTCCTGCGGCCAATCCCTTCAGAAGCAGCTCTGGCCAGCTCCTGCGAACACCAGCACGCAGCCCTTTCAGCTGTCAGTGCTTGCAAGGCTTCTCTCTCAGGCTAAACCGGTGTTTTGTAGCTAAATTCCTGTGCACCACGGTATAGGTTTACTGGGGTTTAATATCACCCGCTCGTGAGGCTCAAACAATGGTCGTGCATTAAAAATGATTCAATGTCTACATCGCAAATATGTTGACTCCTCCAATTACACTAATTGCAATGCATTTTAGGATCAACACTTTAAGGGATTACTATAAAATGCAAGTTTTTCAGTTTGCTCAAAATCTACTTTTTTATCTCGTTTTAATTTTTCTTTTACTTCCTTTATTTTTCAATATAAGTTAATATATTTTTTTTTCCCCAAACACTTTGTCTGGAATACATTCTGTATTTAAAAAGAGGTCAAAAGTAACATTCATAAATAAACAACCAAGCTCCATTATTTCTGCTGCTCCAGCTTGGGATAGTTTTGTCACCTGTCCCTGTCATATTTTCTTTAAAGAAAAAAAGGAAGCTTATGTATGAGAACAAGGAAATACAAATAATCAGAGGTGAAATTTGGCATCTGTTTCACTAAATTTGGCAACACTGTAATCGTAAACTATGTAAGAAAGGAAATGGGGTTGAATGTGTCCACGAGAAACCATATTTCTCAGGACAATAAATATTTCCATACTCCTAAACCCGAAAGAATAAGCACTCCAAGCAATTAGGCAAGAGAATTGCTACATTTTCAAGTAAATGCATAAGTTTAAAGCAAATTTCTCTGGCCAAAACTATGAAGTTTTCCTCTAAGTAAAAATCCACAAGATTTCTTTTTGAGTATCTTCTAGCTTTAAGATGAATACTTGCAAATATTTTAAATAAATTGACATTTTATAACCACATTTTTGGCAACAAATTCCTTTAAACAATAGCAGCAATAATAACTTTTGTAATGTGAACATATTAAAAAATAAATCACATCCTCATGAAAAGCAAAATTAGGTGTCCCAGCACCGTCATAACATAAAAAATACTAAATTTACGTACTTTGAGTTTTGTAGATCTCTCTTTTCTCACTCATTATGCTGTTATAACCCATAAGATCTTTTTTTAGCTTTTTCAGCTTCCACTGGAGGAGCTTCATCTGCAAACACTAATTAGCACAGGCAGGCTCAGATCTTCCTGGCTAGCTGGGTGATCGTGCCTGCAATATGTTGCAGCCTTGGTACACATCTTGTTTTCAAATCAAATATTTAGATACTGCTCTGGAACAGCTGGAACTTATGTGAATCCTTATGAAATTAAATAGTTGACATCTTTTGACGCACTTTTTATAACAGCAACAAAAAAGCCCCACAGACATAGAAAAGACTTGATTGTAAGCACGCTCTCCTCTTCTGATTGCATCAGAAGGCAGTCTGCTGCCTTTTTTTTTTTTAATCTTCTATAAATCAGAGAATAAAGGAAAAGTATTTAAATTGCAATCCAAAGCAAAAAAAGCACAGCAAGAGAAACCCTCCTTTGGAAGGGATAAGGAAGCTGGGAGGCAGTGCCAGTCTTATCCCAGAGTCTGCAAGCAGTCTGTTTATAAAGATTGAGATGTCCTCAATGGCAAACAATCTGCTCCTCTGTTCCACGGAGTGTCATGTTCTCTCCCTACCCCACCTGGAGGTGTTCTCAGGCCTGGAGGCAGAGGCAGGTGAGGAGCTGCCACACAGGTGCTTTTTCACCCCCTCCTTTCAGAGGCATTTTTGCAGAGTTGGTTGCTATGGCAGGGAAGAAGCACTGACACATCCTGCTGCCATTTGCAGGGGGGTGTTCAATGGGCGTCTCTGTGTTCTGGGGTAAACTGATTATATTTCAGAGGCAGTGGCAACTTCCCAGGTAGGGAAGAGACCAGAGGCAGTGGCAGCTGCTTCAGTGGGTGAGATTTAAAGAGGTCTCTGCTGGAAAAGCAAATGCAAAAAACCCCTTTAAGCAAGAACAGCAGAAGACCTAAGACATCTGTCTTAAAAAGCTGTTGAGAAGTTTTTCTAAATCAAAAAAGGCAGCACAATATGCTGATACTTCAACACAACTGCGTGGGATATCAGCTAAAAAGCATCTAGAACCAGCAAGATGCTGCAATTTAGATACAAAAATACCAGAGGATTCATGTATGTTCTTCACATCAACTATATATTTCCTTCAGAGATTCCATATTCTCTCCATGCCACATTAAAATCAGTGGTAGCTTTGTACCTCCTATAGGGGAGGAGGAAATGAAAGCAGGCTAGTAGATGATATGAGAATGAGAAAAAACTGGGAAGAGACAGAAAATAGACACAAAGCATACATAATGAAAAACAACATAAATGGAAAACAAAAGAAAGACTATAAAAAAGGAATAGTGTTGTAGTGATGAAACAGAAGATCAGACAATGAAAATGCACACAAAGATTAAAAGCAGGCAAGAAGCAAGCAAAAGAAGAGGAAGGTTTTGNAACAAAAGAAAGACTATAAAAAAGGAATAGTGTTGTAGTGATGAAACAGAAGATCAGACAATGAAAATGCACACAAAGATTAAAAGCAGGCAAGAAGCAAGCAAAAGAAGAGATATTTGTGTACAAAACCCTCCCAATATATTAGGTAGGTCAGACATGGTCAACCCACCACACTGTGTCACAGGTCTGCAAAGAAATTGCCATACATGTGTAGGATTAATTCGAGACAGAAAAAAGCCCAGGTTACTCTCTTATCCCTTCGTCTGGATATTGTACAATTAATTAATAAATTATTGGCCATTTAATGTCTAGGTCTGTGCAATTTAAAATGACCAACCAATTCTTTCTGCATATCACAGAAAGACCAAATAGAGTATGATGTGCAGGGTAGAATATTAGCTCAGTCTAATTCTTTTTCCAGCAAAGTCTGAAAAGAAGATCTTCTAACCCTTCCTTGAATGCATATCTAGTGAATGAGAACATTTTACTGTCTGCTTCTGCCTGCAATGTCTATCTCAGCCTGACAAGCCACTGGTAGAGCATAAAGCAGCTTCAGACTTACAGATGGATTCACCTGCTTGCAGGTCAAGCCAAGACAGAGGGACATGTCTCGTTACTGTCTTTCTAATACTGATGGATAGCAAAGTTAAATGTTTCAATCAAGCCACTCTTTCACACTGACCCTAGAAAAGAACAAATTAAGCAGGGAGAAATGGTAAGCAAGCCCACACATGAGTAACATTTAATTAAAGAAATTCTGTGGGTGGCTGGGTGTGTAGGAAAGCTGAAGAGAGAGAGGTGGGGGAGAGGAATGGAAACCTGAGAGTATAAACAGGATTAAAAAAAAGTATTTTCAGGGTTGGGGGGTAATAAGCCATCCTTAGCTGAGACCCAGATGTAGTCATGCAGGAGAGTAAGTTTAGCTCTAGGCAGACTGTCACATGAAGAGAAATTCAGTCTCATGATTTAAGGAAGAGGAAAGGAAGCCTCTCTGTATGATCTTCACAGCTTTTAACTGCAAACTTTGTCAGTTCTGCAGCTACCTGTGCTACCTGAGCACTCTGACCTCTCTAATGGAGAGGCAGTTTCCTGCAAGCAAGGGTAAGGATTTTGCTGGATAACCAAGAAGTTACAAACATATTCTCATGCCACTGCACAAGGTACTCCAAGAAATACACAAGTTTATACTGCAATTACAAAGAGTAGGTGAATGGAGGAATCAACAACTTCTGATAAAGTTTCGAGCCACTAACAATCATTTGCATGTCAATTACAAGAGAACAAAACATCACTGCTCTTACCTAACCTGACAGCCACTCATGCATTTGCATTTAGTGAAAATGAGTTGATTTTTATAAAAAAAAAAAATCCTCCCATAAGGATCAATTTTAATTAACTTGTTGTAACATGAAGCAAAGATGCAGAAGGTCAAATATAAAAGAAGTTGAAATTGGGTATTTCATCACACAAGGTCGCCTTTGAAATTTGTGCTCAGTGTATTCAGCAAAAAGTGCAAAAATGGTTTTTCTCAATATATTTGAACCCAAAGCACAGCCAAATCATTTGCATGCCATGGCTACTTAGACTGCACAAAGAGAATAAAAAGTCAATAATGTAACATGTAAAATAATTGGTACGGAGAAGTAAAGAGCCCAAGAGACAATACAAAGTACAAGAAAACTTAAAAAACCAGTATTAGCTTGGCTCTTTCAGGGACAAGCAGGAAGAAAACCTTAAATTGTTTAATTGGTCAATTAAACTTGACAGAATAGAAATTAATTGGTAATGCTTTCTAGAAGAAACTTTTCAAGTTGCAATAAAATGACCATCTCTGGTTGACAATGTGATTGGAAAGACCTCTGCAATGTTTTGTGCTTCAAATCTGCTTTAGAGCAGGCCGGAATTACCTGCTGAAGTGATCTAAGAACAGTTAGTATGTCCTATGAAGAACATTCAGAAGGGTAGTCAAGGGCATTCAGCTAATTTGTTTGAGCAAACATGACTAAAGATGACACAACATAATTGCTCTCTTTATCCTTGTTGGTGGGGCTTTTTTTTTTCGGTTTTGTGGAGGAGCTTCAGCTTTAACATTTCACCAAGTTCAAGCACACAAAAATGAGGGAAGAAAGTTAAAATCACAATATCTAAAAAGACCCCCAAAACCAGAATAATCATTTTTTTGTCTTCTATTTCAACATCATATTTTCAACCTTTTCTTGTTATGAGAATCAAGAAAAAAGAAAGGTAAAAGAAACTGAGGTGTTACCTAAATCACAAAGTTCAGGCACTGAGATCTCAGAAGAGCTGGCAGGGTAAGGCTGCTGTCCTCACACCACATACCCACTCATAGAACCACAAAGCCCAAGTTCACTCAGCAACACAGGAAAAAGAGGGTGGTTATTTATCTTCTTCCCAGCCAAAACAAGGAAACACAAACAGGCACTCCATAAACAGCATCGTAGGAAACAGTCAGTGTCAGGTTCTGTGTATCCTCGAGGAGAATCTATTTTAGAGCTGGCACTGACACGCAGAGGGGCTGAAGTGAGCAGTGTGTTCCTGCTACTCCTTAGCATAAGCAAAGGAGCACACGTGGGGCACAGTTGCAAAGCTGGCACGCAGGGCTCTCAGCAAGGAAGCCTCTTAGAAGCAATAATGCCTATGATCACAAGTCATTACTGTGCCTCACCACCCCAGCACAGCATTATGTTATCTATTTGGGATGTCAGTTTTGATCTCTTCACTATGGAGTAGGAGCTGGACCGGGTTCCTTGCTTCTGCAGCTCTGAAGCACTCAGGGTCTCGAAATAAGCTCCTTGAAATATTTCCTTCAAGGAGCAGTTGGGACCAGATATAATAGGTAGTATAAATGAAATAGCACACCATGCTGATACAATAGCCTGCACCAGCAGGGTATGATTTAGATGAATAAAGGCTGCTGTAAGAGTTGTCAAAGCATTATCAACTATCTAGCATACTGGTGGCAAACATCTAGAGACAAAAATATGGCATTGAAATAAAATAAAAGCTGGGTCATTGATACCAGTTGGCAATAAAAAGTGTCCATGGGGAAATCTGACTTGCAAGAAAGCCACTTTGTGGTGAAAATTCCAGTTCCTCTGCAGGGGGAGCACAGTGCCATCCTTTAGAGAAGGAATTGGTGTGGTTTTCTGCCCTGGAACTCTGCTCTGCTCCTTGCCAGCCAGAATTAAACAGAGAAGTAAGTGAGCCACTCCTCTCCAAGCCACAGGAAACAGCTCCAGGTACCCCATGGAAACCTCTCAGGCAAGAGCAGAACATTCAGAGACAGGGATAACAGCAGCTGAGCTCAGCAGCACTGAGAAGTGTCCCACCCACTCTGCAGACGCTTGGCAGGTTGGACTCCAAACAAGTTCAGCTCGAGGCTCCCGAGCACAGCCGCGGTTACGCCATGAGCCAGCACAGTACCGAGAACTTGGGTTTGAACATTTCTGCCTCGGTGACACGCTGCTGTAAGAGCAGCTGACGGACACCAGGCAGGATACAGAACACTGTTTAATGTAGCCCACATCCCCAGGAGATGGAGAGGTCATGAATGAAATAGTAGGAGAGAAGGAGGGGATGAACTATGGGAGAAAAGAAAGAAACTGGGCAGGGGGGGGATCACTTATACCAATAACTTACATAAAGGACAGAGCAGGAAAAAGAGCTAGTAAAAAACAGAAATATGCTGCAGAAAACTGTAGTAATAATGTACTCACTTGCAGGCTTAGATAATGCACTAAAGCACTTCACTCTAAATGCTTCCTACTCCCAGCTTTCTTACCCAAATTAATAAGCAGAACACAGTAATTGGTACACTAAACCCCCAAAATGTCAGCAAATGTTGTACATCTCACTTCCCCAAAACAGAAGAGTTCAACATGGTAAATAATTTTGCAGTCCAGAGCATCATTAAGCCTTCACAAATCCTCAGATGAAAAGATGGCCTCTGCAACATGACTAAAAAAAGGCACAAACCTGGACAAATTAACACCAAGAAAAGAAAGCATCAAACTTACAGGCCATTAGATCCCAAAGCATACACAGCATCTCAAGGCAAAGCAAGGCAGCTGGAACAACAGACATAATATCTAATATATCAATTATTATCACATAGACCTATCAGTTTCAGTGGATGCCGCAAGAGGAATTTTGGTAGTGACCAAGCTGAAATTTAGTTCTAACAGGGAAGTTAGGAGGAAAATACCTTATTATCTTCCCAGGCCAGAGACAACCCACACCTCTACACTGCACATCTACAGGGCTGGAACAGCACTGCACCCCCTAATGCCATGCTGGGTGCTGATGCTGAACACTTCAGACAGAAAAGCACCGTGCATGGATCACTCCTCCAAGTAAACTGCCTTTTCTCTCAAAATCTCCCATCCAAACATACAACTTATCACACAACTTTTCAGCTTCTGAAGCCTGATGAAGTCTCAGTCCAAAACAGAAAGACTGCACAATGATCTCAAGTTTTATGCAAAAGTAGAATTAATTTTAGAGCAGCACATTTTTTATATACACACATAAAACTCAGAGCATTACTGCAACCTCAGCTCTTGCCACACCATGAGTTACTTCCACTATTAGAATAATACATTTAGGACAGGAAACACTAGAGAAACATTTACTTTACTACTACCCGCTCCCTTACACATGCCCAGCTAATGCCGTTTTTATTTATATACACATCTTCTGCTGTCATCCACAGAAGCTGTGCAGGAAAACCACAGGCAAAAATTGAGCAAGTTTTACTCAGAACTATTTATGTACAATGTGTTTACATCTATATATGTACACAGGTAAAGGGTGATTTCATAAAATGATTAAATGTCTTACTTAAAAATACTTTAATACACATAACTATTTAATGTAATGCTCTAAACCGCTTTACAAAATCATCAGATGGTACTTTTAGCATAACTTTGTAACCTACTTTTCATTGATCCAACCTTCTAGGAAGAAGCCATTTACTATTTTTGTTAATGCCTTCAAGCAAATTTGATGCTATGCAACTCCAAAAGTCTACCAGCAATTAAATAAGCCACTGCTGGTTGATTATTGATTCTGCATATACTCAGATGCACTTCTTCCTTACTCAAAGTTAACAAACATATGGATCCACAAAGATAAAAACCAGAGATGTTCAGAGAAGACTCAAAGTAACTTTTGACAGTATTTTATTACCTACCAATGATTTTATATGATTTCAGCTAAGTCATCCTGTCTTTAATAATTTACTACCCTTTCATCCTGTCCCTTTTCTCCTGTTTCATAGCATGACAGTCAGAGTTAGCAATCCCTGCACATACAATCCAAGCACCTCTTGTTCCAGCACTTACTCTGACGGAATACCGTGTTACACTATTTTATCTAAATAGATTAAAACTGGTCACTGAGAAAGACACTTTCCAGAAGTACCAGAGCGTGTCCAAGAGTACGTGAAGTACTTTTGAACGTGAATCACAAGAGCACTCTGCACAGAATTGCAAACCTGTAATAAAAGCGGCGATTGGAATTTTGTTCCGTTTGCGGCAAATGGGGATCCTGGCAGTGGTTCCAGCTGGGCCGGGATCACATCCTGTGCTGCAGTTGAGGATTCAAGGGAAGTTGCACAGTTTATTTTTTGTTATTTCTCTCTTTACTGGGGTTTAGGTGGCACTAGACCCAGCGTGAGTTCCAGCTTCAGTGTATGATTCTTTCAGACAAGAAGAAAGAACCTGGGACACTCAGAGAAAGCCCAGGACGTATCTCACCTCAGCATGGATTCAGTCCTTCATGGAGGAGATTAAGTCACTTCTGGTAGTAATTCTACAATTTAGACAACTGCCCTGCAGTTTTTTAAGTTCACATTGCAAAATTTTAAGATCCAATTATAATGGTGTATCCAGCTTCACATGCACATAAATTTTTTAGTAAGAAAATTCAAAAACTGGTCTTTTCTCCAACAGCTTGTCTGATCTACATGAATCACAACAGCCTTCTTTTGTGAATGATTGGCCAATTGATTATTCTTCTTTCAAATGCATGTCATAAACAACTTACTGAAAGGAAACCAAGTGAAAACATTGGGACCTACAAAACAAATTCCACTATGTCCCCACACCAACTCCACTTAAAACTCTTTGACTGGAAATCAACTATTCTCAAAGGTAGCAGGAATTAGAAAGAAACATCCTATTTCTCCTTCAACAATAAAGACCACATGGAGGTACAATGTTGACACAGTGCTATTGAAGCTCTCTTTCATATTGAAGCTTTCTCTTCATAATAAAAACTTATATTATTAAACCTACAGAGAGATGTACACAGCTGGACCCTCATAATGTTACAAAGTCCATGTTAAATCTGCCTGGGATCCACCTACATATATCTATTTATAAAGTCTCCACAGTTTGCCAAGAGCAGTGGCTAATGACACCCAGCATAACAGATTTTAAATCCAGGTACCTGTAATTAAATTGTGAAAACAATATTTGTCTGTACATTTGTAAACCTAACTGGTGAGCAGTGTGTTAAATGTCAGTGCAGATCCATAGATAAACACACTTCTTGGAAACCTGCTTTTCATTGTGCTGTTCTTGAGTGAGAGCATCCACAGCTTTCAATATAACATTGCAATTTAGAAAAAAATACCTTTTTAAAAACCAAACCGAACTAAAACTTTCTCAAACAGACCCTAAAGTCAAAAGGAAGGAAATCTAATTCTTTATAAACAGCATGAGAGCTACTTCAAAATGTTCTGTCCATTCCTCTGTAAGAAAGGAA
This sequence comes from Eulacestoma nigropectus, assembly GCA_013397775.1. Classification (NCBI taxonomy): domain Eukaryota; kingdom Metazoa; phylum Chordata; class Aves; order Passeriformes; genus Eulacestoma; species Eulacestoma nigropectus. Next base: position 3,677,672 of record VZTE01001857.1, read on the forward strand.
ACCAGAATGCAAGGAAAGGATCCACAATGAAAAGAGCAAATAACTATACCATATTCCCTGAATATAACAGGTTAGTGGAATTGAAGTGTTATCCTGCAGAGAATGGAAATTCACTCCAAGGGGAAACAGAACGGAAAAGGTGTCTGACAGGTAAAATACAAGTTGGATATTAGGAAGTCAAAAAGCAAGTAAGAGCAGATAGCAAAGGACACAAAACCAAATAACAATAAAGCCTATTTGCATATCAGAAGCAGGAAACTTTGCAGGGAATCATTGGATTTGCTAGAGCTGGGATTGAATAGGGCACTTGAAGAAGATAAGGGCATTGCAGACAATCCAAACTATGTCTTTTCACCAGCCTTTGCTATGGAAAATGTTGGGAAAACACATCCCCGACTTCTCTGATAAAGTGACTGACATTTCTTCAAACTGAAAAATCAAAACGGGGTGAGGAAACACAATCAATTGAAAGCAATAAATGATGAGGGATGAGCTCCTGTCCCACTCCCATCGACGGGTCTTTTACCATTGATTTTAGCACTGTCAGTATTTTACTTCAAGACTGAACAGAAACAATTTCAAAACATGAAAAGGCTGAGCTGAGCATCACAGTGGATTGTTCAGGTTGCAGCAGTGGTCACAAAAACCAAGCAAAATCAGAGAATATAAAAAGAACAAAAAATGGACAGTAGGAAAGACTATCTTTTTAGTCAATATCCAATCTCTTCTGGAGTATCTATTCAGCTTAGGATTCCTGCTCTAAACCTATGACAGTGGTATTTGACAAGAGTTGGACAACAATTAGAAATGACTATGGAAGCAAATCTTAAAAGCTGGAAAGAACCAGGAATTTAACTTAGCAAAGAGATGGATAAGAGAGGACACAGTAGAGCTGCAAAGAATACTATGAGATACAAGCAAATAGGATGCTCTTCAATTTAAACTTTCTTCCAACACTGGAGAAAAGGGCAACTCAGGGCAATAAAAAGTTACTAAGTTAAAAATAAAAAGACCAAAACATTTTACTGAATAAACCACAAAAATGTGTAATAAATTCACAAGGATAATTTCTCCAGATAATAGCAAGGAATATTCTTCAGTGCCTTTGCTCTTGCTTTACTTTCTTGCTCATACCCACATAAAGAAATTAGTGGCATGGCAATAAACATAAATTTGCAGAGCTCGTTTAAGAGAATGTGTTTCCCCTTTCCTCCTGCCCTAATGCATGAAACCTTTTAGGCTGGATGTGAGCCAGGAAAGAAGGGGAGGTAAGCTGAGGCATGGAGCACGGCTGAGGCAAGGATGAGGACAGCCAGGAGAGATGTTTCAAGCACTGCGTGTTCTGCGCTCCATCCTGCACATGTAACACAGGGGGTTGGTTGATGGCTCAGAAATCTGCCAGCTCTTGGCACTGGATATATTGGGCCCCACTCTAGAATTAAGACAGAAACACTAAACTATCAATGTGTGAAATTTGTGACTTAAATTACAAGGTAAAGCCATCCAAGGAGTCTCTTGCATAATTCATGACACTTCAGAACTTCACATATAAATCAAATAGAAGGAAAGTCTATCATTTCTGCTCTGTTTAGCACAGATCCACACACAACTTGGGTAATGGCTACACAAACAAGCTCTCTAGAAATACAACATTGCAGATATGCTCTTCACAATATTAACTCACACAGTAAATTTTGTACAGGATCATTCAACGAATACTTCTATTAAAACTACTTGTGTTGAAAACACAGAGGTCATTAAAAATAATCAAATGAGTCTGGTCTGGGCTTTTTGGTTGCTTTCTTTGGCCCCGCAAATGAATGTCTACGAACACTCATTTGCAATGTTTTTCCATATTGGACTTAATTAAAATTTATGCTATGATTTATGGGCTGGCTATTAATCATTTTGTCTAAAACTGTTGAAAATGAAACTCCAAAGCTCCAACACTTACTAAGAAGCTCCAAAACCAGTGAAAACACATTCTCCAGGTTCAACAGCAAACTTTGACAGACTTTCAGCCTTAACACAGTGAGTAACCCTAACGCAAATGAAGCGGGTCGGGCGCAACATGGGAAAAGATGTTATTGATAAACACACACGAAACACAGAGCTTTAGAAAGAGCTGTAACCTTGACTTACTGTGGCTGTGCCGGAGACAGTTTGTGCATTTGTGTCAGCTGCACTCTGTTCGGAGTGTGTCTGAGCAGGAGGGTACATGTTTAACGTGTGCTCTGGAACAGTGGTTTGGCCTGTGTAGTCTGGAGCTGGATGCGGATGTGGGGCTGTGTATTCTGCAGGGATACCGTTCTGAGGTGGAGCGAACTGGGCTGAGGCATAAGGCTGTGCCATTGTGTCAGGAGGTGCTGTAGCTTCCTGATTACCCTGTGAAAATCAAAGGGAAAAAAAAAAAAAAATAAAAAAAGGAAGAAACGTGTTGTGAGATAAAATAAGCGAAGGTCCTGCACCCGTAACGCAGAGAGTGATGAGAGCATCCTGGCCTGAAAAAGGCACAGTGGTTGTTTCTTGAGGAGAACATTCCTAATCTGCATTAAATGCATTTTGCTAACCCTATTAAATATTATTATAATTAGACAAACAAATCTGCTGCTCGCGGGATAATTGTAGACTATTCTTTTAGCGGGAAAGGTCAGTGAAATCCGCCTGCACTAATGATGCCTCAACTCAGATAAGGAGGAGGGACAAAGCTAGTTTATTCCAAAGGCTCCTGAGCACAACTGCCAGCACAGAGCTCTGATGAGCTCAGCTGACTTACCACTTGCACAACACAATATATGCAACCTACAGACAGGGCAGGACTCGGGTGCATACTGTTAACAAACGCTAAAAATACTGATATGAAATAATGCCCTGAGATATTCAGAATACTTTGAGCTACTCTGCATTGAGCAATTGCATACCACAAATGCAAAATAATAATGAGATCCAGTCAAAATATTAAATATTTGAATGTAAAAATGCATCAGTTCAAAACCTTAAATACCATAAAAGAAAAATTCTATGTCAAAAGAAATAGATTTAAGAACTTTAAAGGTTTTACATCTGAAGACAATAGTATTTCATTTCCATATCACAATTAGCCTATAGCATCAAAACCACTATCCTCATGTCTTTATAGAGAGACCCATATTTCCATTTGATAAAATAAAGAATAGCTGAGGCTGTCAATTTATGAATTAGAAAACTTTTGACTAAATGCTTTGCTCACACCAAAAAGCAATAATTCTAGAGGAGGAAATGTACACTACAATCTTTCTAAACCTATATAACAATGTCCAAAACATGATTTTGCCTGAGACAGCACTAGAGGCCACTGGTGCAGGGACTATCCCAACCTCAGATAAACTAATTTACAAGATAAAATTATCCCTCTAAATAGCAAGCAATGTAAAAATGCACATTTAAGTCTAAATTTAATTATCTTCTGAACTACTCCATCATTCTCCCACCAAAGCATGGACAAGTACCTGCCCAAGACTATTGCAGGGATTTTATTTGTAGTCATCAGCTCTTGATTTCCTAATTTTAAAAAAGGCTGGATGAATGAAAGACATTCTTCTGCACTTTGTACTTAAGGGCATTTCCAGCCAATTTCAACTAATTCAGACATCAGTTCTCTGACCTGAACTAGTCCTAAAGTCAAGAGCTTTCAAGAATTCTCACAGGAGTAAGTCTTGGTATTTGACAGGCTTAAAAGAGAAAACTGAATTTTCCTTTGTAAAAGGCACTCAGTGTGTCCTAAAAAATTAGAACTTCATATCAGCAATCAAACCCTCTCCAACTTTAATCCCATCTTTGCTGCTGGTTTAGTGCATGGCCTTGAGCAAGTGGCTTCCATTGCTTCATTCAACCATCTTTAGCACAAAACCAGTGCCGTTTACTGACTTCACAGGGCTAAGTCACTAAGATTTGTTTACATATCTGCAATCATTGCAAGGTTAATGCTGCACTGAAACTGGCCCTGATAAATTTCTGTGGAGGTTAAAAACTCTTGTAAATATATACTTTTACCCTCTAATATTAAAATGGTCAAATTCCTTTCTCATTTCTTTTACCTAATATTTTCACTCTTAAAAAGAAAAAAAAAAATAAAATCCAGATGAAGCAAAACCCAGGAATGACTGGATTACACCAGAGACATTCATTAAATGTTAAAGAAGTATTTTTAAAACTTGAGAGGCTGTGAGAGGCAGCCAACCTTAAATTTTTTAATCAGCTGTTTCAGGAGGGACTTGAGCAAGGGGTAAGAATGAGCAAAAGCAAATCCAGATTCTGCCTCTCTAAGCATTTTCACTGTGCTGGTTTTGAAACACAGGAGCTGGTTAGTGCTGCTCCTTAAGCTATTCCTTCCTGTCAGATGCTAAACATGGCATTGGAGTCAGCAGCTGTTAAAAAAGAGCAGCAATGGCAACAGAGGGACCAAGGGCTAATGGCCAGGTGCCTTTGATCTAAAGGGTTTTGTACCACCTCCAGTCCTAAACCAGATGTTGCTGAGACCCCCACTGTTTCTCATTAACCTTGACAGCAGTTCCATGAGGACCCTAATTAATATTCAAAGAATCCACACCTAGTGCTAATTCCACCTCATATTTAATTAAGAGTGTTGAATTCTGTTATTTTTACCAGCAACTCCAAACTTTTTAGATTTATCACAAAATGGCAAATTGCACTGGCTATTTCAGAACCTCCACAATGCTGAGACTCTTCTACCTCTTTCTTTAGACTTGTTCAGCTAAGGTCTGGCTCACTTATTTATAACTGAGACCCCATTAATAAGTAAACAACAAAGGGTCAGGGATTTGTCTTTTTTTTTTTTTTTTAAATGACTTGTACATATTCAGAGATTTACAGCCTTGCCATTAAAGAAACCAACCCCAGTATGCTTAGAGCAGAAAACTGACACACAAGATTATCAGCACAGGCTCTGCAGGTTCATTAAATTGTTGGAAGACAGGGGACATTAAAGAAATTAAACTTGCACATGGACTGCAGGCCCTAAGTTTAAAATGATAGTGACAATAAATCTGAGATGTTCATCCTTTAAAATAAGTGACTACTGAAGCTTTTCCTAACCTTTAAAATTAGTGTGAATTTATTATTCATAATTAATTCAGCAGACATGGTATTAAAATGTAATATAAAAGCATGTATGTGTAAACAAGTTCTGTACTATTTACTTGGCTAATAATAGCCAGAGCTTATTGTTCAAAATACTAATTTATATCACAAACAATGAAGTGTCAGCTATCACACATTTGTATATACATGTGGTTGATGGAAACCCATCAAGTCAGATACACTTGAAGAGATTTTAAAGAACCAAAAAATCTTTAAGTAGAATCACCTAAAATGTTCCTTTATTGTTCTCTTTAAAATACAGTGAACTGAAATGAATAGAAGAAATAATAAGTTCTAATGCATTAAGCTGAAAATATGAAATGGCCCTCCAGGAAATATTGATCCTAAATTAGCCTATGAACTCAGGTATTAGAGTAATTTCAAAGCTGTGTATGACAGTACACAGGCATGGCTTAATACCACCTAGGCAGGAGAAGCTGAACAGAAGTTGTCCCTTCAGACTCAGTTCCAAGTATCTTTAAGATGAAATAACCCCTTAATGCTCACTTTGTGCATGGTTTTTAAAAAAAGTGGTTATTGGCAGCAGCAAGGAGAACAAAGGATGGCAGACATTCAGGCTCTGCTAAATGTTCTGGCCCGAGTCTTAATGAAAACCACATTTCAACTGAAAAATATGCTTTACGTGGCAGTGTATAAAATCAAATTTATTGCTTTCTGGTTAAATGTTGAACTCTAAAGAACCAAAAAACAAAAAGGATTCCGACGATGTAGGTAAGTGAAGGCTCTCCTATTTCATCCATATTACTCCATTTGAAGAAAAGCTTAGAATTTAAACTGCTCCTACTGTCTCAGATGCCTTTTCAGCATCTCCTGCTCTGAAAGGATTTCATAATTAAGAAATGTATAAAAAGTGTCAAAACATAATAAAGCAAGCTTGTTATGTTTGTACACAGAGGAGAGAGCACAGAAAACATTACTTATGCAGTGTTTCTTTTTTTAAAAACACATTTGCAGCATAAAAATGTATTCAATGAAAACCTTTCTGCTTGCCTGCATTTTGAAGTCGAACTCACAGTTTATTGTTTGTTTTGCTCTATTTTCCGTTTGGTGCATTTTGTTTCTTTGGCAAGAGATATTTCACATTTAGAGAAAGCCTCCTGTACTGTAGTTAAATGAGCCAAACTGCATCGTATCCTTAGGGCACGGAAACAAAGAAAAATGCAACATTTCCCTGCAAACCTGCTGGTTCTGAGAAGGGCTCAGTTACATCTATCAAGCACATGATCCCCCGTAGCTTGCCCTCCTTCAGACTTAAGCAACAAAACATGGGTTAGAAGTCTTGCATGCAGTGGTGCAGCTGCATAAGAACTGCCCTGGCTTGACTAAAAATCAAGAGTTTCAAGTGAAAATAAAAGTGGAAATACCTGCTGTACCATGGTGCTGCCTCTATTCTCCATAAACTTAGCAGCTGCTCTGGTCCCAGGCCATGCAGCATCTGCCCAAAGCGAGCATCAGCGATGGCAGAGGGCGTGTGAGCGCTGCAGGGTGTGCAGGAGTGTGGGTGATCGGGGTGCTGAGGGAGGGCAGCCGCTGCAGGGCTCGCTGACCTCCCTCTCAACATCTGACTGCTCCCAAAACCTGATCCAGATGGGGCTCCTTCAGCGTGCCGGGCCTCGCCCCATCAATCACAGCAGGCCACTCCTCTGGCTCCTGCTACTGCTTATGGAGTGCACCACTGAGCAGATGATTACACAGAGAAGGAGAAAAAAAACACAGCTTGACTACATTAATAGCTGTTTAAAAAACATTGGAAATGCTACTATGGAAGTTGCCGGAAGCTGAAGGTTTTTGTTTTAAAATTTACACGGCTGTATTCAAAGTTCCAAAACACCCTAAACTTCCAGGGCTCTGGCTTTGTGATAGCTACGATGTCCAGCTACACATGTGCCTTTCCACGGGATTAATTTCTCCTCCATGTGGCAGAGTTAATACCAATAAGGTTCCTATTTTAAAATTGCTGAATGCCACAAGCAAACCGTGGATATTGAACTAGCCTGCTTTAGATTAAATGTACTTTATCCTTCCATTCAAATGAAACATTGTTTCCTTTTTTGTTTCATTTCACGACATCCCTCTTGCTTAGCAGGGGAAATATTTCAGAAATGCTTCCAAGGTTTAGTTCTGTGAGACACTTTAAGCAACCTAATGTTTCACTGTTAAAGGGACTTTCCTAGATGTTCTAGAGATAGCTTCAAAATGATTGAACTTCTATCTAAAGAAACAAAGAAAAGAATAAAAAAACCTAAAAAGATTCAGACAGCCCCAAAGAATACACATTTAACGCCACTCCGTTGCAGACTGCCTACAGACATCAGGGTTCAGAAGCAGGGCAGACACATAACACTGGAATTATTCTAACAAACCTTCCAATTCTAAGGGGTGGGCAGAGCAACAGTCATCAATTCATCATTAAACTCATATTCCAACTGAAATATATTGGAATTCTTTAAAGTGGCAGTGTAATTCTTCCAGATTTGTTGCTGGCACTGCCCAGTTAACGATAATAAAAGCAGCCACTTCAGATTTTTCAGAAAGAATCAGACATCCAACTACACCGGACTGATAATCACAACTGACTGACTCTGAGAGCTTTCTCTGTTGTAGCTTAATTATTTGACCAGGCCACTTGACTCGCATCATTTGCTTCTGCAATCACACAAAATGAATTCTCCAGCCACCTCTCTTTTTTGGAAGGTTCAGGACAAGGCCAAATTCAGTTTTCAAAAGTAAGGAAGATAATGCAGAATAACTTTTTTCAGAGAGCATAGGGGGAGAAGACAATAGTAAGTAAGCAAAAGAACTTCTTTACTACCTTAGCAGGAAAGTACCATTTCTTTTCTCCCATTGCAGAGGAACGTTTACTTTCGGTCTTTTTCACATATAACATACTGTATTCCGATAAAAGTCTGTGGTCTTGCTACTGCTGCATATGTGTTTGATAATGACATGTTCACTTTGTGTCAGTGCCTGAGGTATGGAACAGACCAGCAACAGAAACATCCCAACGGCCTGCAAAGGACATTTACCTACATTTAACTGAAAGCAGCGAACAACTTGCCAAAACTTAGTCTGAATCCCTGCCTGAATTCAAGAGCACATAATACTGTGGACACACCAATACACACAGAGAAAGTCTTCCCTCCAACACCTTCACTCTTTCCAACTGCTGAAACTTTCGACTGCCTTTACAATGCTGTCATTTATTACCAGAGCTTTCCTTATCCTACATGGCAATTCTTTCTCCTGCTATTTCCAGTGGCCCAAGTGGATGCGATTCTGCCACACTGATTTGTTTTACTTCCACATTAACACTTAAATCTTTCTTTTTAAGTTTTCTGCTTCTCCCTCACTCTTTCCAACTCTGACTCTTAAGGTCTTTTCAATGGCAGCTCAACCTCGTATTCCACTAACCAATATTTCCCTTGGAAAAATTTTTTCATCACATCTGAAAAATACAGCTCTCCAAAATGGCCTTAAGAGCCATACAGCCAGCCACTCTGAAGAACTCAGGTATATCTACAATGAGAATTGATCCTTAAAACATTTTTTTTAAAAAAAGTATAAAAGGAGTTTGTCATTATCCACAAGTCAGTATAGGAAACTACACCTCATTTGTTTTACACCTTTACGAGAGCATATGGATGATGATGCAGCCTTGTACCCAAACAGCAGGGAGGGAGGGCAAAAATAAAGGATTGGATTGTTAACATGAAAGGTGCATGAAAAGCCATCTGGAATAGTGGCTTTTAAAGTGGGTGGCAGTCAATCTTTAGAAGTTTAACTCAGTCAGCTATGAGTTCCAGCCCTTGGGCATCAAGATCAGGTCCAAAACTGTTAAACATCTTCATAAAAGACATATATGAAGTGTCAGAATGCAAATTCACACGTGACAGCAAACAGGGAGCAGTTATGGGGCTCTGCAGAAGATACAAGAGTGGGCTGATGAGAACCGGGCCAAAGTCCCGCTCTTGGGACAGGATAATCCCTCACTGGCACAGGTTCTGACTGCCTGGCCAGAGAGCAGCTCTGCAGAAAAGGATCTGTGAGTCCTGGTGGGCAGAGCTGGGTACAAAGCAGTGCTCTGCCTTCGAGGCAGCAAAGGCAAACTGCTCTGCAGGCTGCATTAGCAAAGCGTGGTCCGTGAGGTGAGGAAAGAGAGCATTCCTCCCTGCACAGCACGTGGGAGGGCATCTGAAACACCAGTCTGGAGTGCCCCAGGACAGGAGATGTGCTTGAGAGTTCAGTGGTGGGTTGCCAGGGCTGCTGCAGGGCTGGAGCACATGACAGAGGCTGAGGGAGCTGGTTCAGCATTGTCCACAGAAGGGGGGGCTCAGACAACTTAACTGCAACTTCTTCCACTTAACCAAAGGTTACAGAGACAGAACCCGCAGGTACAGAGTGACAGAAGGAGCAACAGCTAAAAGTTGCCAAAAGGTAAATTCTGGTTAGCTCTAAAGAGTAAGATAATGAATATGAGGGAAGTTAAGCACAGGAAAATGCTGTTCAGAGAGGTTACGGCATCCTTAAGACTTTCAACCTGACCTCTAAAAGCCCCTGAGCAACCTAATCTCTGTAGTAACCCCAGATTTAAAAGGGATGTTGGGATTAGATGGCTTCAGAAGCTCCCTTTCAATCTGAACCATTCTGTGATTCCATGTGGTTTCAACAGTTGCAGAATAGCTTCAAAATGGATTTTATACTTTTATCCTATTTGATGACTTTCTTCCTAAAAGATTTACTGAGAAGGAAGAGACTAGTTACAACTTCTAGCCTGCTTTCTGTCCTCAAGAAACAAGGTCTCAGTTCTTTAAGATGTATTTGTGATGTTTCCCTAGAAAAATGTTTCATTTGTTTAATCCACAGCGAGAGCAGTATGGAAGTAGCAATTCTTATAGCGCAGGCAAGACGAGTTTCACAAATGATTTAATTTAATGCTGTGAACTATGACACGTTTCCATTTTCTGCCAAATGTTACCATTCTCAGCATATGTAGAGGAACACTGCCTCGCATCTCCATAGAAAGGAGTCGTTTTCTCTACCTTCTGCATGACCTCTCTAACAGTAACTACAGCCATATGTAAGTCTTCTAATTTTATCTGCATTTTCTCTTCTGAAATAAAATTTTTTTCAAAGACTAATTTATCGAAAACCACCTTTTAAAGCCACCTTTTAGAGCTGGATTGCAACAAAGCTAGTATGTCCATTTTCTTATTTTTCTAATAAAGCGGTTGAAAACCCCAATTTTTAAAAATTGTTTTCTTTTGTTTTTTTTACCACAACACTTATTGACGATATGAGACATACCAACCCAGGTGACAAACCATGCTTATGTCGCAAGACTACATCTGATCCAAACACAGCCCTGCCCTGTGCTTTGTAACCCTTTCTTCTGGATTCCACTGAGACAGTTCCTGCTTTGTAACCCACACATAAGCAGAAATATTTCCAGAATTTGAGTCAAAAACTTCTCTAAATGACATCTTACTGGTAAAGGATTGAACTCTGCAAAGGTTTGAAGTCTGCAGAGAAAACTGAACAGCATTCAAATCTAGTTGCAAGCATATGGTTTTCAACAGATCATTTCTAGAACTCTGATAAGTTTTTATAATGTAGCTAAAATAATTAATTCAAGATTTGTTGTAAGTAGAATTCAACACCCCACTTCCAGCTTACTCTAAAAAAACCTGACTGAATTTTTCAGAAGCTTGGGACTGGATACAGCTGGTTCCTAAAAGTGTCTAAATGGAGCAATTTAATCTCGTTGATATTAATAGCTGACACCAAGTTATTCCCAATCTAGAGATGCCACCTCATCCAGAGTTTCAGTTGGCTTTGCAATGGACACACCACAGAATAAAGCTAAGAATTTACCAGATCTGTCAGCCATAGAAAGTGGTGAACCTACAGCCCTGTGCTGACAAAACGCTCTTGAAAGCCATTTGTACCAGAGAGAAACGGGATCACAGTTTCACGCCTACCTAATTAGTGATTAGATGGTGATAGATAAACCAAGTACCAGGCAGGATGAGCGAAGAGTGCCACAAGGATTCCACACAGAGAACCAAAAACACAGAACTGGAGACCTTTGCAGACTTCGGTGTGCTTCACAAAAGCACCACGGGCATGGCTGCACCAGAATGAGCAAAGCCACCTCCCAAGCCTAAGGGCAGCAGCACCCAGTGGAGTTTGAACTGCCCATGTCACCTTTTTAAACTGGACACTTTAAGTGACCTCTTTTAACCAAGGGCACAATCTTTCACTGCTGGGCTCTGACGGAGCCTCAGAAAAGGGGACATTTCTCTTTACAATCCCTCACAGTGAATCATTTCCTACGGCAGCCCCACAATAACCGCAGCTCATCCATCATGTGTGATACAGGTGCAAGCCTCAGCATCACAAATGGAGATTATTACTGTACTCACCTGAAATAAAACAAGGAACACAGTCGGCTAGTGAGAGAAATGAAAATGCAATGCCATAAGCTGCCTTAAGTAGCAAAGCTGACAGATCATCGCTGCTCAGCTTTTTGGATACAGGGCTGCTTTGAAAGCCAAAATGAGCCGGGTTAAATGACAATTCCTGCAAAACTGTGCCAAATGATCAAACACAAGCTGGTTTGTTTTGTTTTACTTTGCTTAAACCAGGTAAATTTTAGAGTTTCATTTATGTAGTAAGCTCCATCAAGACAATGACATGACTGACTTTGGGGTTTTGGAGGAAGACCAGGAAAATCAGCAGTAGAGTTATAAAACTGGGCTTCAGAAAAAGAGGTATCAGTATATCCAAGGAGATGTTATGAATCCCTAAGGTTTACCCAGGAGAGGAAACGGTCCAAGGTAGCTGCCTGATTGAGATGTTCATTAAAAAGAACTTCAGCGTGCAGGAACAAACCATTCATTAGGAAAGAAGATACTTAACAGGCCTACATGGCTATGAAGAACATTTCTTAGCAAAGACAGACACAAAATGTGAGCTTACTAGTGAGGGAGTCAAGGCTTGGCTGCAAAAGAGAAGCACAGAAGTATTGCTCAGGTACTTGAGGACAAAAACAGGAAGGTTTTTTTGTCCAGCCTAGCTAGAACTAAGACACCCTTAATTCAGAGATGTTAAGGGTGACAAGAAAGGTTTTTTTTCCAGAAAAAAAAGTAAATCTAGACATTAACCATTTAACATTGCTTTCAGAAAATGCTTGTTTCCAGTCTCTGTTTAAGATTTCCACCATTTTGTTATTTACAAGGGAACATAGATGACCTGAGCTGCAATGACCAACTACCACAGCAATGCCATCTTGTTTGATGCCAGTTAAAGCAGCTCTCATTTTGTTGGCACTGAAATTAAATGATGGAACATGATCGCTGATGTTATTTACTCCTAAGATTAAAATGACAATCAAAATATCATTGGGCACAAGGAACAGACAGATTGGCTTCCTGCCTCAGCCACACTTTGCTATGCTTGTTTATCACCGAGATCATTTGCATACTTCAGTGGATGTTTACGTTAAGATGCTGTTGTAGCATTACCAAGGAACTGTTTATCCAACAATGTTTGTCATCAGCAACCTAAGCCACAGTACTGAAGGAAGGTAAAGACCTTCTCAACAAGGAGACCAAAAAAGTACTAAGGTGTGTTTATGCAAAGCAAAATATATTTCTAAACACTGCTGAATGTCACAACTGCCTAAAACAAACTAAAATCTATTATTAGTGTGTTACAAGGAATCCCTAGTTATGGAGAAAATGGACAAAATCCTTTAACGGTTCCTATAGCAAAGGAAAGATTTTCGCTGACTATTCTGACTGGTAAGTTCTATGTCATTAAATCTCTAAAAAGCTTCTGTTACTATGAAAGGAATAGCCAATTTGTCCCTTTATTTTCATTTCCACAGTCCCCCAGAATAGGGACTAAAACTGGTCTCAAATCTGCAAATCTATATGGCCTCTCCCCGCATGTCTTCTTTGGAGATTTATTTTATTACTGGATCTTCTTCACAAGACTGAACATATTCATATGATAGTAAATCTTTCTGCAAAGCTGCTCTCTGTCTATGCTACAGGTGCTTAACCTTGGTAGGCTTAAAAACCATTGCTTTGAACAAGATATTATGTTGAAGTAGTATATATTGTGGGACTGGATGAAAATTACCCTTCCCGGTTTGCAGTTTTATTTTGTGCCTCTGTGTGGAAGGAAAGGGTGGCGGAAGGAGAGGTATTTCCAAAACTGAAATAGCACTGAGAAAAGCTCTGGCATGTCGAGCAGAAGCATATGGCTAATCTACAGCAACCACATCCAACCGCGTTTGTGTTTGCACGGCGCAGGGGCCTGGACAGCAGCCACAGCATCCACACTCTAGAAATTAGTGAAAATACACACACCACTTTTGGGAGAGAAAAGTTATAGCCTGGAAACTGTTTATAATCAATGTGAACTGGCTGGCTTTTATAGTAGAACATTAGATTAAATAAGATACCAGAAATATTGAAGCAGTTCTGCATTTGCTGAGTGCGCACCCAGTGAGATGGAGAATACAGGAAATGCGTTTGCATTTTAGGTGCAGAAGAAATTCAGATTATATGCTGTTACACAGGAATTGATAGCGAGTAGGTATTCAATCAGAAAAGTGGTTTTCTTTTAACTATTACAATCACATGGTATAGTACATCACTTGTGTCAAGTTAAATTTAATCATATCAGCATACTTAAAGGAAAAAACTTGAATACCTGCTCATATACCCATGCCAAGAGGGATTATATGAGACTTTATGAAGCCTTTTCCTTTTATTTAATATTCTGATGTCTGTATAGAACAATTCTGGTAGATATTATACCCTCAAACTAATCTAGTCCATTGTCATTTTAATGCACGGCAAATATGCCTGAACTCATGGTGACAGCATCGTGTGTCCTGTCAATTACTGGTGTTCTTCTCCCATGTAACAGCAAAGGCATTTTCCTTGGAACAGCAAAAGGCACAAGGAGTGTTGCTAATTTTCCTGAGAATAAAGCAATATCATCATCTGTTTTTAAATGTCTTAAGAACACATTTAAAAAGAAACAATAACTTATGTGCTCACTGAAGCTTGCTGATTTCCTTCAGGTTTAGAATCAGGGATGTGAAGGACTGTGCTCTGGAAAAGGTGTCTGAGCAATGCAACACACAAACTGGATGGGGTTTTACTAAAATGTACTTTTTCTACATATGTTTAATGGCTTATCTGAACAATAATGAAAAATGATCGCTACATAACCCATCAGAAATAAACCAGTTTTCAGCTGCCAGAGACTAAATACAAGAAAAACTTTGAAACATGAATTTAATTCTGGGAAAGCAATCAAAACTGTCAAGTGACACATATGCCAGGCATGCACTTAGGCAGACTCAGTCCACATCAGAAGAGATGAAGACTGGGTGGATAGAATTCAGGATCCAACACAGAGACCTAAAAGGCACAGTCCACTTCTACAAATCTGGGTCTATTTTGCCAAGCCTTTTAGTGAATTTTCCTCTCTTCTCATTCAGACCCTGATTCACTTTTCCCAATACTTTAAACCTCCCTTTGCCCCCCTTCCTCTTCTTCATATTCTCCTTCTTTACTCCTTCCTCTTCCTACACCTACCCACAACAATCTAATTCTCCCCTTTAATATTTACTGCAGCAATTGGGAGTACAGTAGATAGAAAATGTTATCTGATTGACATGGGAACACATTAATTCTGCCTAAGTTACTGAATGAAAAGCAAGGGATGACCTCCGCATGTATCTTAACTTTGATGCAAAATCTCTCATGTAATTGGGAGCTATTCTGAACAGAATCAGGCTACAGGACTGGTACAATTTAGAGAACTTTTTCATCTGCTGTCACTTATTCCAGATACCATCGTAGCCAATTGATCCAGGATTTGAAGGATGGAAATATATTTTGGAACCTGACACAACTACGGAAATACCCAATTGTTGGTCGTGATGAAAGGGTAAGTATATTAACTCATGCTTACATAGCATATCCATATGTATCTACCATATAGTGTAAATAACCACAAAGGGTTCACTAATCCTTGGTTGACTTTGTGTATTAACAAAAATGTTCCGTGTTTAAAACAGATTGCTAAATTCTACAGCTATTTAACATGTCCCCCGCCAAGAGTTCTAAAGAATAGTAGGGGGAAAAAAAGGAAAAACAAAAATCAAATCAGCTAATTTCAGTTAATAAAAGTTCAAAATGTAAATTTAAATCTTCCAGTAAAGAGGTCTGCAGTGACTAACAGCATCAATTAAGACAAGCAAGGCACATTAAATGCAATTTTAGTGTCACACACACATATATGTGTTCATGGTATCAAACTATAAAACAAATTCAATGGAGAGTTATGAAGCATAGTAAATTGATCTGAATATGTTGTTTGCTAATAAGGATTATGAAATAAAATTTTCAAATTATTATTTTAACTTCATTTTAGTAACACAGATTGAACACCAGTTAAACAACCTGAACTCAAGGCCTCTCACGCGCTTCAGAAGCAAACAAATTATGATATAAAATATTTCCAATTAAACAGAGAATATGACATTAATTCAAACAATTCAAGCAGTGCACATTGCAAAAGCCTCTATTGCTCTATGCAGACAAGTGAGAGCAAGGGTGAAGCCATCCTGAACTTAATCCCACTTTCTCTCTTTCTTGGTCTTTGACAATTTCAACTATTTATCTTTTGTTTCCATTTCTTATAAACGTAAAGTAGACATTTAAGAGCAGAGTTTGCTGCTAGAATTTGCTTGCTAACATCTTACATCCTGTGATTCTGAAAGAGCAACATCATTGCACCTTTGCAGTTAAAATAACAGTTAAAACCAAATAAGCAAATTAGCAAGATACTACGCACCCGGAGCCACAGAGCCCAGCTAAATGGGGGCTCCCATCGTCTCAGGTGAAAAGAGTTTTAATAGAATTACATAAAACAAAAAGACAAATGGTTTAAAACTAAAAAGCAGAGCACCCAACAGTCTGTGCAGAAGT
Source organism: Eulacestoma nigropectus (assembly GCA_013397775.1). Lineage (NCBI taxonomy): Eukaryota > Metazoa > Chordata > Aves > Passeriformes > Eulacestoma > Eulacestoma nigropectus. The sequence goes on from VZTE01001857.1 coordinate 3,693,847, forward strand.
TCAGACGGAAGTAAGCTTTCCCTTCAGCAACGCAAATTTCTGATCCAAACAAACTCCACAACAACACTGTAACTTGCAGGTCCTCAAGTTCTTTTATTCGTCTGCAAGTTTGTAAAATTATCTCTGGTTGTCAGGGTTTTTTTCCAGTTTGGGGTTTTTTATTGTTTTTTTTTGTTTGTTTGGTTTTTTGTTTTGTTTGGTTTTGGGTTTTTTTTAAAGAATACTTTCCAGCAAGTTTTATTGAAAAATCGCCTGTGGTTCATCCACAAATAGCACTGGGTTTTGAAATACAAATTACTTATGTATCAGACAAGAATAATTAATCCACCCTAACAAAACTCCCTACACTTGTATTTGCCAAGTACATACCATTAGTCAGCTGTATGTTAACTGCAACCTAGAAAAAAGCCCCCATGGAATTCAGATGAAAACCAGCATTTATATATGCTTTCAGGAGGAAAAAGAAAAAAATATCTGCCATAAATGTAAAAATAATCAGAAGTGGGTGACGATACTCAGAAGCAAGTGTATTACTATTTTGCATTTCCAGTCTACTCAATCCAGCTAACACCATTAGCTAGACTCAAAATAGGGCTCTGAAAACCAGTAGCAGAAGAGATACCAGTATTCATAAATAATTATCTGGAACTACTCTCTTTTTTCATGTATGAAACTTCTACTTCCCAGAAAACTTTATTGTGCAGGATCACCTCTGACAACCAGACTGCCTCTCCACAGAAAGTACAATTTTCTCTGTGACCATGGAAGAAAAGAGGAACTTTAAGTATTTTCAAGAAAGTAACCAGATCGAGCAGACATAGAGAGCTCGGTTTCAAACAAGGAAGTCCTCTCCCTTGAACGAGTTCACCAGGATTAGGAATTCAGTAGAATCCCAACTTTTACATTCAAATAAAACCCCAAAGTTTTGCACGTCGCTGTAAATGGCAAAGCACTGTGCCTCTGGCAGCAATAGGGCGATTTGCACAGGCTCTGCACAAGGTGCATTTCACTTTTAAGAGATAAATATGTCCCATGGAGACACTCTGCTGAACGTATCTTTTCGTTTCACATATCAGTGGTTTTGCTTTACAGAAATTGTTCCATCTTTTTAACTCTAAGCCCCAGAACTGAGCAAGAATGGTGCAGTAGAAGCAGAGTTATGATGCAGCAAGATTCATCTATTTCCTGAGACACTATGTTAGATCAGACTTTGGGATGTGTACAGTTTTTATGAATATGCTGCACTTTGCAGTCAGATGATCATCAAGGAGACGACAGTGCCCAACATGTCACCCTCTGCAAGGTCAGAGGAAATTAGGAAGCTCCTTACATGCATCTGCACAATCAAATGGTTTGGCTTTTTGGACCCTAAAAATGGTTTAGTGTGTGCGACCCGGTTCTCCCCTGAATCAGACAAATTCTGGGCACATATTTATTCTGTCTCAACCAGGAAACTGTGAGCATCCAGCTGGAGCTTCTTGAAGTTCCACGGTCATTCCTGCGATGATCTGTGTGGGTACTCCCTTCATTTAACAGCAGACTTATGGAAAACAAGCAAGGTAAGGACAACCTGCAGGAATATCCCTTGACCAGTAATACGGAAAATATGCAATAACGACTCTATTTGCAAGAACCATTAATTTGGACAATTTATTTTCAAACGTGAGCAGACACACCTAAATTTGAAAAAAAGTCTGCACTTGTGAACTCAGAAAAACAAACACCGTTGCTAGCTTAAAAACACACATTTGCTCACACGAGAAGAAAGACTACAAAAGGAATAAATACTTGACCTGAGAGATTAGCGGTGACTGGAAAATAAAAATCTGCCTAAAGTCTCAACAGAAGTGATGGTAACCCTTTAGGTTATACAAGTACACACATAAGGCTGTTATTTTTCATGGATTTAAATATTTCTTCCCTTCTGTTTGGGTTCAGTGATACTTTGATCTAAAAACAACAGGCTGACAGAGGATTCCATTCCCTAAAGTGACAGGAGAGAAAGTGGCAGCTGGACCAAGCCCATCCCTGAAGTGGCAGCAAGGCGATGGTAGGAGAGCCTGGAGGTACAGGCAGCATTTTAAAGATTTGCATGTCTGTGCTACATCCATTTTTATCAAAGCACTGAAGACAAAGGCTATGCACACTCTCCAGACAATCTGTTCCAATGCAAAACTGTTCTCATGGGGAAAGTTTTTCTTCATAACTACTTATTCCAATTTCACTGTATGTGTTGTCTCTCATCCTCCCACCACACACCTCTGGGAAGAGACTTGCTCCTTCTTGATACCGTCTTTGTAAGCACTTAAAGGCAACTATTAGGTCCTACTGGAGCCTTCCCTTCTCCAGGCTGAACAAGTACAGCTCCCTCAGCCTCTTCCCATTTGTTCCAGCACATCCTGGGGACCCTGTGCTGAGCCTTCTTTCTGGTATTGGAGAGCCACAAACTGGGCCAAATACCTTGGATGCAATTTAACAAGTACCAGGTAAAGGGAGAAAATCACTTCTGTCAGTTTCCTGGTTAACTCTCCTGCTTACCCAGCCCAGGATACTGTTGGCTTCCTCTGCTGCCAGAGCAAATATACACATCCAGTAGAAATTCACTGTTGGAAATGCTCGTAGGTGCACGACGGGGAGATCTCTGATGTGAGCACATCCCAACTGCTCCCAGGAGCACCAGGTCTCAGGGGCAGAGTGCTCATGGCTCTGTCTTTGAGGCCAAGCAGACTGACAGCATAAGGAGCTTGGATAGTCTTGGTACAATATTTTGGTTGCAAACAAGAAACAGCTCTGCATTACAGAAGTTGCAAACTGGAGTTAGAATTTCAGTAACTAAGAGTTCTACTTATAAGGATGAAAATACATCTATTTTTTTAAGAAAATCCTGGCCAATTTCTCTTACCTCTATGAATCAAAAAAAAAAAGCTCTACAGCCATTCCTCACAGCAGCCACTACCTGACATGATAATTTTAACACAACAACTGAGATAAATAGAAGAGGGAAAGGGTAGGACAGATAGTGGGTAGTAGAATATATATTTTCAAGGTAAAAAGAGATAAAGATATTACAAACACCAGCATTTACAAGGGGAGTCACATCACCCACCTTAAACCCCTTATTTAATAAGTTGCTTAAGAGCTAGGAGAGCTCTTCACCCTACCCCTACCCCTACCCCATTTAGCACATTAGCTTGTCCTGATGGGGAGCTCTGGCACAGCACCTCTGCCTGTGGGGATTGCCACACGATGCAAATGAAGTTGTAAAGAGAAATCAACTCATCAATCACAACCGCAAGGGGACAGTGGGCAATGCAAAAGGATTAGCGTTTCAGCCCTGCTCAGGTCTTTCCTAGCACCACTCTACTTTAATTAAATACCACCTCGAGTGCTTTATTACCATCAGAAATCTCAGCGTTGAAGGCTTGCATCCTGCAATCTAAGTGCTGCAGCTAATTAGAAATGAGAAAGAGAAACATGTTCATTAAAAAATGTGGGATTCCCCTACCAGAAATGATCTACACCTTAGAATAAAAACTTGCCTTTTTGTGGATTTAGAATAATATGTTAAATAGCTTTTATTAAGGTGAAATCTTTTTACTTTGAACCACACGCCTGCTATTGTCTTTCTTAAGTAAAGCCAGATTTAGCTGTATCCACCAGACCATTGTTAGAATTTAAAAGATTCTTGGCTTATGGTTAGCTGATAAGAGCCTTAATTCCTCTTCTTCTAACATTTGATACACTAATTTAAATTTTTTCAGACTTGGCACACTCAAGGGCTTTTTGCCTTACTTCCCTGGATATACATAAGCTAGTCATTACTATTTATGAAGGCGATGAAAGGAAACATTAAACAGTCAAAGAAATATAAATCTTAGATTCTAACACAGAGAGTGCAACAGCAGGATTAAAAACAAAACAAAATGAAACAAAACCTGAAGCAAATACAAAGACATTTGCAATTTAAAGCAATACAATGTAGCGGAAAAGCAGTTTTCTCTTCCACTTGACTGCCAAGTGACCTGACTCAGGATTTTATGGCTTTTCCCAGGAACAAGCTGAGAATCTCAGTAGCATCCAAAACTTAGCAGAGAAATCGTATTATCGTGAACAAAAGCGAGGATGAGACAGAACTTCTGATTTGAGTGATAAACTAAACGTTTTCCTACTTTTTAGCGACGATAATATGGAAGTAGAAAATTGCTTTTGGCCAGCACCTTATTAGATAAATTTACCTTTAAGGAAAAGACCTGAATAAGGCCAATGCATGTCTTACAGCCCACTCAGCTAATTAGGGGGAGGCTTTCCTGTTCAGTTTTGTGTGTCACACTAAATTTTAATGTCTGAGTTAGGTGATTGCCAAATGAAAACCACACCTCAAATATTATCAATCAAAAAACCCTACAGCCTTTAAACTATACCATACATTGTTGTTTGAATGATGTCCAGAAAGATCAACTTAAACTCAGCCTGACTTTAATTTTTCAACTATCTGCTAAATGTTAAACACTAATGAAAATACTCTTACTTCCAAGGGAAACAGATGGCTTTAAATAGTTACTTATTTCAACATATGGAAACCAATCACCGAACTATGAAGAATCAAACAGCAAACTCTATCATTATTAATTTAGACTAATCAGAAAAAATATTAGAAAAATACAACACACAAAAGAATCCAGCTTGTAATGTCTGCTTTAGTTTAAATTGCAACAGAACAAGGAAGGTTTTAAAAATATTTGTTTGAGCTGCAATGTCAGATTGTTCAGAGCACTGGTTTAGGTTTGGGAAAAAAAAAAAAAAAAAAAAAAAACCAAAACCACAATCTTTGTAGAAATAGCAATTTGTGATGCATGTATATTTTTACATTCATCTACCACCTTAAACTCCCAACGATTATAAATTCCCCTGTAAACAGTTCTCTCACCGTGAGCAGACATAGAGGAGCTCCTGGAGCTTCCTCTGAACCAAAGCTGCTCTCCAAACAGGACACGAAAAAGCATTTGCAAAGGGAACAATTGACAAGAGATTTTATCAGAAGGCAGCAAAAGAATCCACAGTGAAGGTGTGAAAGAGCTGCACTGGTCGTCCCTGGGACTGGCCAACAGAGCAGAGCTCCCTTTTCTAACCTGGCAAAGCAAATTAAAAGCTGGCAAAGCAAATCCAACGACAAAAAACACACCAGCTTTGCTACTCCTGTGAAAAGCGTCATCATCAGCAATGGAATGACAGCTGATGCTTCGGAAAAGTATTAAGTATAAACGAATCTTACCCTGGTCTTATCATTGCAGTTTTCTTCAGCCAAGGATGTAGAGGTTTGCCAGCTAAATCTGTGTCAGTTTTTTGACTTAAATATATTATAGCTTAAGTGAATTAAACTAGTTTATTCTCCCATGGCAGGCAGCTGGCAACTTTCTAAAGCTGCAGCAAAACTTCGCCATTTTTGCTTCATTTTCTTTTTTTTTTCCTATCAGCTTATATAACAATATATTTTAAAGGTACCCCTACATTATCCTCAGCTGGTGGGCAGAATTGTGCTGTCTTTAGAATAGTTTTTAGGAGTCTATTTCTTAAAAAGAAAAAAGGCTGCTTAGGCGTTCCATGATTTCTGTGCAGAACATTCCCTATGTGGGAGTGCCTCATCTGCATAGCGGCATGTGGGTAGGATTTGGACAAGCGCACTGAAGGATATGACAATCAAAGAGAGATATGTGGGAAATCTCTTTTAAATGTAAAAAGACCTCGCTCAGCTTTCACTAACTTAAGTAAACATAATTTCCAAGGGAGGAATGAATGCATAAACTATCATGAGGCAAAAATGGGCTTCGAGCACTGCAATTTCTGTTGCGTACTAAAATACACCCAAGAAAAATTTCTTATTCTGTCCTAGGTCTAACACAGCAAAAAATCAGCGAGAAACGGAATTTTGATCAATGTTAAAAATCTGCATGTGATTTTCCCAGCTAATGACATGCAGAACAAGTTATAGCTGATTTCTGCCACTGACATTCTGTCAATGTAATAATAGATCCCTCTTTTGACGGAACTTGACTGCCATTAGCATTCTAAATATAGTGAACTGTTTTGTTAATACCTCCTCAGAAAACTGAAGTAAAAATGTAAAACAGAAGGCAACCTGGGCCAGTTTCTCGTGCACAGAACTTGTCTCTAATGCACTGCTCTCCAGAAATGTGTAAATCCAGCTCCTTACCAGCCTGGTAGAGAGTAAACTGCGAATACTAGCCTACAAAAAATTCCTCTGCAGAAGCCAACATGAAAGCTCGATTTTTTCAAGCAAGAGACATTTTGAAGCAGTCCATGGAGCTGCCCTCTTCCTTGAAAACTGAGCTGAGCAGCCTGACTCATGCTCTTGGCTGGAAAATGAGACATTGTCACCGCTTCCGAAAAAATGGTCAAGATTTTTCCCAGGCCTATCTCTGCGTGACGTAATCACCCAGCAACTACACTGATTCTAGGGAGGCTCTTGCAGTTTTCGTGAGTTCCCAGTCTGGTTCACTCTGCTGTGGTGTGTTTGATGAGGAGGTGCCTCCTTGTGCTGGACATGGGGTGCAGGACTGGGACTGTGCCAGCCCTGCCCCTGCACCCTGGGCACAGCAGTGCCCCGCGGAGCAGCACCAGCTCCTGCCAGCTCTGCTGCTCCACATCCTCTGCATCCTTTACATGTTGGTACAGCACAAACCACCTGGGCTTTGGCTCCTCTGGGAAACAAACACTCTGAATCAGTATCTTTGGGTCCCTTAATCCTAAATTTAGCAAACCGTTCCTCCTACCAAAGCAACTCCCATTTACTCCCTATCAATTTCTTAATTAACAATGGGGATTTGTGTATTTCTTGTATTTCCATTGTGTCATTGTCCTAACTCAGACAATATAGACTTGCACAACTCCAAAATAAGTTCACTAAAATGAACATGTTAACATAACTTGAGAAGCTCCTGTCCTACAAACACGAACCTCAGCTTTCAAATAATCCTAAACAATATCTACTCTAAAGCTTTTGTATTTTATAATTCAGACACAGGTTAGACCGTCCTAAAATATAGAAACATTTCTGTCTCCTAATTATTACGTGCCAAAGTAATGTTTACATGTAACTTCATTCTCAGTGGCAATAAAGGAAACTATAACCTAAACCAGTGTGTTCTGTGTGACTAAACAGCTCCTTACATTTACATACGTATTTGGTTTGTCATTATTACATAAAAGATGCACCACTTCAATTCAATGTTAAATAAATGAACATAAACCAATTGTTATTGAACTTTATCATGCTCTAAAAATAACACATAATGGAAAAAAACCAGAGGAATGAAATATTTTTTAAAGAACTGGTGATCTAGACTATCCAAAGCGACCAACCTTTTCTATTTCTTATTTTTACTATCTCAAAAAAATTCACAGCCAGATAAAAATAAAAGCTAAAATAAACCAAAATCCCAACCCACAGAAACAAAAAAAAACCAACAAAACAAAACCATACCCGAAACCCCAAAACAACAAAAACAAAACAACCAAAAAATCCACCAAAAAAAAAAAAACAAAACAACAAAAAAGCCCCCCAAAAACTCCAACACACCTCAAACTCAAACCACCTTTCTAGAAAGATTAAAAAACCTCTCAAAGCTGTGTTCAGATGGCATTTTCCAGATTAAGCTGGAGGTGCTGAAGACCTCTTAGGTGTTTTTTCTCTCTGCTGTGAAATGCTAGCAACAATTCAAGTCCAGTATAACCCTGCCATCTTTTAAGTGCCAAGACACCTCATAAGATTCTGTGGGGGGGAAAAAAAAAAAAAAATATCAAGAATGCTTCAAATTTCTCTATGAGAAGCTTAAACTCAGACTTTGCCTTCGTGCAGATGAAAACTCCCACTTCCCTCTCTGCCAGCCCTGCTGTAAACAGACTGCTGCACTTCAGCCAACCTAGATGTTTACAGAGTGAGCTTGAGCTGCCTGTTCTGATCGTTTCATTTTATTTTATGCCATTCCATGATCATTAACATCCAGGTTTAGCAGAGAAGCCATTTAATTGTTCAGTCAAAAAATGGATTTCAATTTACTGCTACGTCAGTGGCATTAAGAATTCCCACAGCCTAGTCCATACAAGAGAAAATTAAAAATAAAAAGATGCTACAAAGATGCTCACTTCACAAACACAAGAGATGTACAACTGCAGCATCAAGTGATTCATATCAATGACATACAAAAGACATGTAAAAAAAACCAGCAAAAGGCACCTCTATGGGGCTTAAATCTAAAATAGGTTTGGGCAAAATAAAACTTGAGTCTGGAAGAGGCACGGCATGTCTCTGCTACAGCTGCTCAAAAAGGCAGATGTCTGAATTTTGTAGCAGATTTAACAACATGACTGTGGTGTATTGTTAAAAATCAAATCCACCTGCCTTTTTATGCAAAGGCAGCATTAAAGGCTCCTTCTCAAAGGCAGTCCCTACACACTAACCCTGGACCTGGTGCAGAGCTCAGCTGCCAAACTGCCTTCATGTACCTGCAGCAGGACAGAGGGGTGTCAGGAAAGAGAACTGTACTAGATCTAAGAGAAAGGGCTCACCTATTTGATTATAAATTCTTGACTGGGAATTTGGTCTCTTTTTGTTCAGAGACTTGAAATTTTGCCTTTAAAACACCTGCTGTAAGAACATCCACCCCAATAATGACTCAGTTGACATTTCTTACACATGTGCCCACAAGAGCATTACAAATGTTGTGAGAAACAGTAATGAGGTAAAGCCTGTTGTTCCCAGCTGAAATACTACTGGGCTTATTTGGCACAAGTCTACATTATACAATACAGAAAGAAACAACGCCTCAGAAAGCAAATAAAGAAGTAGTTATTGCTACAAACTAATCTACAGCTAAATGCAAATTAACCGAAGATAAAAAAAAACATTACAAATGACATTGAGGAAGATACAGATTATAAACATGTAACATGTCTGAGAGAAAAATCACAGTTTTCACAAACGGATTCCCGCAGCTCCAGATAAAATGGGAGTTGTGAAGATGCTGAACAGGGGTTCCACAGGAGATTCTCTTTCTGGAAAAGGGAGGAATGTTGCACTTGATTAAAGGGTCCCAAGTGAAAATCCTCACTTCCTGCTATAAAAGGGATGCAAGGGCAAGAACCACAGATAACCAGAAAACCCCAGTGCCTCTGTATAACAGAAGCTCCCAAGTTTAAAACCAGTATCTGGGAAAAAAACCCTCAAAATCAAACAACAAAACCATACATTAATTCTCAAAGAAACAAAAAAATCCATAGGGAGAGACTATGACTTACCATTGCTTGTCTTAGTCAACACAGTTACTTTTAATTTAATACAAAACTTAACTCACGAAAGTTTGGGGTTTTTTCTCATTTTTAATTTTTTTTATTTGAAAGTCTCACATGAGATCACTTCTAGTCCCTTTTGGGACTATGAAAAGAAGAGAAGATAAGACAAAGGAAATTTAGAAAGGTTACTCATTCTTGATCTCTCTTTCAGGTATGCACATGCTCCTGAAAAACAATGTCAGGCAGGAACAGGAGCAGTCAAGGAAACCTCAACTTCTACTTTCATATTCTTTGAAAAATATAGCTGCATCAATCCCAATACAACAACACTAATTTAAACTTATTTCTTAATGAATTATCTTTTGTAGTGCTCGTATTTCATAGAACAAGCACTAACCACTTAGGAAACTTTCTCTACATTTTCTAAATTCCTTTTTTTCTAATGTTGTGATTTTAAGGATGGTCTGCTTAAAACTACCAGAGTAAATTACTTTAGCCCCGTGAACCCACTCAAAAAATTACAATCAAAGAATGGATCTAACATTAAGATTTTTTAAAATGACAAGTATTAATATTTTATGTGTTTCCAGCACTATTTTCTTTCACCAGTACTGAGTCAGTTCAAGAATACCCATTTTCTGTGACTGATTATGGCTGTCTGCCACACACAGATTTAAATCTGTAGAGAAAGATCCTCAGCTGGTCTGCATTCTCAAAAATGCTCCTTGCAGTTCAGCTCAATATTTTGATACCACCAGAATATAGGTTTGACATTTTTAATATCGGACAATTAAACTATTTTGCTAACAGCCCAAACCCAAACAACAGATAAGTGACAGTACACAAAGGAAAAAGGGAAGAAAGACCCAGCAACAAATAAATTCATACTGGTTCATCACATTTTTTCAGAAATCTCTTGTGATCTGGTCTGTTTAGCACCTACTAAGCCTAAACTCCTCTTAAAAAACTGTCAACAACTGAGGTATAGATTCATTTTCAGTTCTGATCCCTTGCTGGTGTAAGCACCGTTTGGAAAAGAAAAGTCATCCTTCTGGTCCTGCTCTAATTCACATGCACAAAAAACGGTGTGGATTGGTCTCAAGCAGAAGCCAAAAGAATTAAAACAAGCCCCTGCGAACTTGCCTTGCATGTAACTGCTGCCATCTTAATAAGGTGAGAGCAGCTTTTAAATCCCAGGCAGCTTCAGAAGCTGCAGCCCAGTCCCTGCCATATGGAGGCAGCCTGGAATCTGTCAAGTTCACTTAGTGAATTTTATCTTTGGGGAGTCAGTCAGGCAAGCTAGATCAGAATAAACAGGATGCTGTTGAGATCTGGAGGCTAATGCTGGTACAGGCTGGACTACTGAACCAAAAAAATAAGTTTTAAATAAACATGTGGTACCTAGAAAAATTAACAATATTTAAAGCTGTATAGGCACAAAAACAACTATGTGGGATTTTTATTGGGCACTGAAAGATGCTCTTCTCCCTTTGACTACAGGAAATAGCCAGACTTTCCATTTCTTTCCATTATTCCTAATATAGAAAGATGTAACAACAACATTTCATGTGTTATGTCAGCTTTAAGTATCGATCATTTAAATATCCTATTTAAACATTGTGCCTAATTAGACAACCTTCTTTATAAGTGTGCAAGGAAACATAACAGTGAGAAATGTCATGTTCACACAATCTCCATGCAAGCCCAAGCTGCTGCTTCATGCTTCAATAGGAGAAGAAAATCTGGGGTCTCCAAACCTATCAAATTCTGTTCTGATGGATGGGGATAAGATAGACTTTGTTGTGCTCTGGGTAAAAGCCAGAATGTTAAATGTAATCTTCTGCACATGCTTTTACTGATATTCAGCATAAAAATAAGCCTTATCCATTTTTATTAGTTGGTCTGAGCCAGAACCAATTCTTTTGATGTCACCTAGCTTATAAAATGCAGCACTATAGGCAAGGGAGGTTTTAAAATGCTTCATAGACTTTATCCATTATATTAATGGGTTTCAGATTGCAATCTGTGGAGCACTTTCTGGTGCTGATCCACAGGCAGCTGGCCAGTCACCTGGAGCTGGCTCCTCTCCTTGTTCCCCCCTCTGCTTATTCCCTATGAAGACAGAGCTGAAAAGGGGCAAACAAAAAATGTCATAATGCCATTTTTAATGCTATTTTTCTAGATAAACACTTACAGTCCTTGCCACGTGACCATCCTGAGAGGAAAGGACTGTGCAGTTAGGAAAGGGAACACAGCTTTCTGGCACCGTGGACTGTACCAGACAGGAGAGGGATGAAGAGGAGAACAAAAGAAACAATTGTTTTACTATAGGATTAATTTAATAAATTGAATTGTTAAAACCACTCATTTTTCAGCATTCTCCTCTTTTTCAGGCAACAAGCCAAATTTTACCTCATCCCCCAGCAAGATAAACTTGCCCTGCATGGATATTTTTCAGAATTATTTTCGGTTTAAACCACTTCTTTTAAGAATGTACAGAGAAAAACTCTTTAGAAACAGGATCTTGCACTGTGAAAAACCACTTCTTTGCATACTTTAAGTGTCACTTAGGATTCATCCAGGGAATTCAAGTTATCTCTTTATATAAAGTAAGCCAAGAAACCTACACTGTCCTGGATCACCAGGGTAGGAAAGACCTAAAGAGTCTTTCCTACCCTGTCTGGGGACAGAGTCTAGGGACCTAAAGAGTAAATCATAATTAACAAGATATCTGTATTTACCAAACGGTTAAAAAAACCCCAGAAAACCAAAAAAACTCTTTCTACACTAATAGCCTTTCATTCAAATTTTTTCTTATTTTCAGATATGCATTTTCTATGTATTTTAGCTGGCTTTCCCTGGCTCCATCACTTCACCTTGATGAAGAAATATAGCCACCACACGAGATTTTGGAAGTCACGCAGTCACACCAGTCAGCCAACCCTAATAGCAGAGTACTGCTTAACAGTGAACAGATTCAACAGCTGAAATCATTTAAGCTCTCAGTAATAGCTGTTATTAGATCACAGAAAATATTTGTGAGTGCATGCCCGAGCAGTTTATAAATAGCACACAGCAGGAGAGAGGTTCATTCAGAGCAGCACTGGAACGTGTCATTTACTGGTCCCAGTTCCACAAAAGGAGCCTGGGGAACAGCCAGATCTGTGCTCCACTGGCACCTTCCACACCTGGGAACAGCCAGATCCCTGCTCCACTGGCACTTCCACACCTGGGAACAGCCAGATCCGTGCTCCACTGGCACCTTCCACACCTGGGAACAGCCAGATCCCTGCTCCACTGGCACTTCCACACCTGGGAACAACCAGATCCGTGCTCCACTGGCACTTCCACACCCGGGAACAGCCAGATCCCTGCTCCACTTGCACCTTCCACACCTGGGAGCAACAGGGCCGCCCTTCTCAGCAAGAAAAGCCTGACTGACAAAGCACCAGGCAGGCGAGGCGACTGATAAGAAATGCTTAATTCTCATTATTTGGTGTGGAGATCCACCATTGCTCCACCATAACAATGTAGGCAGCTAAGTTTAAATTTAAATTTAAATTCAAGGAACATCTGCAAGTGGCCCTAATTTGTCCTTTACTATGCAGCCTAATAAAGCCTAAGACCTAAAAACTTAATACTCATGATAATTGAAAATCCTTGTTTTTCAATGAAACAGTTTCCTGCTTAAATTTAGGCTCTCAGCCCAGAAGTTTTCTTTTCAGAAGGATGAAATCTCTCACAGTAAATTGCATGTGCCTACTTCAGACATCAGGAACAAATGATTTCTATCTTACATCTTTCTTCCAAATATATATAGATCCTAACATTGCAGTGAACCATTTCTTTTTTGTTTCCAGTGATAACTTTTAAATAATTTTAAAATATATTAAAGTATTTTTCACTCATGCATGTGAAAATACCTCCAGATTATAACTTTTCTTATGGATCAAAAGAAGAGTTTTGCCGAATTTTATAGCTTGTTTGGTTTTTTTCTTTAGGGAATCTTCATAGACAGTAGCAGACACTGGTCATAAAAGCACTAAAGAAGGGTAAACCTTTAGCTAGTTACCAGCAACAGTTTTAAAAAATATATTAAAAAAAAAAAAATCTGTCCCATGCTTTTAGCTCTCACTTCAGTGCATTCTACAGAAACTTGGAGAAGCATCAGTAGCATCTCATCCTAACTTCAATAGTAGTAAGCAATGATACTCAAATAAACGTGTTTTGTTTAGAATTTTTTTTTTCCTCATGGAGGAGGAAGAAGCCACAAGCAGATGTTCCAGGATCTCCCATGATCATTTCATGGCAAGTTTTATGAAATGTCTCAAAGCCCCATGACTAGGCATAAAAGCAAAAGAAGTACTAAGACAGATACAAGTTAAAGAGAACAAGTTTCCCAGAGACTCATCATACGTGATTTATCACACCAAACACAGATCTCACACATGTTTTCTGTGAAATAGATTTGCTTAACTGCTCTGACAAACACCTGAAATTCAAGTAGTTCCAGTGGGCACACAAAATCAGTGAATCACGATTTAAAATCAAGAGCTTGATGACTCCTTTCATTCATAAATATTAAATAAGACCTTTCTGTTATAGGAAAAAAAGCAGGAATCTTCACCCTTATTCCCTTCTGGCCACATTTGGAGCATAATTCCCTGGTGTCTCTGTTTCACAGTAAACTCCATATATAGGTGAGGATATCGGGACTTCTTGTCATGTTTATCTGACTTTAATATATCTGATTTGGAGCTCTCAAGATATTATTCAGCAATGTTTTATTCTCCTATTCAATATTAAATAAGTAAAATTACATAATACTTAATTTTCAATAGGACAGTTTAACAGTCTTAAATTATCTTTTACTCTGTCATTAAACATTTCATTGATGGTCCTAGGAGTATCTTTATTCACAAGCCAAACATATTAAAGAGGAACTCTTCTCTTTTACACATTCTTTAATTATTGACCAAAAATGGATAAACTATTGTGTAGGACTCAATGACTGGAGATTGATGAAGATAGACTATGACTTCCACTAAATCAAAAAATAACAACAACAAAATCAGTTAAAACAAACTGTAAATCCACTTTCCTAACTTGTAAAGATTTCATAATATCTCAATCTTCACCACCATACCTTCTCTGTAGCCTCCATGTTTCCCTTTCCCTTTCATTTTTTACTTCAGCAACTGGAAAGTCTACATCTCCAGAATTTATTGGAGGTTCTGAGTCTGGAGAATCCCTGGGTGCATTCTAGGAAGTACCAATTTCAAAGCAGTATGAAAATGACCGTAAAAATCTGGACAGTAATCAGGATAGCAGTGAAGAAGCTGATCAGTCCATGGTTATCTTGGTGCTTCCTTGCAAGAGCAAACCCTTCAGAAGGGTCACTGAGTCATGCAATAATTTTCAATCCAATATACTGATTTTTTTTTTTTTTGAAGTGCCATCAGCCATTGCGGCACTCAGGTGGAAACGTGAAGAGGGAATGAACAGTTCCTGGAGAATACATCCCCTTGCAGCACAAACCAGTCCTGCAGGGAGATTTCTGCTTGTGGGTCTCCTAGAAATCTGTAATCCTGAAAGATAAGTAAAACAACAACTGCAAATGTGCTGGGAGTGACAACATTCTGCTAAAGCTCTTTCCAGGCTAAGCTGGTTCCAAAGCTGGTTCCTCTCAGAGAGCTGAGCTGTTACTCAGCAGGACTGGGACAGGGACTGGCCCAGACACTGCTGCCTGGTTCAGTGACTGTTCCAGCAGTGCCTGCTGGCATTAACACATTAAGAATTCATGCTGCTCCTTCTGCAAGCACAAGTTTTCCAGAAAGATCATGTAGGACATCAGCACACTGTAGGTCAAAATGTAGTATTTAAAAAAATAGTTCTCTTTCTGAATTAAAATAGAATTTAAATGTCTACAAGAGATTAATAGGTGCTGCAATGATTGCAAACTTATGTAGACCTTTGTGAGACCTGACATTTAGGGTTTTTTTTCTATAAAGGAGTGGAAAAATAAAAAAAATAACTATCTGTTTTTCAGGAGACTTGTAAGCAAGGTTTCTGGCATACTGTCACCAATTCTAATCTAAATACGTTTCAAGCTTGGTTTAAATTTAAGGTAAGTCACACAGGATCCTATTTCAATTCATTTGCACAATGTGTATTCTTCTATGTACCCATAATGATAAAAAGCAGGGTACAGAAGATGGGATATTTTCATTCTTTTTGTTGTTGAACAGGATGTTCAAAGGCTCTGTCAAATATTTTTCTGGATGCGTTTAATCCTAGAGCTCTCAGACACAGTTTGTTACTTTCTTTCCACTTCAGCAAAGTTTCCTGATGTATTTATGAGTCTGAGACTAAACTAGGTCTGTTTGAAAAAGGTAAAACCTAAGGAAAAAAAAATAATTTTAACCTGGTTAGGCTGAAACCCTGTTAACCAGTTCAAAGTTTTATGTTGTTGTAATAACCTGGAATGACAGGGAGATGCATTATATACAACATGCATCTAAAGCAAAAGCAGCACATCAAGATTTGATTGCAAATATTGCCAAATTTTATAAGATTAGATTATAAATGTGTATTTTGCTATTAAGACACTGCAAGAAATGGTGGCTGTACGAAAGAGAAGAGCAATATACCAGAGCCACTTCTCTGAATGCAGCTCCAATTCGTGTTGACACATGGAATGGCAAACTTATTTAATGATCTGAATCTGGTTTTTTTTCAGGAAATGGCTCGCTCTCTTTCATACCAAAACAATCAACACTGATGTTGGCAGTTGCTGTTATCTCAGAAATCAGGCTGAGGAATGAACCAAAATGACCAAGTCCCACCGTTTAGACCGAGAGGAGGATGTATCTCCACCAGTGAACTATTCCCTTGTCTGGCATTTCTGCATCCTGGGAGGCACTTTTTTGAGATGAAAATAAAGGTGCAGCTGTAAATTTCATATTAATATAAAGGTGGTGAAATTGGAGATGTATCAAGTACCAGAGAAATAAATACATCTTGGAAAGAGCTCCAAAATATCTTTATGAAGGGATTTTGTGAAGAAAATGGAAGGAAATGGAGGTAAAAACAAAACACCCAGAACTTTAGCTTTTAACTGTCTGAAACACTTCAGACTTAACAGCCTAGCATTTCCTTAGACAATCAGAATTAAGTCCCTAAATACTTCACTTCCAAAGTCAAAAAATAAATAAAATTGGTGTGACACAATGTTATGTGTCTACACAGTGTGAATTACTCCACCTGTGAGAACTGTGGAATCTTACACCTGGGCCAGGCATCACCCGAGGACAGGTCTGAAGTTAGTGATCCTCAGTGCAAAGGAATGGTGTGCATACAACAAGCAGGAAAAGGAAAAAAAGGCTCAAAAAGTGAAATAGAACCTATCATGCAAAGCTTCAAGTTTGTAGGTGGTAACAGCACCATTGCAGTTCTGTGCTTTACTGTTCAAATAATCATATTGCTTGTAATTTTAAAATTTGAAAGGGCGAAAAAAGTTTTTAAAAGCTTAAAAGCATAAAATCCTTTCCTTCCTCACACCTGAAAAACCTGCACACAACAGTGACAAGTGAACCTGCTTCTCAATTAGTGTTCTCTTACGAAACACCGCTGTATCGCTAGCTTAATATTGTATTGAAATAATTATGCACATGATTCAAGTGGTTCCTGCTGCCTTTAAAAGATGTCTTTCTATCATGACAGGCATCTGCAAAAGTTCTAAAGAGCAGCTCCTTTATAAGAAGAAAGGAAGTGTAGAATTTCTGGTTCAGCTTTCCCTTCTGTAGGCCTTTGTTTGGCATGTTCGTTTTTCCTGGCCTCTGAATGCCCATCAAGCCTATGCCACCATTTACAGGAAGAGCACAAGAAAATCTCTTCAATGGCAATCGAAGTGTGCTACATTTACTCCATTTTACAGCAAACCAGAAAAAAAGAAAATCCACGTTTGTACCCAACTTTCACTAGACCTGAAATGATTGAATTGCTCAGGAGGCAGCTCTCATGGTGATGTAAGAGCAGGGGGAGTGCATTTGCCTTCCCTGCGGACACAGCTCCCTGCACTGCCTCTCACCTCCTTGGGCTTCATCCTGGGGAGACTGAGGAGCCTGCAGCTCCCAGCAGCCTGTCCTGCTCCTCTGCTTCAAGAGGAACACCAAAGCCAGCTTGGAAAAATGGGTGCTGCGCCCACCCCTCAACCAAACTGAAAATGATGGCTCCCCAGAGTTGATCACTCCCCTTGAGTATGTACCAATTTTGCTGAGAAGTGTCAATTTTTAAAGAAATAAATCATTTAATACCCATTTCAAATATGGGAAATGAAGCATGGAGAGGTTTCACGATTTGTTCAAGGCCACACAGCTCCTCAGGGCCATAGGAAAATAGGACCCAGTAATACTCATTTATGGGCATGAACTGAAATTCTCTTTTTTGACATTTGACAATATCATACAAGCAACATTAGCACTCTAAAAAGTTCAAACCCCTAAGTATTCTAAATATCAAAGAATAGGATTGCAAAAGTTATTAAAAACATTTTAAAACAGGCTAACTTGTGGAATGCTATTTTCAGCTTCCCAAGGTTTTTATCCCTTTAGGACCTGCTTTGGCAGTTCTGAAACCCTAAACAGGATTTATAAGTATATTAATTCTCATCCCAACGCCCATCTTGTCTGAAGGTGTGTGCCACCCACATGACAGAAGTGACATTCAGGCCATTTTACATTTCTGCTTTAGAACAATGTGGAAATAATATATTATTTGAGTATACCCATATTCTTTCCTTCACTTTAAAGAAGGGTTGGTCTTGGTCATAAAGGCATGGAACAAGTGAAGAATTCTAGAACTTTCAGACTGTTTTGGGAACTGATCCACATCCCTGTCTCTTCTTGAAGAAACAGATTATAATGGTTACCTACAACATGTACATTGGCAGGTTACAGCTCCTGGGGTGCTCTGAAGAATAAAATGCTGCTCATTGAACTTTTCTTTCTATTTTTACACATACTCCAAACATGCTGCTCTCTCTCTCCACAGAGGAAATTTTATCTTACAACCAGGTAAAAAACTTTCCTCAGTGAAAGCTCAGAAATACACACCAGTTGATTCACATCAGACTCTGCTCAGTACTCCTTTCTGTTCAATTTCATACCTCCAGTATGTCAATTTAAATAGTTACAGGGAATATAATAAAATAGAACCAGATTTAGATGCCTAAGCATAGTTCTTAAAACCATCTTCTGGATTACCTGAATAAACAAACATGATCAGCTGTATGAACTTCTGTGGGTTTGTATTTCCAAGCAGCAAAGTCACAGGAATGGATATTTAAACTTTACGTCGTCTTCCCCACCTCAGAGCCATAAACTACAGCCAGCAGCTGGGACTTGAAAGAGCATAAAAAAGATGCCCTCAACCTCTACGAGTTTCTGGAAGTACATCCACTTTAATATGTTCATGCTCCATGTCAAACATCCCCCTTTAAAAGAATTTCATACCATGTATTGCATTCAAAACTGCAAATATAAAGTATCTGATAACATTTAATGGCCTCTAGGTATCATCAGCATAAAACCAGCATAAAAGGGACTCAATATGAATACAAAATGTTTAAACCAAATGTGATGGAACCTCATGGGGAATTCTGCCACACATGCTGTCCTTTCTTCTAGGAGGTCCTTCACTGTCCTTGTAGGGGGTACAGCAAAATGATGTGGAAAAGAAAAGAAACCTAAGCACGGTGATGCTGCAGCAGTGTTTAACCACTGCTTCAATGAAGCCAGCTTTGATCACTTCTGAGGGAAAAGCAATGACCTGTCCTTTAAGGAGAGCGTTTTCTCTTTTGATCTGAACGTTGCGCTGATTTAAACTGAGTTCCAAGTGTTAGTGTCTTATTTAATACTTAGTTATAAAAATATCATATAAACAGATAAAAATTCATGACACTCACAAATCCCACTCCAATTTCTTTATATTGTAGCTGTGTTCAGTTGGCAACTTTGAAAGATGCCAGAAGTAGCTTCTAATGTACTACAAAACCTGCAGTAGGAAGCAGCAAGTACTGTATAGATCAGCTGAATATAACCAGGCTGTTTATCTATTATTTACACACTAAATACCACATCTGCCAAGGCAAAAGCACAAGTGCTCAACTGTTCTTTCTGCCTTTGTCCCAGCACATTAACTGTCCATGTTAATGACAGGTAGGATACACAGCTGCCTTGGAAGGATCTACAGCTACCTTTGAATGCCTAAAAGCAGAGACTGTATCAGAACCATCTACGGCAAATCTTTTGTAAGTTATGGAAGATAATGACACTCCCAGCTGATATATATATATATANTATATATATATATATATATATATATATATATACACACACATTAAGAACTGCAGTAAAATCTGCCTACTTATTTCAATTCAACTAATTCCCTGTTGATAAGAATAATTTTAGTTTTTGTAGACCTCGAGTAAAATTCCAGTAAAGACAAATTAACACTTCCTCCTCAGAGTGCAAGACAAAAGACATCCCCCTGGACAAGATTTGGGACAATTAAAAATAATGATCACTGACATTAAAGATACATAATCCTAAAAATAAAGTCATTCTTAAAAATTTCTTTAATATTTCATGGCCTACAACTATTATAAATAATGTGACAGACATCTGGACTTTTGATAATGATTCAAATTTTCCTAAAAATTCACTATCTTTAGACATCTGAGGTAGCTTCTTCCAGCTAGCATTAAGAAGATTCAGATTCCAAATTCAGATTCTAAATTGGAAATATTTCTGAATTTTCCCATTGTTTGGGTGCAAGGCTGTACTTTGCACTCACCCCAGCCTAAAATCCCCAAACTGATCTCTGCAGGACACATCATGCTTTCCTTCCTTTTAGGTGTGGATCCAGCACTGTTACATTTAGATCTAAATCCTAGACACAAGTGAAGTGATTCTAAGTGCTGGGAGGCCACCCAGTAAATTTATCCTGATTATTTTAAGAAGAGATGAAAATGCCATTAAAGCTACACCTAAATTATAACTTATTCCTCATTTTTGCTAGGCTGAATGCACAATTTTTAATCTGCATTTACTCAAGATAGAACAATTTCCATATGACACTCCACAAACCAGAGCTTGCTTTCTCCTACACCAACTCCTTGTCATCTTAAAGTTGCCACCTGGAAATTAAATCTTAGAATCCTTAATTTGTACCATTTCCAAGTTCTTCCTCACGTTAGAGCTACTAAGAATTATTCTCTTTCCCACTTAGCCATCTTTACATTTTCTATGATGATCCAGGGATTTATTTCAATATGTAAAAGATTAGTCTTTTAAATTTGTTAGTCCTTTAAAATTCAGGACTACTTCGAATAAGTTCCTCCATGAATTCATTTGGCTTTGGCTTTTTTTTTTTCTTCAGTAGTAATTACTTGTTGTTCAATCTCTCATATCTGATGTTCTAACACTTCTAAACAAGCAAGATTCTTATGACTCTTTAACATCAGACAAAAAACTCAGTTCTGCAACGTAAATTACATTCTCTGACCTGCTGAAACCATTTATTGCACCTCTGCTTTTTGCTATCATTTTGGGGCCTGAATAAAGGAAAAACAGACTTCCCTACTCCTGTATTTGATTGGTACCAGCGACAAATGAAATGGCTTGTTTGTACTAAAAGAGTTCAAACCCAGTTTTATGAAATCTCTAAACATTGAAAAAATAACAAAACAAAAGGTCTTACCTGCCACAATTTAGTAAAGACTTCACGGCGTTACCGTATAGCCATTTCCACACCTCAGGACAAATTCTCAGTATTAGCATGCATTAAATAACAACAACAAGTTATTTTACAATTTTGAACCTGCTCCCAGTGAATCTCTGAAGAGAAGTTTAATCTCTTCATAACTGTCTTAACAATATCATGGCCAAAAGAGGAAGATATGTCAAAGCAAAAGCCACAAGATGGAATAAATGGAAGGAACATGAAAGATTTAATTCAAACCCCCAAATTGTTCTAAGATTTTGAGATGGCTAAAAAACCTCTAAAATCAGGTTAAATACAGTTCAGATGTAATTAATGGCTTTAGGCCCCGTGATCCTTCCAAGCTACGGACTCACATTTGATTTGGAAGAGGAGTTTAGAAGTATGGTACTTAGTTTTAGAAGATCTCTACCTCATTGGGTACATGTACTTTGGGTGACTCTGATTTTGGAAAACTGCAGATTTCACTGTTAGCAAATTCATAACACTTCATAAACTCCTGCAACAACTTCAGGACTGATAGCACTTCAGTACTAGAGAGAGGCAAATCTAACCGTAAGTAACGAAAGGAGAAAACCTTGCCACCTCTCGCCTGTCACCCTCAGCATTACAGAATGCAGAATAGTAGCATCTTGCTACATCAAAAAGAGTAAAATACTTGAGGCACTTAGCCCGTTGGCAAATTATGCTTGGGGATTTCTAGATGAATGACTTGTATCTATGTTTACAGCCTTTCAGCAGAGTGCTCACTGTTTACTCTGGAATTAATCCAGGTCCATAAAACTAGTGATACATCAACGTAACAGATGTGCTTAAGTGACTCTGCATTATAAGGAGATCTTACAAAAACTCAGTAACCAGTTTTAAGCGGATTTTGACAATCCCAGTCTATAACTTATCGGCACCTACAGTACTAATTCCTGTTAGTGGACTGGTAGTCTTTAGTTCTAAGGACTTCATAATTTCATTACTTGTCTTTTAAAAGTATTTAAACTAATAAAGGCAATAGTGTTGGAGCAGAATGTCCTAGTTCTTGACATGAGTCTGATTTATCCCTATAATGACACCATGTTGAAAATAGTTTAAGTTGTGTTCATCTCATATTTACAAAATGCTGGAATGTAAACAAAGTTCCTTGATCTTCAGAAACCAGGATGAAACCCAAGGCAATGCTAATGCTGCTCTCTAAAGGACCAACAGAGTAAATAAAATTCAAATGTTGTATAACAATTGTTAATGTATTTGGCTTTAGAGGCTTTGTTAAGAGGTCATTGTCATTATTACCTACTTTTCCAATCAATAGGTGACTTGCTTGCAACTTAACTAGGAATATTTGAGTGGAAAGTTTCTGAAACGTGTCAGAGCTCTTTCAGAGAAGGTGGTGTGAACAGCCACATGTTAAATAAAAAAAAAAATCTATTTTAGAATGCTTTTTCTTTTTCTTTGATGCTCTATATTGTGAAACTTTTATAATGTTGATCATAGAGAACTTTCCTCAAAGCTAATAAAATCATTGAATCAATAGCAGAGGGCAGAACTCCAAGCCTGAGACTTAAGTGTCCTAAAGAGGGCACTGACAGTTTTTTGAAAGGTCTCTGTGCATGAACTTCTGTCCCAGCCAGCAAAGGCCCTGACTGCATTTTTCATCACATGGAAGTTGATGGGCTTGGCATGCAGACAGATCTCCACACACAGCCCAGTAACATTATGCACACGTTGCCTTAGTCTACGCTCATTTTTAAAAGGTACTGGTAGAAACTCTGCAGGTTTCACTATGTGAAATAACAAGGTGTCGGATGGAAGCAAGTCTCCCATAGAACATACAGCATGGTTTGGGGTTTCTCAAACTCTTTGGCTGTTTTTGGCCAGAATCTAAATTTTAAGCATGATAAAACTTAAGCCTTTAATGTAAATATATGCATTTTGAAATGATACATATTTCTATTGAGTGGTCACGCTGCACTGTTACTCTAAGTATAATATTCCTGAAATGCCTTTACAAAGCCAGCTGGAAACCTTGACATTTCATCCATATTGTTATTTATATACATATTTACTGCTGCCACCTGCTTGTAACTTGGCTCACACCATGAAGCACTACGTTTCCCTTGTCTCATTATACTTTGACATTTCACTAGAACTACAGAGCTGCCCATTTCTCAGTTTCCAATTGCTCTGCAGCCACTCTTGAATTACACTGTCTTAGTAATAGAATAAAGATCTTTCTCCGTGGTAGTACTAACCTCTTTTTTCTGTACCCAGATGGTACAAATCGCTGCTGGCACATGTAACAATTCTAGCACAGCTTCTGCTGCTTAAATGAACCCCCATAAACCCCACAGAGCTAGATTAGATTAGAGAATTGGGAGGTGAGGAGCAGGGCTGGCCAGAGGTCTCGGCTGAAAGAGATAAGGATTTGGTACAGGCTGTGTGTGGCTGTGATGGGGCACGTTGCACTCTGACACTGTAATGCTCACTGAGCCTGCTCCTAAGGAAGAAAGCAAAATTATCTAATAAAGTTAATAAACCTAATTTCATAATCAGTACCACAACATCCATTTTTACTATTATTCACATAACTGAGTTATTTGATAGCCCTGATGTCTCATGAAAAGGACACTTTCCAAGGAATCACGCTGGAAAGAGCAGTCACCAGGGGACATCCAGACTGCTCAAATTTACCTGTGTTCTTGCTTTGTTCAGACCATCCAGTGAATGGACCAGCTCTGATACTTCTGAAGAAGGCTGATCACCCCTATCCACACCCTCAGACATTTAAAAACACATCCGAATTTCCAGTTGCTCTGTGTATATCCCAGGAGGAGCTCCGGGAGTCGAGTGTGGTGTGATGGGATTAAGGGAAGAGGTCCCGGGAGAACACTGAACCAGGCTGCTTTGGAGAACAACTCACTCTGGGCCAATCTACTTGACAGACAAAAAATGTTTCTGTGTTGTCAGCCCAAGAGTTTGTCAGGAGCCATTTTAAATGTACAAATGGAAATCTACAGCATGAAAACCTTTACATGTGCCATGAATCTTCCATGACTTCACCAAAGTTATACTGCTTTGCATTTAATACAGGCTAGAACACAACCTAGCACACATACGTACAATTAATTTTAAGGAAAATTCTCCAGGTATTCAGTATTTAAAAGACTCTAAAATTGAGGGAAAATAGATATGACAGAAAGATAACCAATAGGTTAAAAATTATCGTAAAACTCTGGGCATTTGGCATTTACATAAGCCATAAAAACCAATTTAACACATTTCTAAGAAAGCATCCTCTCTACCTATTCTTAAACCCTGCCCTATGAGGAGAACACAGGAAGCTTTCTTGTCTAGTTAAAAGGCCAACAGTTACAAAATTACTGCAGGAAGGGACAAAAAGAAGGAATGTACTGTAATTTTTCCAGCCCCAAATTGACACGGCAGTGGTAAGTTTTTCCTGCTGATTGAACAGAAACTTCATCAAAAAAAAAAAACAACAAACCTCAGTTCATTTAGTGTTTAGAGAGCAAAATGATGCCTCAGGTTGCACCTCTAAATCAACCACAATACAGTAACTAAGTGAAAGACTTTTTTTTATTGCTAAAATTAATTTAGGACTATACTAAAATGATCAGAACTACATGTGAAACACTAATTTTTGCTTCTGTCCTGATGACAACCAAATCTCAGGACAGAATAGGAAAAGGCAAAGAGTGGTCATTTCTCACCAGGCACAAACAGGAAAACAAAATGCAAAAAACTCAAGCGATTGAAGAAA
The DNA here is from genome assembly GCA_013397775.1 of Eulacestoma nigropectus. NCBI lineage: Eukaryota > Metazoa > Chordata > Aves > Passeriformes > Eulacestoma > Eulacestoma nigropectus. Next base: position 3,718,706 of record VZTE01001857.1, read on the forward strand.
ACAATCTTCATTTTGTAAACCTCTTTTGTGTCTTAGCTGGGAACGAGCAAATTCACATTCATTCACGCAGCCTCAAAATAAAGGCCAAATTTAAAAACACAGCTTAGTTTCTAGCTTCTGTTGAGGTCTTGCAAAGCGTAAACTTCTTTTTAAAAGCCAATCATCTGCTCTTCTGAAAATTTGGCTTTATAAAAGTGGCTAAGTGAGACAAGAGGACTCAGTTTTGCTGCTGAACATGATCAGGTACACCCCAGCTCACCAGGGACGAAAGCTTCACATACATTCTTCCTGATGAAACCCCAGATCCTGGAAGGGGAAACCACCACACATCTGCCCCAAAGTGATCCCCATAGATCTCCCAGGGAATACGCAAACCCCAGTGAGGGGAAGTCAACTTGCCTGTCAAGCACTCAAAGGCACTGAAGGCAGGGGGAGCCTCCCACAGTCTGATTATGAATCCAAGAATGTGAAATTAAGCAACAACGCAGCTGAAACGCGCAGACAATCAAAGCTGCTTCTCTTCTTTAATCAACCCCTCCAAAAGTAGGTCTAGCAAGAATGAAGGATTATTTTCCCTTGAAGTGTGGCTCCAGTCCCTGTCCTTCAGAGCAGCTGACGTTGCGCTCCCCCGAGAATGTGGGAATGCTTCTGCATGCTTGTGATCCTGCTCCTTGGGCTGGCTAAGAGCAGCACTTGAAATCACCGAGAAAAATCACATTAATCAAAATTAGCAACAGAAGCTTATTATTTTAGTCTTCTTCAGAAATGACCTGACCAGCAGAAAACCTAACTTCATGTTTTTCTTTTATCTAGAAGAATTTACTTGTGTCTTTGAAGAGTGTTAAATGCTTCTGTGATGACACCTCTCTCTCCCTGCTGTTTCACTTTTGAGCCAGAGAAAACTTAAGAGAACTTCATTCCCATAAAGGTTTTCAAACATTGATTTGGAGACAGATCTGAAATTCCAAATTTTAAAATGAAGGACAGACTTTCTCTTCAGTCTAAGTAGTTATATTATGGATCTGAATCAATAAAATAGTATTTTTCACACTTCTCTTAAAGTCTGTTCCTGCTTATAGAACTGCGTATCTGTGGCAAATTCAGCAGAAATTGCTTGGTTTAATTTCTAGCTCCAAGAAAAACAAATGCAGACACAGCAGGAGGCAAGGAGGGAAGAGCTGTGATAAAATAGGTTGAAGACTTGCAAAGTACTCAGGATATCTGAGGAAGTACAGTTAAGCAATATAATGTGACCTATTATAATAATGGAAAAAATAAGTTTGGAAGTCTGTTATTTGACTTAGCACTAAAATGCAATGGTGAGAGCAGAAGTTATACACCATTTACTAAAACCCTAGAGTGAAATATTGCTACTCTTCATACATAGTTCATGAAACAAAGTTCACTAGAACCTTGCTATGAAAAATTCTGGGTGGAGTGCTCCGGTATTCGACAAAGAAAACACAATACGTTGCTAAAACTGGAATGAAATCATTTGAAATTTTGATTCAGATTCTCATCTCATTTGATTCACAGACCTGTCATTTCTAGTTGATGTCACACCAGATGTCTCGTAAGGAGGTCACTTTATCTACATCTACACAATATGTATGCAATATCTACATCTATTAAAGTCTGGCTTAGTTAAGAACAGCCTTTACAAGTATTTTGACTCATTTTCTCTCCTGTAACACTACACACATTTCTGTTACCAAGTTCTGAGATCCTCCCCACTACTTCTGACAAGCCATTTTAACCAATCTCTGCAGTTTTTGCTCTTGTGATCATACTATTTCCTCATTCTATTTTCCTTACCTTTATTAGAAAAAGAAATAAGTGAGAATTAGATTAGGAGAAAAAAGAAACAAAAACTATGTATGCATGGGAGAAATAAGAAGCAGCAGGAGGAAAAAAAAAGGAAGGCTGAAATTAAAACACAGGAAAAGAAAATGTATTTTAAGGAACAGAAACGTGACATATTAAGTCTTGGCCTCATTTGCCATGACTTTGTATTCAATTAAATACCATGGAGACATGAATATACATTGAACAGGATAATCTTTGAATTACCTAATGAATGTGTTTCTGCTATTTGCGCTTATGAAAAAAAAAATGAGAAAATTGTAATGCAGTTGTTAATCAGTTGCTCAACTTTATGGAGTAACATAATTTTATAAGAATTATATCTTAGTTAATTATTTACATTTTTATTCACACAAGTGCTTTTTAGTCTAACTTTGCAAAACCCTAACAACACATTTTTATCTTCCTGCACCACGTAATTTTAAAGAAAATTATACAAAAGACAAGAAGTCAAATAGCACTTGTGGAACAATGTAAGACGTTAATTGTTCTAAGAAACATCACCTTTCAAAGAAGTTATGTTTTTTCTACACTTGCCAGATAACATTTACGCAGTGGAAACAAAACTCTCAAGCAGTTAGCAAACTTTCACACTGTAGCCTAAGTGACAAAAGCTGATGTGAAATTCAATAGAGGAGGTTAAACTACCTGTCTGTAACCACCTAAGCAGCTGGGAAAATCTTGAATAAGTTAAACCTAAGAAATACTTTTTTGTATAGTTCTTAATAGCAATAATAGACATAATGGTAACATCAGAAAGAATCTCTCAAATTGGAGAGAATCTCAAAAAATGTTCTGTTTTACTTCCAGAGCCAAACAGCTGCTAAAAGAACACAATGAGAAATCCATGTTTAAACTACCAATGCAAGCCTTAGAACACATCATCAAATGATGAATGAATTTTTTAACCCGTCTTTGCAATAGAACAAACACAACACGGTCCATGTGAGCCTGACTGCCCGTGCCCAAACACAGGCTCTGTAAGTGACCTGGTTGCAACCACCACCCTTCACTAATCAATAACGTAAGGTGAGAGCAGCTTTGAGAAAGCATCACATACTGGTCATCGAGTCCCTGCTCCTGACAAACCAAATCTTCCCTTGCCGTGCTTACTTCCTCATTTATTCAAGTTTGTCAGTACAACCAGCATGTGGCATGTCTTCTATTAGCAATCAAGTGTTACAATCCCTATTGACAAGACGGACAACAATCCACTCTCGTAAAAGATTCATGACACAACTTTGCACTCTCTACTGCTTGCTTTCTCATAAAACCAGTGCAAATCCCATCAAAAATTTAGCAGAACCCCTGCCTCATCTGTTTAGGCCTGAAGCTAGTTGCAGGGACAACTCATTAGGGACAAGCTCATTAAAACCAGCCCTGGAGCAAAAGCAGTTTGCAAGTCTCCTCATTTTTATTCACTTTCACCTAGCCATTGCAGCTCCTTGTGCTTCCCCGATACAGAGCTTCTAATGATTTGGTACGATAAGCGAGGCTGTTTCCAAACTCACGCTACACCCAGGGTTCCACAAATGCAGTTCCTTCTCTACTCCAAAGCTAAGAGAGTTATGTTCATTTGTAGGGCTTAGATGGTTCTGTCTGGAAAAGCAGCATCAGGAAACCCAGAGAATTCTCTTCTGAGTACATTAGCAAAAGGTGCCTGTGAGAAACTATCAAACACACACTAACATCCAAAGAGAAATCAAGATGTTCAGAACTAACAATAACAGACACACACACTCAAGGATTCAGTGCATTTGGTATTTCATGTGGTGTTTTTGGAACCTTTTAGTAGCTAAAACAGGCAAGAATAAAAAAATATATTTTTTTAAATGGGAAAAGGCTAGGGGAAAAAAATCAGAAAATATTTCCTTTCTCCTTAATAATAAATATTGTTTAGATAAAAATCAGGGGTTACAGGTTGTTTACCTTTTCCGTCATTTGCAAAAGTTACTTTTGCCATGAGCACCAGCTGGGAAACCTCGCTTATATCTTCTGAATTGGATGCCTATATTTAGGTATGGTAATAAGTAGCCCAGTTTCAAATACAACAGAATTTGAAAATCATGGTTATCCACAGTTCCGAAGATTGGTGATCTTGGGGTGATTGCAGGAGCTTCCTTACTTCCGTCACATACAAAGAGAACTGCAAAGGTCTGCAAAGAGTGGATTTCTACCCCTCTAGACCTGTGATGACAAAAGCTGGTGAGTCTTGCACCAGCAAGACTGGTGCCAAAATCTGGTGGCCAATTTGTGCACCAGGAGAAGGAAAACTCATGGAGATATAGCCTCGAATGTCACTTGCTAAAAATGGTCTTAGAAGAGCTTAATTCTAGCAAAAGTCGCTGCCATGTGCATGGTACAACTGTTCAGACATAGATACGCGCCCAGATAATGCCTTAGGCTTCTGAGGAGTGTCTGACTAAATTGGGGGAGCAAAGAACTGTCTGCACAACAAGTGTGTTCCAACAATTCTACAGATCAGCTTTGAAAACCAACCAAATTCTACTTGCCCAGCTAAGCAGAAAAGCCAAGAATGTAACCAATGGTCAGAGTGAAGAAGCCCTCGTTCCACTGCAATCCCAGATGAGTGGTTTTAATTTATATTTTTGCAAGCACGCTAATATTCAATCGTGTATTTTCACCTTGCCTGCACTTTATACACAGCACTACATACAGGGTACTTTCTTATTCTTGTCAAGTTCATTCTCTGCTGAGCTTATGATGGTGTGTAACAATCTCATTGACAGTCTTCAGCCCCTCACCCAAGGCAACACATCATCAAGGCCTACAGCATTTTTCAAAGTCAAAATCAAAAAAAATGGATTGTTTTGCTTTCCTTACTTCTGTACAACTATGCAGCCAGAGTCAAAAGTGTTTACTTAATCTGGAAGAATTAATTATTTGGAAGATCACAGGCCAAAACTGTCAAAGACTATAAAGTCCGACATGCACAATTTTTCCTAACAAAAAGATTATTGCCATGAAAACTGTTGCACCGATATAATTACTCTGCACATTGTCAAGTGCAATGAGCACAGAGCACCTCTAGCAGCACAGGTAAATTGATGGGGTGTGAAGTTTGTTTCGTGCAAAGGCCGTTGCCTGGCTGCTCAATATACGGCATCACTTACCCAGCGTCAACACAAGCCCTGGCACAGATCAACAGCCCTGTACACAATTCTCAGCTCTAAGTTAAGCAAATCAGCTTTACTTTGTGCCGAAATGGAGTAGAACCATTTAATGGGTAGTTTAAGGAGCAGCTTAGAAAACAGGAAAGCACAATTCCCCTTTTTGATTGCTTTTTTGGAGAAGAAGTGGCTTCTCTCCATTCAACAGTCGGCAGTGGGGGCTGCAATTCGTTTACATGCCTGAAAAAGAGGCACCCACACACTAAAATAAAGTCTTAGTTAGAAACATTATTAACCATATGTTATATGAAACCACTGTTTCCTCTGCTTCACTGTGCAAAGGATGAAAGCTGCAATACCATTAATGCAAACCAAGTAATGAAATCAACTTTTCTGAAAAATGAGAACTTAGGGAGTAAGATATTTAAATTTAAAACATATAGCAAGCTTTACAAAAAAAGAGCCAAAAACCCCTTTATCTAATCCATTGTACAAATTTTCAGCATTTTGAAAATATTAAAAGGGCCATGCGCTTATTTTTCTATTATTCTCTTGTGTCTCCACTAAAAAAGTACCTGAAGACTGAGAACCTACCTGTCTCTTAAAACCTACAGCAGATATGGAAACTTCACAAGACATGAATTTGTAAAGAAGACAATGGCAATACAAATGCCTTTTGAGTGAGAATAACAATGTTACTTTTCTCCTTTAAAAAACAATAAAAATTATCAAAAAAGCAGCTTAGCGACACAATGACTGAAATTCAAATGCTCTGAAATATAAATCAACATACATTTAATAACACTAGCCTTTTGATTCATAGACAGCTACTGTAAAACTTTATTTAATCTTTCTTACAGCTTTTCAAAGGCACCTTAGATTTAACTCTGCTTTTAAATTTAACTATAAAGTGTGAGGGGAGTGGAATACAACTCATTACCACATTAGCTCTACTTCTTTTCTAAACTATTTTCTTAGAAAAACAAGCGATTCCTCAGCTTCCAAGTAAAACATAAAATATAAGCAAATTCAGTGTAGAGCATTTAGAAAGGATGTGAATGAATCATATATGTCACTGTGTGGGGGAAAATCCAAAACCAAATAGCTCTGGAAAGGTTTCTTTACTGCAATACTGAGTGTTAATAGCATAATATCAATAAAACTGAAAGATGCAAATAGGTAATTTGGATTAAGCATTTGGATTACTTGTCATTAGTTATTAAGTCTTGCTCCAAATGAACTTGCTCTAAGGCACTAATATATTTACAAATACCATGACTTCTTTTCCTGACAGAAGTGAAAACACACCAATGCCATTAGAAACAAATTTAGTGTGGGTCCTTTAAGCAAAAATGCAATGACTTCGTTGAGCTTCATTACTAACACAACTTTCCCCTATTAAAAATTCCAAACAAACAGGTGTTTCACACTAGGTCTACTTCTAAAATTGCTTTCTTTTTATTCCCAGGGATACATCAAGAGCTGAGGGAGAATTCATGCAGTATAGATCAGTCAGGCATTGACAGCACATCACACTTTGACAAGCTGCTTGGCTCTGTTTAAAGTCTAAGTTAGGCCTTGGCCCATCAAGGCCATGGCTATTGAATTATTGACAGCCTCTCACTGTGGCGCAAAGGGAAAGAGTGCTACAGCCTCAGCTCAGTAAAGATGAAATGGAAACCCTCTCTGAAGCTTACTTTAGCACGTTAAAGGAGTTTTAATGGTCTTGTTTAAAATTCAGTAAGAGAATACATTACACTGATTATATTTTCACCATCTAAACAAAAAGTTTGGGATGCTGTGAAGATTATAAATGAAAGGAAAACTACACAAAGTATGAACTTGATCTATACCAAGAGGCTGACTAACATTCCAAACTCACACCAAATCATTCATCTTTACATGCTTGACGATTTTCACCATTCTATGCTGTTACACCTGGTGCAATCAAGGGTTAACAATAATGTGGAGGTTCCTCATCATCCCAAAATACATGCTGGCTTTTATACTAGTGCCTTTCTGCTGATGCCATTAAATTTACAAGCCAATGCAACAGCCAGTCCATGTTTACAGTTTACCAACCCCAATAGTTCTCTCTTTCTTTTATTTCCTGGTTATCAGAAGTGCACTAAGGAGTGTCAGTAAGGAACTGGCCACCCAAAGTCCTGTTTGTTTGTTTGTTTTTCCAGCAGAACTCTTCTACAGAGTAAACCACCACTCCTCCACAACTGGCTGATTAATATTAACAATCTTCATATTCTTACATAATTTCTTTTCTTCTTCAAATTTATACCTGCCAAGCTTTACTTGCATTTTAATAGCTGATGTCAGACAAGCAACAAGCAGAAAGTTCCATCTCAGGACTATAATTTTAAATACAATGAGACTCACATCAACTGTCGCACAGACATGAGGAAAATTATTCCACATGGACTTCTAAAGTGCATCCTAAAAGCTTCAAAGAATGACGACGTTTTTTAAAGAATTTAAAATGATGATCAGGGAGGGGGGATGGGGGGGGGTGTTAAGCAATTTGTCTAATGTGACCCTATACTCATTTCTCCAACATCACTTCCAATATGCTGCCTCCTGTCAAATCAACAAAGAGAGCCAAACAGCACATCTAAATTTGTGTTCATTTGCCTTCTGCAGGATTATCTTTGCCACGTCAAGCATTATAAGTAAATCAAAGATGCTTCTCAGGGGCTGTAAGAGTGGGGCTAATCTCCAGACAAATATTTAGAAGGCAGCTTAGCCTGTTCTGGCTTTAATCGTTTCCAACTGATTTGACTTATTCTAATTACAGTCTTTATGTTATAAAAGCCATTTTTATGTTGCTGAAGAGCAGTTTCACTGCAAATACATGAAATTTTGCTGAGTTTCTGTTCCCATGTTGATCACGGAAATGGTACTCTACAGCTTTCCTCTAATTAGAAAAAACACACTTCACACAGTATCAACAATTTTTCACATTAATAACAGAGTGACAGTGTCCTTTTGTGTGTCTTTAAATAACTTCTCAAAATATGACACCACAAAGCCACCATATCCCACTTGGGTATCATATTAGGAGCAATTTTCACATTTTTGCATATTATATTTATTCAAACACAGAACAGCATCTTTGAAGAAGCTGTTTAGTAATTTAACCTAACAGAATAAGATAATTAAAATTCTGGATAGTCTGTGTTGAGGTGCTTTCCAAACCCATGAACTTGAAAAATTCAAACACTCATATACAAAGCAAATTATACATGTCCTTTGATGAATCAGACACCATGGCCACCTATTGCTTTTAGTATCTCCTTACCTTCCTATCATTTCCCATAATGAACAGACAGCTGCGATAATGCAGTTTTGCTTTGCATCAACTCACTGGCTGTTTAATGGAAATTAACTGCAACCCAAATGCTGGGAACAACAGAAATCAAGGCATAGGAGTCACAGAACACATAGCATAAGTCCATTCCAAATTCTATACATTATTAAGTAATGCTTCCCTAGAACAGGAAATACCTTTTCATTTACTGTCAAAGCTGAGCCCAGAAAAAGCAGTTATGATAAAATATAAATAAGGCCTGTGATAATACAGATTATTTCTGCTGTGACTTTATGCAGCAGACAACTCTGAACGCTGCAAAAGTCCTATCTCTGTGCAGAAAGAATCAACAACAATATGGTGATACGATGAGAAAGACAAAAAGGGGATCAAAGGAATAAAAGCTGGTATGATTTTATTAGGTATAGAAAAGATGCTCTGGGAGTCAAAACTGAAGGAAAAGGCAACTCTGAAGTTTCCCCTTTGGAGGTACACATGCTTAAAAATATGCACACGTCAATTTCAATACTGACAGTGGTCGAATTAAACTGCTGTAGGATAAAAGAACACGAGGCAGAACTGAGTTCCAGAGGGCATTTAGAGCATGACCGCTCTATGAAATATCAGGTAGCACTATCACACAGTTTTGCACAGTGCTGTGACAACAATGTCTCCAAGTTCCTTCCATTTCTCTGAAAAACCCACACTTGCTGACACAATCCTGTGAGGTGTCAACAAGAAGCATTTATACGTCCCCATTTGCTAGAATGGAGGGCATCAATTACTCAGGCATCAATTTTGACTGCTTTATTATTCTGGAGACTTGTTCCATAATGGCTTGTTATCCTTTTTGTAAAAATTAAAACTGTTCTATTAATAACTCTTTGACAAGACTTCAGATCTCAATTACATTAATAATAAATTCTTGGCTTTATGTGCGAGTTCTTCATCTTTTTCATCCGTAACTAGATTTTGTAAAATTGGCGAAGAAACTGGAAAGAAAGCAAAACTAGATGATATTCCTCAAAAAGAACTTTCTAGCCTCCTACTCTGCTCAGCTTACAGATGTCCTGAGATGAACAAGTGTTCTGTACATTCAGTAACCCTTCTTGCTTTTATCCAAAGTGTTGGAATGTTGAAGACCCTGATGGAAAGGACACAGCGAAGCAGCCGGGAGCAGAGGGCTCCGTTATTGTCTCTGTGGTGGATCCTGGGTTTACACGATTGAGAACAAGCAGAGTGGTGGTACCAGCCCAGTAATGGAATGAGCAGTTTGTGTTCTAGATACTCTCACTCCTGAGCCACACAACCTCCCGTGGGTGTTTCCCCACAGCCCCCTGAGAGTCTCTCGTTTCCAGACTGAGTGTCAGCCAGGTACCAGGAACAGTGGGGATGGCAGACAGCCAAGAGTCTCTTCCCAACACACTGCATAGGTCCAATAAAAGGGATCTTTTTTCTCTGAACTGCACATCCTCACTTCATTGCCCATTTTAGCACTTATACAACATATTACATTGTTAATCTTGTAGGTCTAGGGTGGAAACATTGAAGAACAGAAAATTATAAACATGACTACTCCTTTACTTGAAATATCACATCCACTGGGCACGTTACACCAGTTCTGCAGAGATTGTATTGGGTCTGTTTGCAAACCAAATCTATTTTGGTTTAGATCATATTTCTCATGGGACTGACTATTCAAGACACTTCTATCAAACCCATCACAGAAGTAAAAACTCTCTCAGTCTTACAGTTGTTCAGATTAGACCCCCAAAGCCCTGCCATCTTTAGTTAACCTCTAGAGAATGAGGCAGAATAATCTTTGCCTGTAGCCTTCACATTTGAACCTCTGAGTTACTACAACCTAAATAGTGACTATAAAGGAATCTCAGGAAAGGATCAAAACTGATCAAGTGGGAGCAAACCAAAAATGCTTACCTTTTACTGCTCTAGAGAAAAAAGCACATATAATATTAGAATCAGTAAAACCAAGTCACTTTTCCAAGATATTAAAGACAAGACAATAAGCATTTCCCAGTACATTCTGGTGTTTTCTATTGTTGTGAAGAAATAGACTCACTGCTGGGAGGAAACTGAGGTCTTGGTGTGTCTGGGAACAGAATTATTAGCATAGCCACGCTGACTGTACAAACTTTTTGGGTTTTTAAACCAGTTCTTCCCAAGGTAATCCCTCCTTAACAATACAGTGTGTTTGGGACTTTTTAGTAAATATAGGGTTTCCCCGTCTTTCTACACCCCTAAAGAGCCAACATGTCATGTGTCTGCCAGTCAGGGAAAAGGTAAAACTGGATTGTCAGGCAGGACAAGTTTGTTATTAGTGAAATCTGGGTCTTACATATACGGAAGAAGTCATTAAAGCATTCAGATGTTTGTACAGAAATAACTTTGCAAGGAGCAGAAGGGCTGAAGTTGATAAACAGTTGCACATTTTAAAAGAAAAAAACTTCCAGATATAGCACAGATATTCCATCTTATAATTTACATCAACATCTCTCTGCAGAGGATTAAGACAATATCTTTGCAAAAGGCACATTATCTCTCATCTACTTATTACTTGGCCTGTGCTCCTGAGGAAGAATCTTTGACCAAAGGACAAAAAACATGCTCTAAAATATTGGCAATGGGGTTTTGAGAATTTTACATCAAATAACTGTTTCCCACCAAAAAAACCCCAAAAACAAACCAAAAAAAAATTAATTCTATACATATTTTTAAGCTATACCATAAAATTCAATTAAGAAAAATATCCTTGACACTCTGTAGAAGTTTTTCATAAAAGTGAATAATGTTTTGGAGTAGATTAGTCATCAAAATAACTTCTGCCTTAGACTGTCAATATTGCTTGCTTACAAAGGATTTTGTTTTGTTTTTATATATACCAACTTCTGTAAGCGAACCATAGATAATTTTAGGAACAGGAAAAAAAGATTTAAATAATGTATGAAATTTTACATCCCAACCTGTTTAAATGAAAAAAATAAAAATGGAAAAAAAAGGCAAATTTTAGCATTATTGAGGAAAAAATAACACAAGAAACACAACTTCAGACATTTAAAAAAGAAAGCTAGAATTCATTCTCCTATAAACAATCCTTATGCCAACAGCTGGATAAGAAATCTTCAAGGTTGAGACTCCATTTCCATAGCATCACCCACTGTCCAAACACATCACATTTGCTGTTTAATTAAGAAAGGACTTACAATGTCCTATACAGGACACGTGAAGTTCCAAATGCGGTTCTGAGCTCTCCTGATTTGAATATAAATAAACGAGCACAGGACACATATTTAAATATTCTGTATGGTCAGAGGGAACATAAAAACATTCCTGAATCTACCCGATTACTTTTTTTTTTTTTTTTTAATTTTTTTTTCTTCTTTCCTTTCTCTAATACTGCCATGACTCAGTGATGAGTTTGCAGGAGGGGCTCTTCCCAAAAGTGGTGCCAGTCCTGCAGCTGCTCCTGGCCCCCACTGGCCCCTGCAGGGCCCTCTAACAGGTACCCACCCAAATCTGCACAGGAACATGGGTGAACAAAAGTGGGGGTTTGACTTTGGCTAAATTAACCCAGAGCAAATTGGTCGGCTGCACCCAGATGAGGTTCCTGATTTGGTTCAACGAGCAGCTGCACAAACACTCACACAAGTACAAGGAAGGGCAGGACCCCCCGATTCCTTGCAGTGTTATCTTATTTCCCCCAGGACCTGGGTGAGGATAGAGCCACATTTTTCCACTCTCCAGCAGAAGCAGCCAAGAGAGTAATGGGAAGCACAAAAGAAGAAGATTCTATCAGCCTTTTACTGATTGTCCTCTATAAAGTGCAGACAGCAAAAGTGCTAGAAATGCTTTGGGTTTATAATTTTTAGTATATGCTCAAAAAAAGTGGAAGTTCTCTAGCAGTTTATTATAAAAGTGCCACAAGAGCAGTCAAAATATCAGCCTTAGCTGCTCGGTCACACCACTTATGGAGTCACTGGAGCCTGCTCTGCCTCCCCACCCCTAAAACGGTGGTAGCACGAACATTACAGGCCTGACTTCACTAAAGGACAGTCTGGGCCTCCATAACAGCACTGCTCGTTGCACTGAAATTTTTAAAAGTCTTTTCTCAGAAATGGGACTCTAAAACTACCTGCCAGCCAGACCTCCTCAGATACACTGAAGCCTGACCTCCAAAGGAAAAAGGAACACAAGTAACACCAAAGGTCATTGTTTGGTGTTCCATGTCCATATTACACACCATACTTCACTACAATACAATTCAATTTTACTCTTAGAGACCTAACTGAATTTTCTGTTGTGGAAATTGCCAAAACAGACTTCCCCTCTCCCCCCAGCCCTTAGCAGTTTTCTCTTTTTTATCCTAAAATCACAGACTATGAAAGCGGGACACCCCAATGGTGTTTGAACCATCATTGGGAAGGAACTGCACTGCGAAGGAAGCAGAACACCCATGTGCTAACAGATGATTCCCTGAAAGAGAAGGAAAAGGGCCTGCATGCCACAGCTCAGGAGGGTCTGTGACTGCAAACAGAGCTGTGCTTGGCTCGGGATTCTCTGTGGGCACCGGGCAGATGCATTCCGAGAGTCCTGCAGTCCTTGCCCCTTTCGGCTTGACACACCTGGGTTTTCCTTCCAGAGCCGGTGGCAGGGGAGGCTGTGCACAAAGCCTCCATCCTGACAGCCTCACAACATGTCCTGAGCAGCTCCTTGGAAGTAAAAAACACTTCCAGCCCCAATCAGAATACGGGATACCCACAGGATCCCCAGGAGAAAACCTGAGTTGCATTAGATGGAGTAGGGCATTTGTAGGACTCAAAGTAAGACTTTGAGGATGAAAGAACAAAATCCTGCAATGGCCAATTTTATAATTAATCTTTGGGAAAACTACAGGAAGCTGTTAATATAATGAAATCTGAATCCATTCACATTTCATCCATCTCACACTATTTTTTTCACCTTTACCCATCATTAACAGTCCTGCTCCTTCAGGGCAGCAATTTTGTACCCTTCCATATCTATGCAGACTTTGCACATTTCTAGTCTGCAATCACCAATTAAACACTGTTCTACTTCTCTGCTACAACTATCCATTACCTCAAACCTTCTTAAAAAAAGCAAAGATGGAAAGAAAAGAAATTGAACAAAGTTACAAAGTCTGTTGATATGATATAGAAATCTGCCTTTTAGATAAATCTATTGTCTTTAAGTTGAAAAAATACAAAAATAATGCTTTCTCTGATCACAGTTACCAGCTAATGACCTAAAATAGTTTTTACCTGCATAACTGTGCAAATCTAAAATTCCAGCTCTTTCAACAGCACTTCAGAAAAATCAGAGAGGAATAATAGGAAACAAAGGTTATTATTCAGTGCCCCTAAAAATAATGAATTGGCAGTATTTCACCCTACAACTAAGGCACATTAACTACTTGAATAAACAAAATAGACTTTAAAGACCTGGACATTCAGCAGTCCTGCAGGTCTGAAAGACAGATGCCCTGTCAGTTGTCAGTGATGTGTCTTGCAAAGAGATTACTTGTATTTTCTGTGGTTCTGCATCCAGTTCCTTCAAAAAGCATGAAAACCAATCCACAAATAGTTCTAAGAGGCCTTTTTTAATTTTTTTTTTTTTTGGTTATGGTTTTATAATACCAAAAGCTCATCAGCTTCTATATAACAGAATTTGTGATATGTTTAATATTTAGTATTTGTCACATAAAGGAAAACCACAAATGAATATACAAGAGAAAACAGTCTATTCATGTCTTCCATTTCCAAGAAAAGCCAAATGATAGGTGTTGTTACTTGGCTCCCTTATAAAAATGTATGGGATACATTTTTGCAGCCACATTAAAAATGAGAAACACAACGTACAATTGAAGAGAAAATATAATGACCAAAGAATAACGGGGTTCCTCAACAAAATGTTTCCTGCAAAATGGGTTCTGTAACAGAATTCAGTTACATCTTGGATTCCCTCCTGGATCCAGCCCCATTCCAAAGGATTTAACACAAGGTGGGAATTTTTGGACTAGCACACCTCATAATGGGAAAGATTTTTCTATGTAGCTGACAGCTCCAGCAGGACAACAGCAATATGTGAGAGGAAAAATAAGGAGCAGCAATTCTGGAGTGACCTGGTTCAGGCTTTGTTCCTGCCCTGTCTGCTTTAGCCAGCCAAATGAAAACAGGCACAGAACACCAGCACCAGGATTTTCCCATACTTTGTATTTCTCTTAAAAAAAACCCCAAAACCAACCAACCAAACAACAACAAACAAAAAGCCAAACCCACAGAGGAGAGCACTGTTTATTGTTCTTGCAGAACACGCATTTCAAGACATATCAACATACATGACAGACCTGTGGCACATTCAGAAATGGACACATTTGACAATTTCAGGATAGGCAGATGCATTTCTTTATCTGTACATGTGCACTGCATAGGAAATTATCTCTCGACAGCCTGAAAGCAGAAAACTTTGTTCACTTTTGCTTGTTCTTGTCCTGCAGGATCAAATTAGACAGTTAATAGTCATGACAGGTGATATTTTTGAGGCGTCTGTGGCTCTCAGTGGGATGAGCTGGCTGAGCCTGAGCCCACACAGAATCAGTGTGTGTTTTCCTATATTTTAGCAGTCCACTTCAAATTGTTAATGCAGGCTAACATAACTTGCTCACATTATTTGCTCTAAAGCATGTAAAATATTAATTACAATATATTCACTAAGGTATTCCTGAAACACACCTTTATTATCATCAAAGTAAACCTCAAGAATAGAAAGGAGATAAAGAAGTTTAAATGATAGCAGCTGGGCATTTTTCACATTGTATGTCACTGCAGAATTCTTCTTAAATCCATTCCTATAGTTTCTTTAGAACAGCTTAAAATAACTGACACCTCTGTCCATAGAGTAGCAGAGTATAAAACAGGGGTTTTTTTAAAAAAACCAAAACTTATAAAAGCAGAGAATGTAGGCTTCGGGGTGAGGATTCTGTATCATACCAATAAAAAATTAACCCAAATCTCATCTTTGATATGTTTTAGAAGTGGGTCAAAATAATAAGCAGTAAATATTTAGAAATTTTCCATGAGGCCTTTCATATTCTTGTAAGCACTTGTAAGCACTACTTGGAAAAGTTAACTCTCCTTTGTCACTCTTTCATTGGTGCTGTTCTCACTTGTAAATGCATGCCATTATCACTTCAAAAGTATGACATCAGTTACCTGTCAGCAGGCCTGCAATTAAAGTACTGTTTAGAGAAAGTGGAGTCTGCTTGTCTATTGATGCAGGGCGACAATTGTCTGTAATTTTAATCGGGGTTACATGCACGTGCTGATAAAAGATGAGACCTGTTAGTGTCATTATTTTGCTTTCATCTTTAGGTATTCTGCTTTATGCTTTTTGTTCTCTAATTTTAAAAATGCTCATTGTGATGTTTTAAAAGGAATCCCAAGTCACATTAAAATAGCGCTGGAAGCTGAACACTGTTATTAGATAAAAGTGGCTCTAATGCATTAGGAGGTGTTGAGTTAATAGGAAAACAGCTTTGATTCAGTAGCCTCTGTCTGACGTGCCACTACAACAGAAGTAAAAAGGCAGTGGGCAACTCCCCTCTAATCACCTCCTGTTAGCTGCAACTATAGGCAAATTGCTGGTGAGGATTAAGTGGGGAGACTATCACAGGATCAGTGTCAAGCAGAAAAAAGACTCAATTTGTGAGCAATCATGACTCCCTAATCACTTCTCTGAGAGCTTTAGGAATTACTAACAGTAGTCTTTAGAAGCGTGGACACATCATAAGTACCGACCTCCTGAGATAAGGAATCGCTTTTGACCACAAAACGTATGATTACGACAGATAGAAAAGGATATAGATAATAAAATAAATGATGGCTGAAAAAATACAGAATTTGCCTTCACCAACAGTGTACATCTTCAGATGACTGAGATTATGATATATGTGTGTCAACATTGTGACTGCAAGCTGAGATAAGCTAAGGCTTGTATGGTTTGGAGGCAGCATTAGAACAAATCTGTCAGCAACAATGAGAAAATACCGTACTATTGCAATACTGTTCCACCTATGAACAGTGGAGGAGATTCTACCCAGAACATATTTTCCAGTAGTTGCTACAGAATTATTCCCTGTCGATTTTTTTTTTTTTATTCCCAGCTATTTTAACTTGTAGTAAAAAATACAAATAAAATGAAAAACGCAAACACCTGCTATTTAATTTGGAAACAATCTTATTGATATCGACTTCCATTTCTTTATGTATCATAACCCTCCATTAGATTATAAAATTCAATAAAAACTACAAGCACTAGCTTTGTAACACCTGACAGATCTATAATTGTAGGGGTCTAAAAATCAGCATGCCCAATAAATGCTCCCATTTTAGAGATTACAAACTTTATTCTGCCTCTGTAGCCTGAGTTGCAAAGTGATGGCCTCGACTGCTCAATCAAAAATTACTTTTCCTGCTGTTTTTTAACATGACCTAACCTCTTAGTATCAAAAAGAACAAAATAAATGAATATTTAACCAAGCTGCAAAAAAAAAGTACAGCATAAGACATTGTTCAAAATGAGGCATTACTTGATCCAGGCACATCAGGCTATTGCTCACCGAGAGTAGATGGAAACATGTAACACATGCAAATGTCAGAATGAGACCTGACTCACAAATATAGTTATTGTTTTCAGGCTTAAATATGTTTCAGCAGCAGAAAGGAGCAGTTATAGTAAAATCAAAACAGTTCTTGAGAAATAAAATGTATTGCCATCGATTCTCTGCTAGGAACAAGCCCCAGCAGTTGCGGTGCTTTTGTTGCACTGGAAGCCAAAGTGTTCGTGCACATCAGGACTTGCTACCACTAACATTAATACAGAGAAAAGGGATAAAACGCAATTAGGGCTCGGCAATCAATCAATGACAATTCCTTCTGCTAATGCACTGATAATCTCAGAGGCAATGAAAATAAATAAATAAGCCAAACAAAAAAGCTCTGCCCCCAGGTCTTCCACGCATCTCGAACTTGAACTGGAAACAGCATAATAGCATTATAAACCACCTTCCAGGGACAAAACAGGCCCTTCCACAGAAAGGTAAGAATTCCCAATAAAGAGTAACTGAAAATTAACAATGACAACACGTGCACTATGCAGAATTATGAGCAATATTATTAAAACAATACAAAGATACATTGAATACTGACACTGTTACACCAGCTCCCTTACAGCACACACTTCCAAAGACTGACAAGAAAAAGAATACCTTAAGTTCATGAAATAATTCCTTTCAGCTAAATTCTAGAAGACATTATATATATGGATTTTCAATATCTATACGGGATTTGGACTCATCCATTCTTATGGTTCGCTTCCAACTGGAGATATTATTCTATCATAGAATGTGCTTAATGCCTATATGTATGCTGTCTATGTTGGTACTGGGTAAGAAATCTTCTGTCTTTCTTATATCAGCGTTTTCAAATCACGAGAGAAACTATGAATACGCTTTTTTAACAAAAGTTTAAACTAAAACCAGTTTCACTGGATGTTGCATCAAATCGAAATAGCTATATAGCTATATTCTTCTTCTTTCCTTATCACTCGAGAAGTACTGAATAGGTTAAAAAGTACAGCACCCCATCCTACCTTCAGTAAAAAACACATGAAGTGTTGTCTTGATGCATTGTCTCGTCTGCTCCTTTCCCGAACAGAACTACCAGCTGTATGTACACTCACATATTTATAAAATTATTTGGTGCTAGTTTACCAACATTTTAATCATGAAGTTTCGTATATTTTTCAATGTGTTTCTATACAAGAAATCCTTGGTATTTCACTGTATTATACTGTGAATTAACTAAAGCAAATGTCTTCATGCTGCTATTTTAATTCGAAAGAACAAAGCACATGGAACAGTATCACAGCACAGCAACTTCGCAAAACTCATCAAACCCAGCCATCAGAGCTCAAAATGGAGCTGCTGCGCTCCCCACCCCCTTTATACGGACTGGACACATGACCTGGTCAGCGAATCACGAGCGGGAGCCCCGCGGTGTCCCCGGACTGCCCCGCACGGGGGGCCGGGCCCCGCACCCAGCGGCACCGCCGCGCTCAGCGCTCCGCCGGCTCCCCCGCACCGCAGCCCGAGGATGCTGCGGCGGGCTCGTTCCGCGGAAACCACCGAACTAACAACCAGCTACTTGGGATTGCAGACCGAAAATTATTTTCGTTACAACGAGTCTTGTAAAAGCCTTGTTTAAAAAAAAAAAAAAAAAAAAAAAAAAAAAAAAAAAGGCAGGAAAAAAAAGGCAGCAAAAGAACCCCACGAGCATCACCAACAAAAATCCGCGGTTTGTCCAATTACCTACCATTAACCCCCATTTTCTCTCCATTTGCACCCTCTCTATGCAATCAAGGTTTCTAAAGGGCCGGTTTTAATGAGCTGGAATAAGGAGAGGCAATGTTTGTCTGCCCATGCAGTGCAGTGCTCTCTAAACTAACAGGCACACACTGCAACACATTTCTTGCCTTCTAGGTCAGCATTAACTCTAGTTTTAGCAGTTGTAGCTAAAGGCAACTGTACTGTAATCAAGCATCTCAGGGATGGTTTTCCTTTCTTTTTCTTTTTTTTCCTTTCTGTTGTTGCTGCTTCGTTGCAGAATCCCCTATTTTAATATACAAACTCACCCCACTGTGAAGTAAGCCCTTGCAGGGTTGGGTAGCCACAAGAATATTAGTGGCTAGTGGTTAGCTCCATGGGAAGGAAAAAAAAAAAAAGAAAAAAGAGGAAAAAAAGGGGGGGAAGAAAAAGAAAAGCTTTCTTTAAAAAAAGGCAAAGCGTCAGGGGTATGCATAAGGGAAGGGAAAAAGGATGGAAAATTAATAATCCAACAGGCAGGTTCCCTCAGTGTTATTAATCATGCTGCTTCTCACAAGCTAGAGAGGAGCTGAGATTTGCACATGGGAGGGGAGGGGAATGTTCACTATTGGCCAACGTGCTCATTCCTATACATCTCAGCCAATCCTTCTTTTTTTCTTTTTTTTTTCCTCCCCTCTCCCCCTCCCCCCTCGCCTTAAGGTACAAATATATCTGAGAAGCAGTTACAAAACCCTGGAAGATGAAAAATCATGCTCCCAGGCTAGGCAATGCTTGGTCCAGTTAATACACTATAAACTTTATTTGAGCTGACTTCTCATTTGATCCCCTTGTGACAGGGTCAGTGAACGGCAAGCAATTCCATCCCAAATCATGCCATAATCGAATTGCTGCCTATTTCCCGAACCTATAATGAAAAAGGCAACCGAAATAATGCAGGTAATGTTGGCAGCCTCCCCTTGCTGTCGTACATTATTACTGCCGATTGCTTGCCTCCATTTCCCCTGTACTCTAACAATGAATATATTTCACAGCTCACTTGCTTTCCTGTGTGGGTGGTATGGCATAGACACCTACATGATATGAAAGAAAATCTAAAACAATAGGGTTTTGTTTCTGTGCACAGCACCTAACAGGCTGCTGGTAGGAAAGGCAATTTTGTCAAACTGCTACAGGAAAAAACAGACTAGTGAGGCTTAAACAAGACTTTGGGTAAAAACACCGCCCAACTTCTTTTTATCTATTTAACCTCAGCTTCATCTGATCATATACATAATGATTCGAGCATTTATTGGCAGTCTTTAAATAAATTGCATTACACAGCTGCTCCTAAAAGGTTGTTTTAAAGTTAGGGTTTCCTAAACAAACTGCTTTAGAGACACAGGAGGTATTTCTCTGCCAATTTGCACGTTCTGAAAGATCCACGTATTGACAGCCTGAGAATTAGCTCCACTCGAAACAGGAGAATCTCTACCAATTCACTGAATTATCTCAACTACTGAAGCAAAATCTGCAATTTCTGCTCTCAGTTATCCTCTGCCTGTAATGACAGCAGGACACAGAGCAGAGAAAGTGCTGCAGGGTTTAGGTTACAGCCAGCCTGTTTAGCACTCCTGACCACTACCAGCCTAGACCATGACTGCTTTGAAAAACACAGACTGGGGCTGCATAAAGCAGGCAGTAATCATGAGGTAATTACATTTTCAAATGACATAAATTAACCACAATTGTGAGAAATATTCCCTTTGATCCACCGCTGGATGGCATAAATATGACTGTTTATATAACCCTTTACTTTGAATCTCACTTTAGAAGAGTTTGAAGCATGAAGCACGCAAAGCAAAGACTTATGTAATGAACAGAAAATATATTTAATAAGGACAAGGCAATTCCCTCAAAAATGCACACAGTGAAAACCAACGTGAATAAGACAATACAACAATATCCTATGCAAAATCCCGGTGCTGACAACCTTGAACTCTGTTACAGCCTGAGTTCAGACCTCAATTTCTCACCAGTCCATCACCCCACACCAGGGCAAACCACAAGGCCAGTCCAAACGGGAAATTCAGCCCATGTTTCAGTCTGACCTATGAAGACATTTCAGAGCAAATACACTCACCCATTTTATCATAAATCAGCATTGAACATTTGGATCAAGTTATTTATCACCTCATGCCCTGACATAAAGAGGAAAAACAATTTATAAATATCACAGCCGGAACACAATGAGAATTCTGACTTGATATTTGAAATTACAGCTGGTACATTTCTATTACATTGACACCTTTGATAATATTTACAAAGCCAAACACTACGGCGTACAACTGCAGGTTTAAATGAGAGCACTTTACCACATGGAAGTGACTTTCAAAACACATATTTTAATTTTATTTGGATTATAATTGCTAATAAATGATGTTTCCATTAATTGGCCAGAACTCTCATTTCATTATCACAGACAAGAGAAACAGGGACTGTAAGTAGGCATTGTAATTTTAAAGTAATGCAATCCTTCATCTGACTAGAATACAATATGAATATTTCACTATTTGAATGACTCTAATTTTTCACTTACTGCTCAGGCAGAACTGATTCGAGACAGCATTCCATTTTTTTTAAAAAAAAAGATGCATGGGTTCAAAAGTGCATGCCAACATATGGACATAGAGTAATTCTTTAAAAACTCAGCACTGGAGGCTATGAAGAGCAGATCTTATACAGAAAAAAAAAAAGATCAATATAAAGAAAAAATTGTTCCAGATGTAATTGAAGTCATACATTTTTACATGACTTCTGCTATACACCCAATTACTGCTATTTATCAAAGAGCAGACAACATTGAACCTGGCAGCATAAAAAACAAATTTTCCTAAGTTAGGAAAAAAAAGAAAAAAAAGAAAAAAAATCATCAGAAAGGGAAGGAAAAAAGATACAAATAATAAATAATTCAATATTCCTGAGGAAAGCTCTTGCAGAAAAGGCCTGACTGATTCAAACATCAGATGTGAGGCTGACAAGAGATATATCGATTTAGACAATTCTATCATTATTATTCCAGCCTGAGTCCTTCAGAAAAGCTGTTCTTTTTGCCCCTGTTTTTATTGCTGTAACTACCAACCTTTCCTCTTCTACCTTCCTCTCTTTGAACTTGTATTCATTATGGCTTTATTCTCAGTCTAGCTATAAAACAGTAAAGAGAAATCCTGGTCTCCTCTATTTGAAATCTAAGTTCAGTTAAAGATACAATGGTGGAAAATCTTTGCTTTATATACATGCAACTTCAATGCTTCCTTAAAATAGGTCAAGTGCTTCTTGAAGTTTCTAATTATAAGAACAGGCCTTCAACCTCAGGATTAAATACATTCAAGATGACAGCGCTGTTTATCTCCAATTTAACTTTGCTAAATTCAGACCTTTACCAAACTAACCAGCGACTCCCTCTAAGTTTACTTTATATGTGGAGGTAAACTAGTTTTTTTTTACACAAACCGATGTTTTAGTTTGTTTTCTCTGCCTAAATAGGACTATACAACTGTAGTTGTTCTCAAAAAAACCCAAACTCAACCCAAAATCCTTGTAGGTCAATGCAAATCAGTAAAATGAAGCTGTCTAATTACTGGAAGAAAGCATTCCTCCATTAGGCACCTGCAAGCAGAACTAGTTCTTCACTGTTCGATGTGTTAATTACAACTAGATAGGATATGCCACAGAAAATTAACAGTCTTGCAAAGACATCAGAGGTAAACACACAAAACAGGAGCTGCTCAAGGGTCAGGAGAGCAAGTCAATTTTGAAGAAAGATAAAAGAACTGTCATGTATATGATTGCTTATGAAAGAGAAGAGGGCAATCCTGCCTTGTTATCATCAGTTAATTAGGCACTACAGTCAGGCGTGCACACACTGCAACATTTGCCATGGTAATCAAATGTATTATTCAAATGCGAAACAAAACAAAAGCAACTGCAACTCTGACAGGGGAGAATGCAATCTGCCCACACAAAGGTGCTGAATTAACTTTATCTGTTAAAAGCCAGCTCAGGAAGATGTCATATGAACTTTCTCAAACCGCACTGCCTTGAAATTCAGACTACAATTCTGCTTCTAAAGAAAACACTCCTTTCCAAATTTGATTCACATGCGAGGTGATGACCTTTGCAAGCAAAGACAAGGGTAATGAAAAGCAATTGATAGTGCAGTAGGATTCTGTTATGTCTTTAATATAAATATGACACTGAGACTAACAAATGCACTCTCGACAAAGCACGCAATCGCCTGAGTAAAAAAAAGAAAAAGAGAAAGCAATATACCACATTTTCCCTGTCCTGAGCCATAACTGCAAGCAAAAATAAAGCTAATAACTGCTCTGCAATGATGTGATGACACAAAGCGATAACTACCCTGTCTCACTAAGGCTTCTACCACGTTACTTAACAACCAATGTTTTTTCAGTTTACACAAAATGGATGCTTTTGGTGCTATTTTTATTTGACTGGACAGAAGACATCCAACGCTAAGTTTGGTAACAGAATTAGGATATTTGCCAGGGAATGACAGCAAACTAGTGGCTTCTCATGTCTTAATATTAAACTTTTAGACAACATAATTTTCAGATGTTGTGTTTCCTTTACAAGATTGGCAAGAAAAATCCCACTGGACTTTTTTTAAGGAAGCTGTGTGTCCCTAGATGTGCACTTCTATATAAAAGTTAAGCTCCCTGCTAGGACTGTGGAAAGAGAGAGCAGGGCACACCTCCTCAGGAAAACCTAGGAGAACTGTGAGAGGGATTCCAGTGAGCTGATTAGCTCCTTGTCTCCATGAGGATGGTGAAGGACCTGGAGAAGAGCAGATCAGTCAGACAGAAGCACCTTGTCACTCCTTCTCCCTGTGCAGGAGCCTCTGAGCTACCATCCCGTGCTGTTTTCTCGAGGCTCCCAGTTTTTGCACAACAAATGCGATGAGGCAACCTCTGAAATTGTGATAATCTGACAGTGCTTTATCATCCCCTGCCTCCATTCCATCCTTTCCTGAAGCATGGAAACAAACCACCCAGGGCAGGGGCTCCTCAAACCAGCACCGTGACTCTGATGTGACAAGTCACCTTCTGCTAAACCCCAACCACAGAGCAGACACAGCCCATGTTCTTGAGGATGGAGCACTCCCTGTACTCCAAACCTACTTCTGCAAGACTGGGAAATAATTGATACTTTCTCATGCCCATTTTGTAATTCTTCAAACATTATCCAACTTCATATTCTTGCATAACAACTATAGCTTTCTTGTATTCTGCCAAAAAAACCACTGACAATACAATAAAGAAAAACATCTTTGCTGAGTGTGCAGGTACTGACCAACTTTGATGATTAAATTATTCTACAAATATCAGTGAAAAGAAGTAATAAAAATACGAAATTATGTAGCAGAGTAGTATCTATTATGCTATTATTTTGAAGACAGCTGCCATCAAAAGATACATATCCCTAGCGAAAATCAATGCAAATGGAATTTAATAAATCTGTATGATTTTTTTGAATGTCTCTCCTTTCCAATCCCTCCTTTTCCTGCACAATATTCTCAGTGTTTGACCATCTCAATCAAATACTATAGGAGAAAATAACATGATACAGAAGTCGCTCTTCTGATCAAATTAGGCTAACACGGATCCATATGAAACCTTAGTGCATCTGCAATCTCAGAGCATTCAGTGTCCAGGCATTCAGAAATCTGTGAGAAAGAAGTAATATCTGTTTCTTTGATACGGACATTTTCTTTCAGTCAGTCTGTCACTTCCCATTTCAGTTAACAAAATGTTGGATGTAGCTCATCATTGGACAAATATTACAGTCCTATAGAGTACAAAATGAGAGGAATTGTTTCAGACTGAAAATTTAATAAAAGAAACAGATCTGCAAGGAATTCCACAAACTTTAGAAGACAGAGATACATAAATGTGAAAACATAACTCTACATATACACCTTATTTTTCCATAAACCTTTCAGAAATGTTTAAAGTTTATTTTGGAAAAAAAAAAAAGTATAATAATAAAAATCATGTAAAACAGGAAAAAAATAAAAAAGCACAGCACCTTGAGGCAATACAAGTTCCTGGCCTTGCAAACAGGCCTTGCTTTTCCTTCTAATCAATGCAAATATTTACAGTGATCACAGAGAGAAGACCCGGCTACTAAATCAGTTAAACATTCATCTTGTTAATACAAACAGGTACGTTTTTATAACCTAGAGATGCAAGCATCTCGAGGTCAAAGCACAAAACATCCGGATTAATGAGTTGTGGGGGGACATAGAAAGAAAAAAGCAACTTGCAAAATTAACTCAATTTATTCCTCTTTACCTTTTACAGCGTTTCCAGCTGTCAGACTTGAGTAGCTGGAATCTGAAGTGAGAATGAAGCAAACAGTGCCCATCCAAGATTCACATGACTGTGTTAACCACCTTAAAACTGCACTGCCAACTGTTTCAAGACTCCCTGAAACCTCCAAGCCCTCTAACCAAGGATGAACACCACCACTCATCCCATGAGAGGTCCGACAATTATTTGCTATGTAAAGAGAAAAACAGACACATATGGAAAATCAGGAGCGTTCCTGCCACTCTAAAATTGTTGAAACATGTGAAATTTACCAAAAAAAAAAGTCCTTTCTTACTATTCTACCTGGATGGGAAAATTAAAAGAAAAAGAAAAACACAACACCCTTTCACTTTTCATCCTGTAAGGCACCTGCACCCATTACATCACATAACAATATTTCTCAGACTTTGCTTTGTATCCCCCCAAACTTATTCTGGTTTCTGCTTCAATGGGGAACTCCTTACACTACACCTACAGAAGCAGTGAAATTTTAAGAGCAGTACACAAAAATATTTTTATCCTAAATGACTCTCCTCATCTTAGAGTGCTTTCCATTTTAAAAACTCGTTAGTTGTAATGGAACTCCCTTTGTAAGTGTTCCACACAAGAGAAAATGTGTCTTAAGTAGCGGGAAGCCATTGCTAGCGTATACAAACATCTACCATAGAGCTGGGCTTCCATATCTGCATAATCCACAAATGTTAATTAAAACTGCAGAAGATCTTCAAGTGTAATGCCTGAATTTTTAGATTACATGACACTTGAAAAGTTCAAATAGCGCACATCTTACTGATGCACAACATAAAAACTGATTTTCAAGAATAAGGGTCAACATGGCACCGCAGCATTATTACAAGGAACTCAATTTACTGTTTCAGGCTCTTCATTTTAAGATATTGCAGTTTTATCAATTTTTTCCACACTTTAATTTGTTTGATTATTAGGCAAATACCATATCAAAGCAGTGAGACTAAAGAGAAATTTCACGCTCTTGAACTTCAGTAAGAAATGCCCACCAGCAAGAAAGTGAATACAATGCAATCTTGAATTGCCAAGGCTCATCTCAGTCCCAAAGAGAGCAGGTAGGTGGTGCTTAGAGAAATACAGTTGTCTGGAAAGACTAAGTGCATTATGAGAAGCTTTTCTTTCACAGGACTATTATTTCCTGATTATAATAGTGTCACCTGATATTTTTTCTACATCAGCAGGAAATAACAACACTTTGGGATTTTAAAAATCTCTTTGAATGTGTAAAATAATTTAAACATATGGTGTTCTGCATTATCTTTCAATGGGATTTTGCTCTGAGTGGGTATGGATATGATTATAGCATTAGCTTTTCCTCTTTTGCATTTAGAACATTTTTCCTCCACTCATGTTGATAGGAAAAAAAAAAAAAGTCTCCTCAATCCACTAAAATAAATACTTCTGTTATATTCTGTTGCTTCAACAATGAATAAAGCAACCATGCAGGTTTATAATATCAATTCACAGGGTTCTTTCTGCTTCAGTGAACTGTTACTGAAAGGTTCCGAACAAAGCTACAGGCAGATCGGACAAAGCTGCTGTAACAGGATTTACATTATACTCAAACTGATAAGACCACATCAGAGAACTGCTCAGTCTTCAGTACCTTTGCTCAGAGGGGCACGAGGGCTGTGAATATTTTGGCTCCCAGCACCTGATCCCAGCATCTGTATTACACCTACCAGCTAAAACACCAATCCAATCTCCCCTCCGTAGGACAATTTATATTTCCTCTTCTTCCTTTCCACCCTCTTTGTCAAGTGCATTGGGATGCTGATAAAATGGGATCCCAGGAAAGCTACAGTAATATTGAGTTATCTACTGTACTCACATAGTTATGAAAGGGAACAAATTACTTACATACTAACATCTACTGAGATCTAAAGTAATTAAAATATTCTATTTTCAAATAATTAGTTGACTCTTCTAAGTGGAAGGAGGGAGATTGTATCCCAAGGGAAGGCAGACATAATGCTCAATAAATAATTAATTAAATACCACCAGGTGAAGTCACTGCCCTGGATTTCTTACAAGCAACGAGTTTCTTTGTGCAGTCTTTGCTACAGTCACATTTCTGAACATGTTTCTGCTTCAAGTCACTGCAACCTTTCAGGTTTCTCCTTCCTTCTCCCTCAACCACCTTTACCCTTGCAGCCCACACTGATTATGCCAGACTACCCCAAAGAATCCTGGTTTCCTTGTTGCTATTGAACATTCAATAAACGTTCAAATAGAAAACATTTGTGCACAACAATAAAGTGAAAGCTTTAATTAAAGCACAAAAGAAAACATCACAGCATTTATAGAATGTAAAGCTGCCATTCTGGAGACCCCCAATTACCTGCTAGGAGGTGATTCCCTCAAAGTTCCTGGCTCAGTGCAGTACCTAACACAGATTTTTTGTATCACCAACACGAGCAGTCCCTGGTTACACCTTTTCTGGCAACCAGTGCTGTCCATGATCCAGCCTTTTTGACTTAAACCATAGTAATAGTTGAGCAACAGTTCAAAAACAAGAATAGCAATTAAAATGCACATTGCTTTTTATGCCATAAGCACAATGGCTGGACTCACCAGGGAGGCAGGATAGAAACTGCTCTGCGCCAAGGCTCGGAATTGATTCCTGCTGCTACCGAGTGCTGTTTGCCTGAGCATTCTGCACTGCACTGTTGTGATCAGCCACAAGTTTGGGGCTCTTATTACCTCAAGTAAACCTTGGCTTTTGGAAGCACATTTTCTTCCCAGAACGAGACAAACCCTGAAACAGAACTGATTTGCGATCTACAAAATTCCTGGCTCAGCAAGACAAAAAGCAAACAAAGGAAAGGAACATCTTTACCAAAGGTAGTAGGAATAAAGTGCCTATAGCAACTTTGCTCACTGGAATGAAAAAATCCCAAACCCACCACATACACTAAACGTTAGTAATTTGAACATCTCATTAAGAAGATACCCCATCACGAAAATTAAGACAGCAACATAGTGGAATATTTACAGCAGCCTGTAACTAATGGTGAAACCAGCATATTATTCACCTATAGCCTGAGTGAATATCTTCCTTTCATAAGAAAATATTAATTTTAAGAATGTGATACCCACATAAACAATGCAACTCTGTACCAAACTGTTTGATTCCTGGTGTTTAGTTGCAAAGGAAAGAGGAATGCTCTTAAATCTGTAGGGAAGGTGCTGCTGCTTCAGAAAAAGGTTTGAATGGCTGTGTACATGAAAATGTGCACACTTGTTCTGAGCAACTTCCACTTCTGCGGTAAACTTTGCCTTGGCTATATGTTCTTTGGCAACACCTGGTGGAATTTGGATAAAACTACAATAATATTGTAAAAGAAAAGTTACGGCAACTCTCGGACTTTTTGTCTAAATACTTCGGACGAAGTTACTTAAACTATTCGCAAAATGTGAATTTCAAGTTAAGAGGAAACAGCTTCTTGGGTTTCACAAATGTCAGTGGGTATTTTTATGATACCAAATACCATATTACGGTAACTACAATATCTACCTTTGATCTTGAGATCAGCAGTCAGCTTGTTTTGCACTATTATAAGGAAAAAAGAACAGCAAATAAAATTTTAAAACACCATCTACTTAACGTAACCCAGAGAAAATAAAATATTTCATATTTACAATAAGTTAACTGTCACTCACAGCAACAAATCAAGGAAACTGACATCTCTACACAAAAAAATACAGTGAAATAAGGCACATGATTTAAAAAGGCATTTTAGAGAAAGTATCTGACCCCATTTTGTACCGTTTCTGTCAATGTTTGGGAAAATTCTGTCCATTTAGTCATTAACAGACAGAAGTCATTCCAGCCGAACAGAGAACAAGTATCTGCTTGTGGCACAGACCTTCTGAAATTGTAACCTATCGAAAACTATTCACGTGGTGGGGAGAAGGCTTCTCCTCCAAGTGATAGTATAGGAAGCATTCAGCATAATATGACACAGAGGCTGTCAAATTAGTCTCGTTAGAAATACTGTAATTAACAGAAGGGAGCCCAGTGTACTTATCACAGTCAGCCATTTGTATTCAAAACATGCTGAAGAGTTCTGAGGCCCAGAAACACATTTCTTGTTTTT
Organism: Eulacestoma nigropectus; assembly: GCA_013397775.1. Taxonomy (NCBI): domain Eukaryota; kingdom Metazoa; phylum Chordata; class Aves; order Passeriformes; genus Eulacestoma; species Eulacestoma nigropectus. The sequence continues at coordinate 3,747,931 of VZTE01001857.1, forward strand.
CTTTATCTATGTTCCCCTATCAAAGCACTAAAACACAGTAGCATTTAACCCCAAGAATAGCATTTAAAGAGCATTTGTGATTTATTTTCTCTTTATACAGCCTAGTAATAAATTAATGAAGAAATCGTCTGACACAGGTGAGACTCTTTTATGGAAGACTTTCAACTTATTAAAATCTAGGTTAAAATTAAACATGATGCTAAGAAATAATTGTACTGAAGGCCAACTTTTTTTCTTGTACCAATCTCTTCTATTGAAAACAATTTTGGATTCTCATGTTTGAAAATGCACTATCTCCTCTGCAAATTGGCTTTGAGATGTCAAACATTTTTGTCAAGCAATGTTCAGAAACAGAGCATGGGATTACTTTACAGATGTGAAATACCTCACAGATCCCTGCCCATCATTCCAGCCTGTCTCTGATACACTCATTTTACAAACAGATATAATACTGCAGGTTGAAAGCTCAGCCAAGATGAGGTGTATGTCAGTATGGTACTAAAATATCACCGTGACAAAGAGTTTAGATGTAAAACAATTAAGCAGAGAACATTGTCCATTCAAAAATTAGGATCTAAACCTTAAACAAGCCTGCTTACAATTTCTCCAATGCCTTTCACCTGAGCACTACAAAGCACTTGGCAGTAATTAAGAAACTGAACTTCCAAGAGGTCTGGAGAAGAGCATAGGGATCACTTAACCTGCCACTGAAATACAGCCACCTTTCAGGTGCAGCACAGATGCACCGGGATATCCTACAACTGCTTTTGAAAGAAAAGGAAGGGAAAGGCCTGTATCGTGTTTAAAGAAAAAAAAAAAAAAAATCAAAGTTACACCTTAGGTTGTAATGTTGCATAAACAAGAGCAGATGTGACTTCAGCATCCTGTGGTTACTCAGAACCTGAAGTCAAACTTTCTGCATGTTTTCTATTCTGTTGGAAAATTTGTAAAGCTGTCCTTAGCAGTAGATTCTTTAGTGACTCAAGGCAAGACCAGACTGATTCCAGCTTTGTGAGCTGGAATGGTGTGTGGCTCATACTGCAGGCTCACAGTGTGTGCTGAAGATAGAGCCCGATCCGCATGACTGCACATTTCCACACTTCTGATACTAGAAAGATATCTTTTAAAATTCTGCAGCTCAGGATTGTACAAATCTGAGGGAAATACATTTTTCAATTAATAGATTTAGGCTTTTTTTTGTTCTCACTTCAACTACTTTAAGGGTGTTGTTTTGTTTTGTTCTTTTTTTTAAATTTTTAATAAACAAGACTGTTGCAATTTAAATCACGCATATCCTGTCCTTTACTTTAGAGCTGCTGCCAGGAAAAGGGAGAAAGGTAGTAGACAAAAGGTCCAGCAACTGAAGTACAAGATTCAATTCCTTTAAATGCATTTACTTGAAGGCTCTAAAAGCCATGTTACAGTATCTTCCCCAAACCATTCAGTTTCTGCTAGATTTAGCACTTTTGTCCCTTTTTATTCGCAGACAACACATAGCTTCTCCCAGGCTGGCAGGCCAACATATTAGAAATAAAATGCAATTCTGGTATCTGACACTTCAATTTAGCTTCTTCAGTAGCAAAGATCATCAACTGCACTGCTTTCTCCCATGACAGAAGATCACCTAAATATCACTTAACTGATGTGAGCTCTGTTGGTAATGCATACACTGTCTCCCCACTACATTACCACCATGCTGCCTAGAACAAAAATCAATTTTTAATTGACTGGATTATTTGAGGAATGTGGCCCATCCACTGTGCGCTGCTGATAGATTCTCCTAGTTTTCCTGTCAGCAAAGACTGTAAAATTTCAAGCAACTTCAATACAGTAATTCAGGGATTTATCCAGAAGCCACAAGAACAGAATAACATCACAGTTTTTTTCAGTACTACCCCTCTATTATTCTCTCTCCTGGATAGCCAAGTGAAGACTCTAAACGACAGTACAAATGAAAAAAAAAAACCACTGACACAGGAAAAATGATGAGTTTTTCATTGAAATGAAAATCATGCAAAGAATCCACATGAACAAAGAACACAGAGGACAAGGGAGGACGTGAAAAAGTCCTTTTAAGACACAGAAAGTCAGCCAATGGGTTACACTCCAGAGTACCAAACCTGCAGATCCAGGAACAACCTGCAATTCCTGGGCCCAGCAGCAGCCAAAGTAGGGTTTCTCAGCTAAATACCATTCCTGCTTTCTTCAGTAATCACTGCTGCCGTGAGATACAAACCCAGGCAGGTAAGGCAAAGGGATGACATGAAAAAGTAACTTTATACAGATGCAAACATGGGGGTGAGTGGGTATAAAACACTCAACGCTTCACCAGTAAGCACTGGAGTAAGCAATTTTACAAAGCACAGCATAAACTGTTCACTGGCTGTTGTAGAGACCATCAAAGTCTCTGCCACTTCCAGGAGTTTCCTGACAATGTATAATTTTCCCAACTTTTATATCTTCGTTTCTTGCTGCTGAAACAAAAGACAACGGCACCGTTGTTCTAAACAGAAAATTCTAGTCTTGTACCACAACCCTTTCTAGCAGGGCCAAAGCTCTGCACTGCACTCACATTAGTTTTAATTGATTCTGATCCACGTCAAAAAGCAGCACAGCTACAGAAATTGCAAATCACAGACACTGCTATGCGGCCTGTATAGATCTGTATATGAGATAGGTGTGGCTTCCTATGTTTCTGATTCTCATTTCACAAAAGTCCAAAATACACATTTTTCTTTAACCACGTGCTTTCGAGCTGGACTAAGTGGTTGGATTGCCTGCAGTACAAATCTTTGCAAATTAGCCATAGTCAGTGTTCTATCCAATAAACACATGGATCAGAGGGGTTTGTGCCAGCTTTAAGAAAGCAGAGAGAAGGCAGAAATCCCTGATCTTGCATAAAGTCAGTGACACAGTAAGAGAAGGCTGGATTTGGGTTAGACCTGTCAGTACAAAGTGAGCCTGGTGAAGTTTCTCTCAGATCAGCACCTCATACCCTGGTAGCCTGACATTCCTGATGCACTGCAGAAAACTTTTCCCTTCTGCTTTAACAACAAACGCAAACTTTGGTATTTTTTCAGAGCTCTATTCACTTTCAAGATGCTCCATGAGCTCCTAAAGAAGACAAGAAAAAAGAAATATTTCGACTGATGATGATGATGATTAGGGTTTATTTTTTATTTTCTTTTTCCTGATGATTCATGACAGTAACAAACCCAAAGCTTAACTAGTTGTCAGATAAAAACAAGCCACTTGTAAATACGGAAATTATTGCAGGTCTCTGAATATTTCAGCAATTGTCCATCATTATTCCCAAATAAGTGTGTATTTAAAACAAAATTTATGCTTTGAAACAAGATGAAAGCATGATTAAAATTACTTTAGAATACCAGTTAAAAATTAGAGTAGACTTTTCCACCTTATCTTTTGAGCGCAGAACTATGGTTTTTGTCTAAGTTGATCTTTTTGTTAATATAAAACAACAAAAGGTAGCCATAACTGATATCCTCCATACCCAAATTACTTAAAGCACTTCAAGTAATTAGCTCACAACTGGCCTCTTCACAAGAGCTCTAGGAACTCATCTTCCCAGCAGCCTTTTTCAGTACTGGTATAGAATTCTGAAAACCAGCTGCTTAGGAAAAATGAGTTATAAAATACAAAAATATCAACTTGCTCAACTAATGCAAATGACTGGATTTGATCCTTAAGGATTCTTCAAGGTGCTCTCCCATTAACACTTGGGATGTTTACCACAGGATAAATTTACAGTGGGGTGTTATGATCTGTTGCACCTCAAAGCCAATCCATGCATTTTAGAAGACCAAAGTCCAGTTCTTGTTCATTTACTGATCATGGTAGTTGAAAATTTGGGGGTTTTTAGCTTATGTATGGCTGTGAGAGAGCACCTTGAGGATGAGTCCATAATGCAAAAATATTCCAGTCCTATTTTAATTTTAAACCAGCAATGATCTACTACACTTACACAGTACATTCTCTCTATTAATCCTATTTTGCAAGTAAAGGAAAAAAGTATAGGGTGGAATCAACATTGGCAAACATTACTTAAATTGCTGTAGATTGATTGGTTGTTCTGAAGGATGCATCATCTAAAATAAAGCCTTTGTGTGTAAAACCTGGCATTCATCTCCTGAGACATCTAAGAAAACAGATTTCCCCAAAGATAAAGGAAGCAGAGTAAAGCTTTTACTAGAAGCAAGAAGCCCTGGTATTTAGGTCTTCTGAGTTTACCTTTGGAACTTCTCACGTTCCCATCCAACTTCAGCAAGCGTACAAGGGTTCTGCCTTGGCAGCATTTCCAGACTAGAAAGCAGCCCTCAGTAAGGGCTACAATCCAGGCAGGCTGGGCTTGATTTGATGCTTGGAGTACTTGGAGTAAAACAACAGCCTAAAGGTTCCTGCTGTTCCAGGTCACTGCGGTGCAACTGGGACTGAACAGGGACATGCCAGCATACAGGAGAGTCATGTTCTGAAAATGTGAACTCTTCAGATTCAATCTGAATTTTAAAATCAAGTTTATCTTCTTTTACAGTTGGGGGGTGCATATAAAGCACTCATATAAAGTATTAATATTCTTTACAACTAACAGTATAAGATAGTAAATTAAAGCATCACTAAATCCTCTCTCGCCAAACCTTAACACTTTGTCAGATGAGCACAATTACCCCAAATGAAGAAACAAAAACGTCATTAATTTCAGTCTTAGCCAATAACAAAGCTGACTATTATTGTACTTATCCCCTCAAAATCAAGCCGATTATACTGGTGGGCCAACAGGATAATTTTTGTTTCACAGAGATGGAAAACTGATTCTAAAGATTTATTCGTCACTGGACAATGACCCAGTGACAGCCATATTTAACCAATACCGTGCCTATACACAATAGACAATATTAAAACAAATAATATTAATATATAGATATATAAACAGAATATATATTTCTATAATACATAAAACCAACCAGCAGAATTCAGAACTTTGTTTTTTATCTGTGTCGGATTTCCTGTCTACAGAAAGCCATTAATAAATAAGCCATGCTTTGGTCAGCTGTCTCCTAATTTTCACTTGATTCTTCCTACAGATGTTTTTCCTGACCCCTTTGTAGGTAACAGGATGGACTGCAAAGCTCTCGTCAGTGTTTCCAAATCCTAGATGTCGCACAGAGAAAACTTTGAAGGCATTTATGTCAGCTATTAACAGAATCTTCCATGCAATTTTTCAGCTACACATCTTTGTTCTTTGTGGTATGTATGAAACTTCTATTTTACAGTTTTCTAAAATGCTACTTCAAACAAGTAATGATGGAAAACAGTATCTGCCTCCGGCTACTTGCAGGCTTTTTAGCTCACGAACAGAGATTCCTTCGACCTATTTTACTTACATCCTATTTAACTGTTTCTGATAGCAAGTTTATGTCCATCCTTGGATTACAGAGCTGTAACTCCTTCCTAACATTCCAAATATTTTTCTTTAGCTGCAGTCCCTACCATCAACAGTTCCTCTCCTCCCATCATACTAATGCTTCATGCCATAAACCCTTATGAATTTAATTTAGGTACATATACTGGTAAAAATATTTAGTATAACTCCAACATTTCTGCCTCTCTATTTCAAACATTCATTTAATAATGCAAGTCTATTAATCTGATGAACGCTAAGTACAGGACAATGTGCAGATACCTAATTTTACCCAGAGGGAAACAAAACAATTTCCAAAAAGCCATCACTTACTACAGCTCTCTGTTGATATTTCAGGAATGTATTTGTCCCTTGGATATATTCAGAAAGCATTCTACAAGCCTACAAATGCATCTTTTTAATAACAGTACCACATAATTCTTCACTGCTACACAGAGATGAAAAAGTGCAAATGTTTTATCTATCCCCAAAACAAAGGTAATAAGCCTTTGTCTTTGCTTTTTTGTGGTGCTTTAAGCATTTACCTTAATGAGCTTTGTTTCTCTGTACCTCTGGAGAATAGTATTCTGCCCAACAAAACAATTTATTGCCCGGAATGTTACTACTGCTGATAAAATCTTAGCTCCTCCAATACTTCTGCCTTGACAGCTAATACTCTAATGTTTCATTTACAGCTGAACAAAGCAGCTTATCTCTGCTAAAAGGGGAATTAGTTAGTAGTAAGGAATAATTTCAATCATCTGTTCTGCTTCCCAAGTAAAGTGATGACTTGGGCATTCTTGCTTCTATCTGATGACAGGTGTGTTGCAGTTCTTGGAATACAGAACAGGTCTGTCACATAAGCTTTGTAATTCCTACAATGCAGCTACACGGATTAGGGAAGAGTCAGGTCTTGGCTGTCAAAAAAATCTGCGATCAGCAGAGTGTGGCAGTCAGCACTTGTACTTTACAGTTAGGGCACGGACTCCAGGAAAAAATCAGTTCTGATCAATAAACAGCTTCATTTTCTATCTGCAACTCTATGGAATATTCCAACAAATACATGTACATGTGAAATTCCCTATTAATAACTGAACAGGTTTTGTTGACAAATCAGGCTTTATGGCCTGTGCTGTGCAAAAATGGCTCTGATTATCGCCTTACTGTGTAACTCCCTAATTATTTATATGCCCAAGAAGGAAAATCTGCTAGGATTTTATCTACATATCACACACAGCAAATCAGCTGTGGGATTCCTCTCCAGAGCAGCTGATATACACTTGGAAATCTCTATGGCAAAGGACAAGGACTGATTTTTCCTTGATGTCTGAATGACCTTCTTTTCCCAACATCAGTTTTTCATGTTGGTAGATAATAAGGTCACCTGAATACTTCAGGGAAGGCAGCATAACATTTGCCCACACTGTATTTTCTCTGTACTAATATTTCCTGTGAGTAATCATTTAGTTTGCACTGAGTTTAAAATTACAGAAGTGATTAGAACTATAGTGCCATTCTTGAGTTCTCCAATATTTGTCTCTTCAATTAGACACCACAAGTAATGAGAGCATGAGAATTTATAGCTAATAGCTTTTTAAATTCAGTATCAGTTTTATCAGAAAAAAAATAAATTCTAGATTGCAGGTGGCACTGGAAAAAAAAAGTTGTAGTTGGAGATGAAAGAACATTTGATAAAAAATATCAACATATTATTTTCCATTGCAATAATGAGAAATTAAGTTGGTATAAGAAAGAGGCACTGTCATGCTGCAAGCGATGTGATCCTTCACTGAGAACTGTGTGTCTTAGTGGAGTTCCGGTGGATTTTAAATTAATTACACATCCTTTTCTGAGAGTCTTTGTAATCCTATCTCACATTCTTACTTCTCAATCACAACTAAATGTCATGAATCCCTTTAAAAATTAATTTATAATATATATAGCTGTTATACTAACACTATAAAGGTGTCCAACATCTGTCATCCGTTGTATGATATCAAACTCCTTCTGCATCAGGCATTTCCCTGACCCCTTGATGGGCTCTAACCCAGCTCTCCAAAGATGCCAGACCAACCCAGCATTATTTCCATTCATGTGTTACTCCAGGCACCTGATCAAACTTTATATGGCCAAAGGGTTGGTCGGTTCCTCTGCTATGAGAGATTCCTTCATTCTACTTTAATGTGTCTTATGTTGCTATAAAAACCATGAATGGCCTGAGCAACCCTTTCTGTTGAGGGATGTATTTCCCAAAAAGAGAAAAAAGAAGTGGTATCACAGAGGATAATATCACATGCTTATTTATTCAAAAAGCCATTTACTAAAATCTGAATTTATACTTTAACTGAGCTTAACAATGAAAATCTTAAATGCTTGTTTGGCTGCTGCACAACATGGCAAATTCTGCATGACTGCCCAAGGGAAAGCTGATTAATCAAAAGGTTGGGATCAGAAATGAACAGTCATTTCACACATATTTGTGCAAAAACCCAACAGTACTCAATTAAAAGGTGGTAAAATCCAGAAATGTGAATAATTCCATGTATCACTAGACTATAACTGTCCCGAGCTGCAAAAGGAACACCCAGGCACAATGGTTCAATAGGTGACACTGTAAGAACGTGGCTGGCAGAGTATTTCCTCCAGAAAGAATCAGCTGCAGGAAGTCTTTAAGTGAGCAAAATACCTAAGCCTATTTCTTGTCCATGGTGGTGTATTCTATCAGCATGTAACAAACAGCCAATCACAGATCAAACTGCTTGCTACTAATGCTATTTTTTTTTCTTTTTATAATCTTTCCTTACTACTCATCCTTTCATCCTTTTTAAATTAAGTCACTAAAGTGGTTGAAATGAACTGATATCACAGAATCACCCAAAACACCAGCATATTTTCTTAATTTAAAAAGCCCAGAAAGAGAGCAAAAATTAATCCTCGTGTGTTCTCCTATCTGTATTTCAACCTTTAGTTTGTATGCCTACATAAATATTGATACATGCACACTGCAAATGGCTCCTCAACTCACTTCCAAAATAACCAGATATCCAGGTATAATAATGAAAACATGGATAGAATTCTTTATATTCATATAAATCATCAGGGTACACATGGGCATTGCACTAAGTAACTTGGATGACAGTTTAAAATGCTTATTTACCTGATTGCTTAACTTGAATAAATGCTCAAAAAGGCAAGGCAGGAAAATATAAGGATTATTTAAGAGTGTCATGAAAGGTTTAAATCTGATGAAATAGGTAGAATAAAAGTACTGCTACCTAAACTGGAAAGGACAATTTTCCTTTTGGTTTAGTGACAATCCTCAATAAAAGTATGAAGAGAATATATAAGAAGGTATAAGTGAATGTAGCTGGAGCAGCAACAATTATACAGACAGCTACATGTAAAATGAAACTGGGAGAGGATCTGGCATGAAAGAGGAAGGTTATAAATACTTTTTTACACAATGCTAAGTTCCCAGAGTTCTTACTCACTAGAAAGTTTCTAGTAAAGGAATATTAGCAGACCTGGTGCCACACAATGTTGAAGATGGTGCAGAATGAAGCTGGATCTTATCCTAATTTATTTCTCATGGCAGTAATGACAATGCCTACACACACAGAACCATAAGAGATCTATTTGGCCTAAAATTGTTTATTTTTCAGTGCAGGTACTGGGCTACTGTTAATCTCTGCAAACTGTATTAATTTACTGATGCATGCATTAAAGGGTAAGCACACAGCTGTACAAAATTTAACTCCACAGGAAAAAGCAGCATTGAGGCACCCCTTCACTGAGATTTTACCTCTGAAATTAAATTTTGCACAAAATATGAGTTCTTGAAAAGTAAATTATGAGTAAGATTTTATAAGGGAAAAATGTAATTAAGAAGTTGATTCTGCAAGCATCAGAATTGTTTTGAGCTACAGTGTAGTTACTACTTCTGCCATTTAGTATAATTTCTAAACATATAATTTTTCTTTCTCTGCACTTACTATTAATAATTTTAGAAATATACAAATTTGACAGCATGCACAGAAAGATGTGGAAACTACCTATTTGCTGCACAGTGTAAGTTCAATTGTCCATAAATGCTTAAGAAAATGGAAAAAATGGCAACCACATGGGTTGAATGCACTGAGTGAGGTCACTTCTGTTATTTTTTTCCACCTCACTACACATTGCGTGAGCTGCATTTCCAATAAACCTTCCCCTGAAATAAGGTAACTTTGAACAGTATGCTTTTTTTTTTAATAGTATACAAACTATCGTTCCTCTATCACATAAATGTACATAGAACCCCAGAAAACACCAGGTTTAGGAAAAGCAACACTATCACCAAATATAGTAGTAACATGTGAATTACTGAATGTTGCTGAGAAAACACAGATTTCTTATTTTTCATGGACAAATTTAGCTGGTTAATCCTATCAACTGCAGGGATTTTGGCAGTTGAGAATGCCAGAGCATCTGTGACTTTGACTTTTCTTGGAAAGAAGGCAGAGCTGGAAGATAACTCCTGAGTCAGTGAGTTGAGTCACCTGCTAGGAAGCCACATGATGTCATTTTTCTTAAGGGTAGAAACTCCTTCTTAAAATTTGCTAAGCGTTTGACCTCCCCTGGCCCATGCTCAAACTGGAATCCCGTTTCAGAAACTCCCTGATGTGACTATTTAAAGGTTCTTTTACATGTCTCTGTAAATTATTATGGACAGCACGTACCTCTCTAGCTTTGTCCCTTTCAGCTAAAAACGCCGTCCATATCCTGTCCTCTGCTCCCACGTAGCCACAGATAGGAACAATATCCACTTCTCAGCATTTTTCTTGGCTTAACTAACCATGCTCAGCTGTTTTCCAACATGATCACTTCTCCATTTTTTCACCCTCCCGGCCTCTCCCCGCACCTATTCCACTTTGTGTCCATCTGTCATCACCCAGCTGCACCATCTGGTTCGTAGGAGACGCTACATGGACCTATAAGTCTTGGATATACCACTGGTTGTGTGTTTGAGTTTGGGATAGAGAATTCACAACATAGGCTTTGCTGCTTTGGAGCTATTATAGTATTTAATAATACCTTAGACACAAAGTAATGTGGGGTGTCAAGCACAAAACCACCAGATCTAGAGCCTAGATTTGAACTTCGGCTGTATGGCCTGTTCATGCAAAACCAGCAGCTCTAGTGCCCAAATTTGTTACAGATTAGGTTTTTTCTGTAGGATCAGCCTTTGTTTTTAACCTTTTAAGTACTATACTTTAAGAATTTTGCTAGTAACAAGAAATAAGCACAATAAATATCTGTCATTTTACTGTCAGGGTCTGTGATTATACTGTGCAAAGACAGCTTAAATATTCTTTTAAGCCTTTTTTCATATCCACGTCTGGAGAGCTATTTGCTCACTTTGGCTAATTTTCTAAATACCTCTCTATCTATTATCATGACCAGCAGTAATTATAAACAAATTATTTTTTAATGAATACACTTGAGCTCCTTTAGAGGTGTTTTTTTTTTTTTT
>VZTE01001857.1:3758913-3798374 GCA_013397775.1 Eulacestoma nigropectus
TGCCATCTTACAACAGGCTACAATGCATATTAGAATAACAGTGTCTTTGTTAGGTGGCCACTTTAGGATGAAATTGTCAGAACATATGGTAGGAGAGGAGAAGAACATGACAGAAAGAGAAAGCATTTTGTTGGCTTAATCAATCAGGAAGATTTCCTAATACTGTACCCCCACCCCAACATCACCAGCCACTCATCACAGTTCCAGAAAGCAATGGAGAGAGAGCTTCATATAATGTAGGACTCTACTCACTATGGACTATGTTATGCCTGGTCCACCTGGCTGAATACTACAGGATATGGAGGTGTCTCGTGAATGTGAGCTCATCAAATGTGTGAAACTGCTGCTGTGAGTGCATGGGGTTATACTGTCATCATCTTCTTTGCCTAGCAAAACATAGAATTGGGAGATTTAGCACTTGAGGTCAGGTCCTCAAGGAGAACTTCAACTGAGCTGTAACCACAAAAGTGAAAGAAAGATCTGGTCTTTGGATGTCTAAAATGTTGTCCCTTGTCAAAATATTATACTACTAGAACTGAAGACCAAACTCACACAGAGTTTGTGGTCTAACAACTCATTCAAAAAAATTCAAAGTGATTTTCATCACCTCAACAATGTTACATTTTTGGCACTTTCATAAAATATTTCTATTACCTGCACACCTTTTGACCAATGATGTATTTATTATAAATTTATATTTAAACATAGCTAATATATGAGCAACATGATCCACAAATACATCTCGTTTACCAGTATGAAACCACATACATTTTCAAACACACGTAGCTCACTGCATTATTCAGGAAGGATATATACGAGTCTGTTTAGCTGGTGTTCCCTACATGCCAATTAACCTAAACACTACAACAATGCAAGCTAATGCAAAGTGAAAAGTCATTGTTAAATAAATAAGATGTGCCTGAAAGAAAAAAAAAAAAAAAGTAAAAATCTTGTTTTACTTCAAAATAACTTAGTTATAACCATGATTTATAGGTTGACACTCAATAATTAACACAAACAGAAATAAAAAGAGTATCACTGAGCAAGCTTAGCGTAAAGAATTCTATAAGTTATGCGGTGTATTTTACACTACATATACACATACAGTTATTTTTAAATGTAAAAATTATACAGATAAGTTCTGTACAAATAGACATAAATGCATATATGTATGTACAAGGTACTTCAAGAAATTTTAACACTGCAATTTAAAATTTAAAAAAATTCCAGATAAATTTGTCCTCTAAGTTTACTACGTGATCTTACAGATGACTTATGAAATACACATAACTATGAAAAATATTAGTAATTACAGACATCTGTCAAGTGAAACACAAGCCTGATGTCAAGCTAGGCAAGCAGGCTGAAGCTGCATACACAGCTCATATTTTACTCAGGCACAGCACACTTTGAAGAGTACAACCAATTTTATTAGGTATGATCATATCTAGCAACTGAAATTTTATTTTTCTGATACTGAGAACTAATGCTAAGCAATGTGGTTCCATAATGCAAGAGGTACTGAGAAAAATATATAAACAGTAAATAAAGATACTGGGAAGACAGATATCAAATATTCCACAGTAGAAAGTCCTTTCTCTCTGCCTGCTTCTAGGGTTGATAAGGCAGGTTGCCTTTCCCCACCACCCCCTCTTACTTGCCAGTCACTGAACAAAGTACTCTCAAATCCACCAAAACAGACACTCCTGACCTTCAGGAAAACTTCATTTTTTACTGATCTTCTGAGTGCTTACCAGCTCCAAGTCTACTTATGCATTTTTCACCCCCACCTCTACAGCTTCATTTTTAGCCAGTTCTGTGTACCTTCTATTCTGTCCCGATTTCAGCAGAAGGAGCTTAATTCTGCTTCTGACAGCTTGGCTCAGCCGTTCGCACGAGCAAGACAGAGTCACAGTAACATCCAGAACACCTGATAACCACTGAAAGCCAGGGGACAATGTCACAGGCATTTGCTAAACATGTACAGCCTCAGAGAATTACCTGAGATTGGTTTGTGTTGGAAGGGACCGTAAAGCTCACCTCATCCCACTCCCTGCCATGGTCACCTTCCACCATCCCAGGTTGCTCCAAGCCCTGTCCAACCTGGCCTTGGACACTCCCAGGGATGAGGCAGCCCTAGGCAGCTCCTGCAGGATTTCTTCCAAAAATCTAACCTAGCCCTGCCCTCTGGCAGTTTAAAGCCATTCCCCCTTGTCCTGCCACCTATGCCCTTGTCAAGACTTGAGTGGGATCCCAGGTTTTTCATACACATCAGTAAACTCTAAGTCTGACCAGACCACAATGCCCACACAAAGGTCTCTGGTTTGTTTTCTAGAGCCACTCAATGTTTGCGGTCTCCTGCATGGTCTGACAGCTCCTCAAGGCGAATCACCAGGATCTTTTCATGAAGAGCAGAGTTACTGCACAGAGGTCACCAAGTGGGCATCAGCACTGCCAGCACTCAACCACTATTGATGGAGCTCAAATTAAAGAGGCCTCTTGAAGGTGAAAATCTCTGTAACCTACAACTTTTCCCTTACTGAACACCTTCATCACAATTATTACTCTAAGAAACTAAATTAAAATGTTACAAATAGTATTTTTAATCTTCTATTAACTATTGAAATCTAGATGTTCTTCAAAAGAATAGTCTTTTACCCCAGTTTCTAAGACTGAATGGTTCATACAGCACTTGGAATCAATTTAAGAACTGTTATTCGAAACTGTTACCTTTCTTCAAAATTTTACTCGATATTCTTCAAACTATTAAGGAGAAAGATGTATCAGAGAAGGATAAAATAGATTATAACATGGGCTCAATTTCCGTTTTTGTTTCTCATAATTTCTGACATTCAAAGATCTATTTGCAATATATTTAACATGACCAGATTGCATCATTATGCTAATCTCTGTAAACCACATCTAAAGCTTGTTTGTAGGCAACATCTTCGCAGGTTAGATGAATAAACGAAAACTCAAATTTAAAGATCCACACACTGATTTACTTTTCTTGTCTATGACAGAAAAGCAACAGCAGAGATCATAAGAAACAAAACTGTCATGGTCTTTTGTAATGAATTAGGGACAAATACTCAAAAAGTGGCCAAATCAAAAGTGTGTATATATAAACCTAGTCAATGAATGAAAGATTTTGATTACTGATGAGCAAAATATGAAAGCAACTTACACTGTTGCATTCAAGAAGCAGCTAAGGTGCAAAACAGGGTAAAGTGTCATTGAAAGCTGCATTGATGCTTGCTTGGTACCTGGAAGACGAATTACAGTTCTGCTAATTCCAGCTGGCAGATTGGACTTGGCAAGCACAAGAGCGCGAGAGCTCTCATGATGTGGTGAGCTGAGGGACCGTAACCCACAGCACTTAGGATAAAACAATTTACGAATTGTCTGTCAGTTTTCTGCCTCTCATTCTTTAAGAAATCATGCAGAATTCCTAGCTGGAACCACCCAAAATTAATTCCCTTTCTGTGTGAATTTCCTAAAATCCTCATGATTTACCTCATGTCAGCACTATGAGAGGCCAGTAACGGTGACAGAAATCAAAGTTCAGATAACAGTACAAAAACTGGCATTAAGGTTGGAACACCATTCCTTCTGTGATATAAGTGCTTTATCAAAAAAATCAGTGAACTTATGCATCTTCTATACAGCTCACATGAATTACATACTGTAAATTCATCCTGATTAATTACTTATTATCTGCATTGTCTTTAGCATTTTGGAAAGCTCTGCAACAGGTACCTTAAAGCGCAAGACCTAAACTAAACTTAAGAGATTTGGGAGGCTTACAGGTTCCTGTTTTAATTGCATTACATGTCTTTAAGTAGAAAGCAATTTAGTTTGAAGTGGTGCTTATGCACCTTACCTTTACAGCTTCTCAGCAACACTGCTGTTAAATTCTTAGCATTCAACATATCCTGGTTTCATAGTTTAAGCAGAAAAAAATGAGGTAGACATTTTTATTTTCATTCTATAGCATAAGACATGTCCAATAAACACATGATCTTTTTATTTAGTACAATCAAAATCCCTAACAATCAAAAAGCAACTTTTTTTTCTTACCCTGTGACTGGTTCATTGAAAGGACCACGCACAACGTTATGAAATTATAGGGTTTAAACTGTTGGAAACATCACAGCTTTCTAACTTTACGTTGTCTATGTGCAGGAGAACTGTCACTGTTTAATCTAAGTTAACAAGAATGCCAAGCACTTACATTTAATTAAAGCTATACATCATTCTAGATAATTAGTAATAATTAAGAAGAATTACCATCGTAAACAAGGCAAATAATATCGTTTCAACTGAAATTTGAAGTCTGAATTCAAAAACTCAAAATAAACTCCTGAGAATGCAAATACGTCATTATGCAAACTGTTTTAAGTATGATATAATTTATGTAATGAAATAAATCTATGCTGTTAAAATATTTAGCAGAACTGAGAAAAATGAGTAGAGATAGGATTAGTTTAATTAGTTTACTGAAATGGAGTTCTTATAGTGGCTAAGTGTGATATATTAGCTTTTGTCACTTGGAATAAAAAAAGAGCTAATTAGTTCTCATACAAATATATTGTTTTCTTTGAAGAAGGAATTGTAATATTTTAGCCTGCACAGTAGAAAATAATACATGGAGCATAAAACTTGTCATCTTCATCCAAGAGCACATCTATGATAAATCAGAAGAAAAAAGGAGAAAGTTCAGCATTCAAGAACAGAATCTTGAATAGATTTCACTTGCACTGGTGCAACTCCACAGATTTAAATGAAATGACAACTCTCAAAGTGCACAAGTCCCGTCATCGTTTATCCCTGCCTAATTTAAGAGTTTGTAACATATTTTCTTTCTATTCAGCAGCTACTTCATTA
This sequence comes from Eulacestoma nigropectus, assembly GCA_013397775.1. Taxonomy (NCBI): domain Eukaryota; kingdom Metazoa; phylum Chordata; class Aves; order Passeriformes; genus Eulacestoma; species Eulacestoma nigropectus. The sequence goes on from VZTE01001857.1 coordinate 3,763,801, forward strand.
CCCAGAAAATCCTGTACCCTTGTCCTAAATCAAGAGTTTTATCAAACCAACTCAAAATGACCAGGAGGGATGCCTTCCTCAGTAATATTTACTATTGAATCATAAACATATCCACTGAAAGGTCAGAATCAAATTTTGTCTCTAAAAATAAGAAAAAGAAACACCAGGTATCCTTTCATAGACTAAGCATCATTTCACTGCCAGAGAATTACTTAATGGTACTTGTACATTTCTGAAGACAACTGTATGGAACATATTTAACAAGGAATACAAAAAAAATGATTTATCCGTCTTTTCCAAGAAAACTTGAATTTTCTCCTTTAAGAATGGGGTGGTATTGCAATCAAGCAGCATGAATGTATTTAAACTACAATCTAAAGGCCTAAGAAATTAACCCTCCAACAACTGAACACATGCACACAAAAAAACCCCAAACCAAAACAAAAAACCCAAAAAAAAACCCCAATGGTAACACACAGATGGGAGCACGAGGAATACAGAGAAGTGAAAGGCTTGCAAAGCCATTGATATATTTTTCAGTTAATAAAATAAAGAAATTATGAATGGACCAAATTAATTTTACTTTAAGTAAACACTCAGGAAAGGGAAACCCTCTGCTGTAGCATACTGAAAAGCCTCAGGCATTAGTATAATAACACAGGCCATCCATTTTCACTATGTTTTTTTGGAACAGAACTGTTGCATATGCAGGAACCATTTAGTATCCTGGATTAGAGAGTTTGGATGATTCCATACACAAGTTTTAAAGAGCTCCAAAATTGAAATACAGCAAGTCAACCACAAAAAAGGATTAGCTCCCCCTTTTTTTGTATCTTCCATCCATACAAAATTACATACAGCATTTCAGCCAGAAGTTCATCATAATTATGAGAAGATAAGAAATGCACCTTGTCCTTGGGTTCAGCTGCAGTATTTAGGTTGATTGGACTGAACAATAATATGGACAACTGAGCTCTGCAGGGCATAGGGAACATCAAAGTCACACAAAGCCTTCACTCTCCATGTGTTTGTCGATATTTCCTACTTGTATCTCTCTACCCTCAGACATCACCTCCCAGGTGATTTTGAAAATAAGCCCCGTACTTCAGAAGAGCCCAACTTTAGCTTTTTCAAAAGATCCTGATATTCTTACTTGAGGCGAGTTGTCATATTGCTGTTAAAAAAGTGTGATTTATACATCTCAGAAAACCATCACTCTATCACTAATTGGCAAGTTGAAATATATAAAAGTCCCTCATGCACAACTGCTGCTGTTCCCGAGTCTGGAAATCTGCTTCTTCTGAGCAGACTGTGCAGGGTCCAGAAACTGATAATCCATGTCTTACACTGATCTTCTATTCTTAGATTATTAGAAAGCTGCATTACAGCAGTATTTGGAATTCTAAAACTCACTGATAGCATAATGAAGACAAGAGGAGAACTGTACAATTTGATTTGCATCTTTTAATTGTAAAGTCTGAACAATAAATTCAAAAGAAATTAACTTGCTGCATGATCTAATGAAGATAATCAAATCAGAAATGATTTAATAAAACCAAAGCACACCGTTTGGTACCCAAGAGACTGATACATAATTCATAAAGTTGCCACATTTGGTCATTAGGTCAAATATATTAACTAAGTAGTAAGCTATTCTGAGAACTGGCTATAAAGCCAGAAGATCTTAAACATGAGCAGTGAGTATAGAAAAAGCTTTTTGCCTCATTTCTAAGTTATTATAGTTGACTTTTTACTATACAGTTTGCATGAAACTGCAGACCAGACTGAAGACTAAAGAGGTGTTTCTGGTTTTCTCCACAAACTTCCCTATTCCTGTATTCACCTCATCTCAGTCGTCCCACCTCCCAAGGAAAAATACAGTGGGCTTTGGATACCCACAGTAAAAATGCTGAAATCTCTAGAAAATATGCAGGATGATGGAATTCCCCTGCCAGTCAGCCGTTGGAGAGGCTGTGATCCAGTATTGGCCCACACATAACAATTCCAGAGATAACACTAATCCCTGGTGCTGCTAACCAGGAGCACTAACCCTACACAGCTTTACAGGCTATCTGTGGGAGAGAGGGGCAGAGAGAAAAAGAGAAAGGAAAAAATTGCCCGCTCTTCCTCATGGAGCTGCACAGGGATAAGGAGGTAGTTTCAGAGTATCCAATGCTCTGAAAATAATGGCATAGAGGTGGCTGGGAAAAGGGACCTGTTGAGAGGCTCCCTTTCTGTCTGTTAAAGGTGTGAAAAATCAGCGTGCCCAAGAGTCACTGCAAACACAGCAGCAGAGGTACTGACACTGCTCCACTCCCTTCTCCCAGTACTGACCATGACCTAAGGGGCAGAATTGCACCATTCCTTCGAGGCTCTGAGAGCCAAGAGAGATCCTCACATCTCTGTCCTCAAGACCTCACTGGGTTTGTACACTTGATGATGCCAGAAGGGAAGGCTAAAATTCCTCCCGTGGCAAGAGTCATGAAAGAAAAAAGAGAGTGAGAAAGACACAATACAGTGAATCTTTGCAAAAACTAGGCTCAATTGTTTAAAACATTCACCTGACAGCTACAAAATCCCTTTCAACACTTTTTTTTTAATGCAAAGAAAAAGAATTAAATCTTGAGGGGAAGAATTCTTACCAGCTTAGCAGCTCTACCTGCACTCCCAGCACCTGCACCCACGTGTTGGAGAACAAGTGTGTCTCTTTCTCCCGGGAATAATACATCCTGTTTCCTAAAACAGATCACCTACATAGTCTATATTAGGAAGCTTGTCAACACAAACACTTTTTCTGTGTTAAAAAGAACAACTTTAAACCCTCAGGAAATGAACCCAAAGTTTGGGACTCGGGCACAAAGAGAATGGGATCACCTTGAGGGAATTAGTCGAGTGGATCAGTGAGTTACGGAACCCCAAAAAGTTTCTGCACTACCAACAGCCTCTTGACTTCTTAAAAAATCCAGCATTATCCCATGCAGTACACTTTTAGAACAAGAAGGTACATGACGGTGGCAAAACTCAACTGGGGCAGCCTGCTCATGCCATCAAAGACCAGTTCTCAACTGTACCTAAATAAATTACATTTTGTTTCAGTTTTTCTTTTGTTTTCCACTCTGGTGGAAGAAGAAAGGCTGTGTCTCCAGACATATATCCTGGCAGTAAATCACAGGCAAACACCACCTAGGTTGATATAACCACATGATGTCCCTGCACAGGCTCTATTCAATACTGTGTGATGGTAATTCCAGTGTTACACACAGTTATGGCACCTCCCTCAGTGACAATAATGGACTTTATGGCTTGACATGAGCAAATTGATGCACACCAGACCACAAGATGTCTGATCACATGAACACATATCAAAGCAGATGCTGACACAACGCTAACAAAATAGTAATTTTGTCAGTTTAGTCAAGCTCTAACAGAAATCCCATATATTGAAAATACATTTTTGTGGGTTTTTTTCCAGTTACATTTTTTATACCTATTTTATTGTAAAAAATATAATAATATGATCACACCAAGCTTCATTCAAGTGTATATTTTCTGTCCATAAATCTGCACGCAATGCAGACACCAAGAAACATGTATTAAACATGTTTATTACATCATTTCCAGCACCTTGATTTAAAAAAAAAAAAGAAAAAAAGGTTTATCTATAATTCAGTGTGGCTGCTGGAACAAAACACGTGGACTCTATAGAGGTATTACAGGTTTAAGGTCAGACAAAGATTACAGGAGCCCTCTCCAGCCTATGTGTTTTATGGGAAAAAACAGTTGAGTTACACTAAAATCACATCTCTTATCTGGAGTTTATTCAGTATTCATACCCTTTCTTTTAAGATTATGAAAGGAACTGATTCAGCTCTTTTAATAAATGCTAAAGCAGAATTGCTCAAAGAATCCAATTTTCTGTGAACGAACTGTACAACGAAATTCAGTGTAATGTAAGATGTGCCAGAGTATCACCAAACCTCTTAAATAAATAACCAGAATACTAAAATAATATTTTCCTTTCTCTTCTCAAATTTTACTGTGTTAAGACACATTAAAGCTGATACCAAGTGATAGAGGGATGGACTAAAGAAAACAAACCATTCTCTCACTAATGCAACTTGCATATAAAAGGGGAAGTAATACAATTACTTTAAAAGCTTTTCTTCAGGCACAGTTCATGCTTTCCATGTACAGCCATCAATCACATAGCTCCACTCTCGTTTGCCCACAGTTATCAAGCCAATGTGTCTAAGGATGGATCAGACTCCCATATATGAGGAGGAGATCAAGGGAAAAAAAACAACTTTTATGTATGTGCCTCTTCATAAAGAAAACTGACAGCTAATACACTAAGATTTTAAACAAAGTTTTGCTATTTTGGTGTTTTGGGGTTTTTTTTTTTTGGCTAAGATTTACAGTCAACACACAGACATCTCAAAGCCCTGTCAGTACTTGCTGGGGTAATTGCACAGTTTTAGCCATGGGCAATGTAGCCCCAAGTTCACATATTATTTCAAACTACCTTTCCTTACAAAATCAACAGGGTACAAATTACTCATTTTCACATGAAGCAACAACCCTCAGAATGACCAAATTATTAAAGCAGTTTTTACCAAGCCTCTAGTGCTTGTGAGGACTTGTGACACATTTAAACTGTACCCACCCCTGGCTGCTCTACCAAACTCAGCATACCGGTAATTTGTTTAAAGCACAGATACACACCTCTTACACACTATTAAACTATTCCACGTTACACAGTCTTAAAATGTTTTCCTTAAAGAAATTTGCTCCAGCAATTAAACAAGAGTAAGGAAAATAAACTTTAACTAAGGCTCAGTTAAGAAATATGAATGCCCATTCGATCAAGAAATCAGAGGCCAAAATACTGAATTTCAGTCCCCTAAGAAATAATAAAAATAACATCATTACATTACACATTAAAAAAAAAAAAAGTAAACAAAAAAAAAGGTTCCTGTGCTACATTTAGTTTTTAATCAACCTTGAGAAAAGCTTGTTTTCTTAAGGGAATTGTATTTATCCCGATTTAAATGACTTCCTTGTGTAAATTGACTGAACTGAACTGCAGCAAATAAAGAGAATTAGCCCACTATTTTGCTGAGCTATGAAGGCTTTTTCAGGGCTGTCGGTGTCTTAGGAGAAAATCTGAGGGCCATTCCGGGCTCTTCTAAACCTGCACTTTGCCTTTACTGCTGCCCACGTGAGGGGAGAAGGGCTGAGGTGTGTGCAGGCACACTGCACGCGGGCCAAGGCTCCCACACTTGCAAACGAGGCTGCTGAAAAAGCCTCCTGCCCTCGCCATGCCCGCCTGGCTCCCTGCCCAGGCCATCTGCCCGGGATGGCACAGAGCCAGGCTCAAATTGCTGTGACCCTCACCGAGTAATATGATGATGAGATTAGATGAAAAGTCCACTGACAACTACACAGATAACAGCATGTCCAAAAGCACTCTTTAGAGAATAAACTTACCACACTTGCAAAATACTTTTCTCACAGAAAGCAAATGTTTCAAGTTCCAAGAAAAAAGAAAGAAACAGCTATGTGGATGTACACAAAAACTGGTTTGCAAAGTCATCTGGAAGTTTCCTTAAAAAAAAAAAACAAAAAAAAACAAGAACTTGTTGGAAACTGGTTTTTTAGAACCTTTTCTTTCAATTCCTGGAACTATTAATAATTTGTGATTTCAGCCTAGAAGTGAAGATAGAGCTCAGGATGATTCAGAAAGGATGATGATGTATGTTCCTCCTTTGCCTCACCGGGCAGTATTTCCCAGGAAACCACAGCTGAGTATCAATGTTACCTTTGAGTCAGAGGTGGATTTCTGCCTAGGAGACAGAAATGCCCCTTCTTAACAGTACCTATTATTTACTTTTCAGTAGAATTATTGCAAAGTTTGTTTCATTCCACAGAGCCTCGCTGCAGAACAAGGATTGTGAATTCAAACCCACCACGTCCTGTACTTGTATCATTTTTCATCAGCAGAGCCAGAGCACAGATGCACAGGCTCTGGATCCCTGTCACTTGTGAGATGCTGTCCTTTTCTGGATGGGTTTTCCTGGAAAGTTGTGTAGGCTGACCATCTGCAAGTCTGAGCATGAGTACAAAGAACGAAAACCAGTTTCCTACCAGAACCTGCTTTAAAAAAAACCCGTACACATTCCGTGTGACTGCTTTAGAAGACGTGTTCTCAAGTTTGCAGTTTTGGCTTTATTCTGGACTGTATTTTGCTCAGCATACTTATGAGTGTGCATATTGAAAGTCTATAAAGAGGGAATTTAAGAAAAAAAAAAAAACAAACAAAAAAAGCGTATTTGACTGAAAAAAAATCAACATACAAATAATCAGCCCACAGAAAGGTGGTGATTTTCCATTAGTTCACAATGAGCAAACCTCACTTTTTATCAGGTCTTTTTAGAGGTTTGAAAGTGCTGTTCAAACCTCAGATGAAAGGTCACATCACATAAACGCCACCAATCACCACCACTGGCAGCTATATTTTATCTAAATGATATCTTTGAGACAAAAATGAAAACATTTAAAGCAACACCCTTTTAAAGGTAAAGGACTTATCATTCCTACACAATTATCTTGCACACAGACCTAAGAACCCAAAGCAAACGAATAAAGGAGGAAATGCCTTTGTTGTGTAAAATTTTAGAAGTCTGAAATTGTAATTTAGCAGTATATTACCTGCTAGCATATCTGTCACATGATGGCCTCTACTCCAACAATGTTTAATTCTCATGTCTCCAGAGTAATATTTTATCTAAACTTACCAACGTGCAAGTCCATGATGAACTATGTAAACTTCAAATTTCTGAGCCTGCAGATAAAAAAATTCTAAGTAATCCTAATTTCATTACTCCAAAAAGCAAACCTAAATCTTTCCAAAAATACACATCTCATGAAGTCTCTGATATTCCTCAATTTAAATGTGACATATTTGTGTATAAGCATCTTGATGACTGCATTGTAAGATTCCCATATGTTGTAATATTCCTATATGTTCCTTATATTTCATAATTACAAGCAGCACTCAGTTAGCATCAGGTATGGCTTTATTTCCGAGTGTTGCAATAAGAGGTTTCAACCTGAGTTCAGCATAAAAAAATCCATTTAAAATTTTGTTTTCCCATTAATAACCGAACTTCCTTTTGCCCCAACAACTCACAAACGTCAAATAACTAAATAACACAGCCACAATAACAGCCCCAAACCCAATAAAGAATAAAGTAGCCTTTCTTGCCTGTCAGAGGACCCCATTTTCTATTCTGAGCAGGCAAGCTGAAAGCACTGCTCTTCTGTCATTCCCTGACAGTTATAGACTAGCTCTGCACCTTATTAAAGATTAAGGTTTGCCCAGGCATTCTCTTTTGGCCATCTCCTGTCTGCAGCCCAGCGTTTATTGCAGGCGAGCTGGAGATTAGCACCACACGTTCTGCCTGGAGAGAGCACCCTACCTGAAATGAGACTGCATAACCAAATATCACCAAGCCATGCAAAAAGCACTTAATGGAAAACCACAATATTTCACTTAATTTAGTCGTTCTAGATAACCATGTCCTCTGAGTTCCTTAGACAAGTGATTTCTCTCATTTAGGCTGTTTGTTTGTAGATTCTAAAAACCAGGTTCAAACTACTAACAGGTTGCCTTTTTGTGATGGAGATTTTTTTCTTTGTTAAAAAAAATTATAAACCCAATTATGCTAGAGTTATATAAGGCTCCGTTGCATGCAAACATTTTGCTACCTGGTTTTGGTCTGATGCAAACATGTTACAGCAAAACTTCAGCAGGCTGAGCTACCGCACAAAATATCACTCTTCAGGGGATTATCATAGAGCACCATGTCCCAGACTATTTAGCAAAGACCATTATGAATCATCAACATTTCTTTGGGGCCATCACGAACAATCACCACGCAATTTTTACCCAAAAGCATCACAAAGTTGATGTGATTCCGTGGAAATTTTAACACTGTTGTCAGGACCTCAGTTTGAAACACTTGTTTTTTAACGTCAGCATTTTTACGAGCACTTCTAGTTATTCCTCTAGTTATTCCCATTGAATATCACCATATATTGCCAGGCTACCATTTCACTCTCATTTTGCTTCCTCTAACTTTTGAAGACATGCTAAAAAGCAATTGCAAATGATCAACTAGCAGAAATTGTAAATAAATAAAAATTTGCTCCATTGCAAAGGATTAAAAAGAGAAAAATAAATGTTTTTAACAGGTTATGGTGGTTTCATGTAAAGAAAATTTTAATGTCATACAGAAAATGTAATTTCAAATGTGAATTGTTAAGTAGTAGACTATTCCATATCTTTCAGCAAAGTTTTACATAAACAAATAAAAACTTACAAAGGATATTGGAAAGGTTTAGGCTATCTTCAATGGATGATACATCAGTAAATGCTGGACAATCAGAAACTTATTAAAATGCTGAAAATGAAGGCAGAGATTTCTGTTAGCTTAAGAGAGTCTTTTTAATATTGGTAATTTATTGGAAAGTTCTATCTGTTCAGCCTTTATACGAAAGAGTCCATTCAGTCAGGATCTAAACCAGCAGAATTTCACTGGGCTAATGAGTCCATCAATAGCTTATAAAGAATAGACAGATTAAGGTCAATTTTAACAAAAGAAACTTATCAGTCAAGTGCCAAGCACTGAAGAGCTGGAAGAAGCCTCCCTGTGCCGCAGGTACGCAGACATTTATTGACTGTTGTACTCCACGTGGACATGGCCAGCCTTAGGTGGATGTGATGCCACAGTCACTGAACCAACCACGCTGCCAGCTTTTCAAACAGGAACATCCATCAGGGGCTCTTGATTTTTAACAAGCTCCAGGGCTTAGGTCCAGCAGCCCCTTAAGGACAGCCCTCCAGTCGCACCCATTGGGAGCACCGCAGGGTACTGGTCTGAGTGCCATATAATGCTTGTCATGGTGAAAGAGGATCCAAACTGTTACGGGTCACCCTCATAAACTGGTCATGACACTGTGAACATGGTCTGTTTGCTGTTAGGGTAGGGATTAAACCACTGATCTACCTGCTGAATTATTCACTACTAATCACGATAAACAGGCTGAAATGGTGTTCACGTCCTATGAACACAGAAAGTTCACTTTTTGATAGGATCTATATTGCAACAAGGATTCAAAAGACTTCCTTCACAATGCATGCATGATTCTCATCAGAATATGATTCCATTACGCTTTTCCTCGAAGCAGTAAATCGATAGGGGCCTTTCCCAGCTGACAGTGTGGTGGAGGCTTCCTGTAAAGCAGCTCACAACACAGCACTCAGGCCAATTAAAAGCTGCCCTGTAAAAATAACCAGTGACCGTGGCATCCTGGGGTGAGATGGAGCAAAGTTAAACCAAGGAAGAACAGCAAAGGAAAGGAGAAGACTTTTCCACAGTTCTAAAACAATTATTTGCTATTGAGGCAGAAATATCATTATTCTCAGTATGAGTCAAAAAATATTAGCATTCCATCTGCCAATGCTGCAGCAACCATTTTTCTCCATTTCTGTTTGACCTCAAGCCTTTTATGCATAAAAGTCAGGGCTCTTTACAATTAATCATGTCTACCACAGACTAATTGTGGACAACAGTAGTGCAATTAACACAAATTTGCTTCAAATATTCATGAACATTCAAAAAGCATTCATTGACACAAGTGTTGGTTACCCAACCACAAAAACTGACAATTCTTTTCTCTTTTCAAGCAGCCTCTGCACTAGGAAGCTGAGCACACCACCAAGGGTGAGAGCAAGATTGGAAAATATTCCACCAATCCATAAAATACAATTGCTTCAGTGTGGCTTACTACAAATATGTATTGGGAGAAAACAAGCAAAATAACAAATATGAAAACCATTCCTCTTTTAATCTTAAGAGTAGGGTAATCCAGAGAACATAAATGCACTAAAACATATTTTGTGTAATGAAAACTAATAATTCCTAATTCTACCTCAATGTAATTTAAAAAAATATATTTTTAAAGCTGATCTAAAGGAAAAAAAAAAGTCTTTACAGATAAGAAACAATTAGATCTGTATTGTTTGTCTTGACTCATTCTCAGACCTGTGTCTGGTATTGTGTTAGCATCTCACTAAGGAACCAAGGGCAGAAGTCTCTTTAAGCACAGAAAGCTATTTGTAAAGCCTGACCTAAACACAGCAGACATAGATGACGTTTTTCTTTTTTATTTTTATTTTTTAATACATGCTTTACATTAAAGAATTTCTTGGACAGTTGTGCTATTTCTAATCAGGCCCCATGGCAAATATTCACCAACCCTCACAGGAATAAACTATTCTCACTTCAAACAATTGTTACAGTTTGAATCCAATTGACTCTAGACAAAAGTACTGAGATAATCAGCATATTAAAGCCAACACTATAACCATATGTTAATTATGTAAATGATTCATTTTAATCAGCTAGAACCATGTAAAGAGTTACAAGAAATGCAAATGTAGGGAGTTATTAAAAATCTCATTATTATTCATCTTGGTTCCATGCGTGAATGTATCCATCCAAACAGATGAATTAATAGTTAGATGAAAGATGAAAGAGCTAGAGGGGAAGTCTGTGGGAAACCATCTGTCTTGCTTTGTATCCCTCCCAGGCTTCAACCAGCCTGCAAGAGCTACATGAGAACAACCTCAGAGCAGAGACAGGGACTGTCTACACAGCACCTCAACCAGGAGGCAAAACTGCCACACAAAAAAAAAAAATCACAACTCTTTTCACCCCTTCCCAAACTGGGCCAGGAGGCAGAAACGGAAACCATAATAAGTTCAGATTAATTGCTGCAGGAATGGGGCTCAGTGCTGACCAAAAATACACAGCAAGTATTGATTTATACAAAAGTTGTGCAGTATTTTGAAGCCTTATCTAAAGAAAGCCCTCTTACTGTTGTCAATTAGATGTTAAAAGACATTCCACCTACTGTGGCTGTGACCTGAATCAGTAACTGAACTGGTTCTCTTACCTTCAGCAGAAACCCTGTTTGTGGGAAATACAGAAAGCCTTTTTGCAATATTATAGGAGTCTGTATTTTGTCTAGTTCTTCCAGGGAACGTGGGGGAATTGCTATGAATTAAGTCTTATTCCTGCAAGGGTTATTTTTCATTTATCCATTCTCCGAGTTCCCTGAGCAAAGAAAATTAATTCTACACAATAGTCATTTGTAAGAGAAAAAGTGAGGGCCAAATGCCTTGGTCATTCCTGACTCTGCCACTATTTTTCAGCCCTCTCAAGACAGTGCAACACCACATCTACAGTATAAGAAAATAAGGATTAGCTGGAAAGGTGGGGTTTAAAGCCACAGAGGGAATAAATTGAATTCATCCTGCAATTCTTCTTAAATCTTCCATAGCATATTATTTAAAATTAAAAACACAACTTACTTTTAAAATCCTTGGTTAAATCCAGCTACCACTACTCTGCAGGTGAAACCCAAACTCTATAAACAAAACTCCCGAAGAACACAATTCAAGTGTAGCTCCTTACAACACTGAAAAATATGTACTTTCCCAATAAATAATTTTCCTTCTAATATAAAGAGTTAACACAAGCAATTTTAAAAATATGTTTGCCAGTTTTCAGAAGCTTTATAAAGCTTTGTTCTTCATACTCTAATTCTTTCATGTTTTCCTGCCTGATGTCTCCTAATGCAGTTTCACTGGAATCATTCTATTTTTGATCTTTAATCCTTTTATACGTTTTTTCTTTGCTTACTCTTGCATGCCTTTGTAGTTTATGTAATTGGGTCTTTGCACCATTTTAGCAGGGTTTAGCACTGCGCAGCTTGTCAAATTTAAGTAGAAGTGAGAATAATCTATCACTGCTATAATAAATAAGCGAGTAAATTCACATATCACCAACCTAAAGTGAATGTTTGCCACGAAAAATTGTGAACTGCAATTCCCCTCATTCTGCCAAGGCTGGCAAAGCTTTTATACATTTTGTAATCCAGAAACAAATGCAACTGTACAGAAAGTACTTCAAATCCCTAAAAGTTTATTAAAAATGGCTACACATGTGCAGTGAAACAAGACTTCATTAATTTCTTCTTGAGGTGCCTGTGTAAATTCAGCTTAGGGAAAAGTGTTTGACAGCTTTGTAACTATTGACTGACATTCTTCAGCAATGCTTCAGTGAGTACAGAGTGTGATTTAGGCACATCCTGGTGATGATAAACATGGCAAGCAAAAAAAGAGCATGCCTACACAACCTGAAATAAAGAGCCTTATGGTAATTTTTAAGCACCTCCCAAATGTTTGCTAGTTTTAAAATCATTGTAGATTCTACCTTACTGAGATATTTGACTACAATCTTCAATCATCAAATATTTTATTATCTTTACAAGCAGATTTTTTATTTTACAAAATAGCTCATAGTCTAGATATAAATTTAGAGAAACATGCCTGCATTCCTACTATCCACAGAATTTAAAACTACACACAAGACCTTATCACAAGTCTCCCACAAAACGTCTCTATTGTATTTTAATTTTATACTATATGCAAATCGCTCAAAATCTGTCCCTGAAAGGGTGAAATCAGCTGTGATAACTTTCATGACATGAAAATACATGATCCACATTAGGCTCCAAGAGAAACAAGACTCTATTCATATGCTCCAGACAGAAATCTCTCATCTAATTAAATACACAGGCATCCTTCCATATACGCGTTGAGACAAAATATAAAACATAGTAAGCAAACTGAAAGGAGTTTCCAGCTTTCCACTCACAATTTTGTCCACATTACAAGGATCACTTCCTATTTATGCAGGCATTGATGCATAAACCACAGCACAGGAGAAGATGGCAAATCACAGGGAAAAAAAGAAACTGCAGAAAGATCATATGGATGGAATCCCAGAATGGTTTGGGTGGGAAAGGATCTTAAAGCCCATCTCGTTCCACTCTGCCACAGGCAGGGACACGTTCCCCTATCCCAGGGTGCTCCAAGCCCCATCCAACCTGGCCTTGGACACTGCCAGGGATCCGGGGGCAGCCACAGCTGCTCTGAGAACCTATGCCAGGGCCTCACCACCCTCACAAGGAAGAATTCCTTCCTAATATCTAATTTAAACCTACCCTTCTTCAGTTTAAAGCTGTCAATGTGGCAATACGACAGTTTTAATTTACTAATATCTTGTTTATCATTATGAACCCAAAGCAGAAGAAATCATAGCCTTATTGTTATAGTCTCCTCTGTTCTTTCATGATATAAATGTAAAATTATAAATTAACTCTACAAATATTTCTTTAAAAGATGCTCCAGTATCTGTATTTTGTGTCTGGGAGGGAGTCAAAAGGTCCTCATCTTTATACATTTTTCACCACACTGGACCCTTTCCAAGCTCTCCCCAGTGATGGTCAGTAAGAGGGGAGAAAGCTTTCATTCTTCTCTGAAATTACTTAGTGAATTCTGCAAGAACAAGACTTGGCAATGGTCACCCGGAGGCCCTCAGGAAGGGCTGTGAGGTTCCACCACATTTCCATCACTCACTAATCCTGACTTGCTCACAGGTTTATTTCTGCTGCACGCACCTCAACACATTAACACTCCTGTGAATAAATAAGGAAAAAAAGCAAGGTTCTTTTTCAGGGCAAGATGATTTCTCAAAGCAGAAATGTGGCACATGTGGGGGGTTTTGAGTCACTTTACACAAAGCAATACAAATAAAAACTGGCAAATAAATCCCACTTTGCTAAGGCTCATTTATTTCACTTTACCTTGTGTTTCTTCATCTCTCTTTTCCATGACCTCTTATCTGCCTTTTCCTGATCACAGACTATTTCTGATCCACGCTTCAGAGTTTCAGATCCTATCATCAATATTAACACTAGGGAAAACTTAAGGAAATCTGATCGTATCTACTGAGTGCTAAGATCCTAATTCAGGAAAGCACTTCAGCATGTGCTTTACTGTAATTTCAGTGCCTCCTTGAACAGGAATATTGCTAAACACATGTCAAAATGTTTCTTTACTGGAGGCTAACAAATGAAATATGGATTAATTGCAATTTGTGGCATAAGACTTTACAGCACTGTGGCTTTAAAAGAACTGAAGAATTGGTGTATTCATAGTTTACATTTTGTCACCTATCTTCACAAATTAAAAAGAAAAAAAGGAGAAATTGTGTATTTAAGACAATAATTCTGTAAGTACAGTGATGATTGTCAAGGGAAAATTAAGGTCAGGTAACACAAGGGTCACCCATGTGCATTTTGTTTGCTCTTTTGCCCTTAATATAATCAGGTATCCCTACCAATAACACACCATGATCACTACCCACAGTCCTGAGGCTACAGAGGAGACCACGTTTCTCTTGTAGCTAAATCCGTGCCTTTCTGCTGTGATTTCAGTGCCGGTGTCCCCTCAGACAGGGGGTGTGACTGAACATGGTACTCGTGCAAAAAGCCACCCCCGTGACCGCAAGAATGGAACCGTGCCCTACCTTACTGTAAAGGCAATGCAGTAAAATGAGGTTTGCTCTTGCATTTCTGTAGTCACGGGGATGTGGGCATCGTGAGACTGATGTAAACAAACCAATCCAGATGGAAGCATGGGATGCTCCTGTTGTTGGGACATCCAGAGGCACAGGGTGCTTTGCCAAAGCCATGCACACAAAGAGATACTGTCACACATACAGCAGCACCTCCAAATTAAGCCTCAGCTGAGCTGCTGAAGAAGGGATATGCAAAAATCAGTAAAGAGCTAGCCTGTGCTTTAAACGTTTTTCCTCCTACTTCACAAAATTTGACAGCCAAAAACGGCAGACAAGGCTTCAGAGGGCTGATTATTTAAATAGATTACTTTACAAATGTCACTCTTTGCAAACACATAGGCAACATGATTGCTGTTTCTTTCAGCACTGTATTAGAAACAGACTCAATAAATGGGATGTTTAAAAAAAATCCAAACATTTATGAATCGTTTGAACCTACTGTACTGTGTCTTGTTTACTGCTGCTCTAGGAAGCTTTTCTTAAAATAACGTGTTAAGTCTCAGAGGGATTATCCTGAAATGAAATTTTTAATAACAGCAAAATAAACTCATCCTTCACAGTGCTCTGTGTCTCATGACTTACTGTTAACTCTCACCTCTCCTCCCCATCACACATCTGTATCTACTAGCAAAATTTTAGTATCTCCTACTCCAACTTCAGGTATCTGAAGCAAAGTTATGCTTCATACATGTTCTTCTCAAGACAAGAAATTAAATAGCTAAATAATTCTGCATATCTAAAAACCTTACCCATAATGGCTCACGACTGTAGGAGGCCAAGACAAACTCCAGAAGGGAAGACTGAAGGAATGAGGATTGCACTACAAGGAGAGAAGGCTGAAGCTGACATCACTATCTTTAGGTAGATAATGGCCCACTAGGAAGAGGCTGGAAATAATACACTTCGTATGCCCACTCTCCATAAAACTGTGGGAGGTTCAATTACACAAGAAAAGATTTTTAACTCAGACATTGGGGAAAAGAAACTCCTCCAGTGCAAATGTGAAAGGCCTGCTGAGGTTAGAGAGTCCCTGTCATTCCAGAATGGGCTCAGCAAATGTCTCTCAGGAATGATACAGGTAAAGCTGATCTTGCTTTCAGGCAGAAGAGTCAATTATGTGATTCCACAAGGTTTCTTCCTCCCCTATTTTCCTCTGTGTCTTTAATATATATCTCTTCTAGGAGGTAGCACACTTCAACAGCTTCCTCATTTGTTTGAGGATATTTTGCATTTTTAATCTTGCAGACAGAAAACACAGCAGGAAACAGCGGCCAGGAGCAAAAATAAAGAGAAATAGAGCCCTGTAATGTCCAAACTGCAAGGGTAATTAAACATGCAAACAGTTCAGTAGGGCAGCAGTGAAACTGAAGGAAGCAAAATTACTGGGATGTTTAAAACAAGATTAAATGTCTTCCAAAAGGTCTGCTTTAAGCCAGCCTCCAAGAGTTCTGTAGCACGTACATTGAAGAGGACAGGCTGAATTATCATAATGATCCTTTCTGGCTTGAACATCTTTGAATCTGTGAACTGGAAATCCCTCTTCACAGCAAGAAAATTTTCTTGTATAAATGTATACATTCACTTTCTAATTCTGAAAGTGAAAAATAATAATAATAATAGTAACAGATAACAAAAACCCCTCAGGTTTTGTAACATTAGAGAAACGGCTTTCACCAAAGAGTGTGGAATCAATTTTTAACAAAATGTTCTGCCCTGAGACAGAGAGAGAAAAAGAACCATATCACTTTCAATTTGATTTTGCTCTTTCTGCAGTGGGTAATACATAATCAAAGTCTCCTGTCCTATTAGAGTACAAAAGCTAACTTAAACAAAGTTACAAAGTATGTACACTGGTTTTTCCCAAAAAGGCAGGAAGGGTAATTAATATTAACTACTTAGTTGTGATTCAAGAATATGATAGTTATTTAGGAAATAAAAACAAAAAAGTCTTTCTTAATTTAAAACTTGTATCCTCCCCTCCAAGGAAACACAGAGCTGAAGCAGAACTATATAAGCACACGCAAAGTGGTAAACCTAACAAATATTGACAAAGCAATAGTATCAGTATATTCACAGACAAATTAATTCTTTAGCTTTAGTCATTAGGTCAGGAAGCAAAATAGACACCACTTAGGCAGTACATTTGAGAACCACCTCAGGAGCTAACAGGCATCATTCTCAAGAAATAATTCCAGAAAGACTTTAAATGCTTGCTAGCACACAGTGTTCCTTAAAAATACATCTGGGATCTGTTTCTGAAGGTGTCTGATTCCCGACTCACAATCTATTTTTGTGATGCGGATGCCAGATCATATTTTTCTGCAGAGGAATGGAAGAATGGTGACCAGAAGATAATTTTAATTAATAAGGTTAGAAGAGGTTATGCCATTTAGTAACAGAGAAGTGTTTTAAATTACATAAAAAAAGAAAACATTTCTAAAAGACACGGTGAGAAATAGTAGAGGTACATAGAACACCCAAAGTGCCAAATATCGAGAAAAATGGTACATTACAAAAGTCTTCAGAATGCTATCAAGAAAATGAAGCATTAGATTATTTTGCTGTGTCAGAAAAGAAGTGCTCAGAAGCAAACAAAGCTCTGAAATATGGGTTTAAATAATTACATAGTCTGGCTCTGACCCAGAACTACTTTTAAGTATTTCAGGTATCTGATCTTGACTTCAAGAACTCCGGGGAGGAAAATCTCTACAAAGCACTCAACTAACAAAGTGAAAATGTAAACCAGAAATTCTCATCCCTCCTATCCAGAAGCACAATGCTACACATTTATTAATGTTTTGAAATAATCTCTCCCATGCTAAATAAGACTTAAAGCATCACCTCTGCCCTCCTTGATCTCCCATTTCTTATTGGAACTAAAAGAATAAAAACATCTTTCTCAGCATTTTGCTATATTCTTCTAGACAAAGCATTTCATATGTTAAAAAAAAAAAAAAAAAAATTAGCTTGGTTCTGCAAGAACCAACCAATAATAATGCAAATGATAAATTTGCAGCCAGACACCTTAAGCCAGGATTATACCGACCTCAAGATGACCGCAGAACAGCATATAAAAAGTACATTTCACAGCCACTTAAACAAGACAATGCTTCTCGAGAAGGAGCACCAGAGATAAACACATTGCCACCACAAGTTACCACGCACTGAATAATTTTTAGGCACATATAAAGGCCATATGCTGTGTCAAGCAAGGTTCCAGGCACTCCGCAGAACTCCATCAGTTCCAGCGGTCTAACAAAGAGGTATTTAAGAAATACTCTCCCACAGGAACAAATTATGCTTTCCAGAAAATGAGTGGAGTCCCACTTTTTTTCCCTACAAAATAGAGGTAACTGTGTCACATCATCTGCACATGAGACTCAGGACAAGGGTCACCCTATTGCTGCCATGAGTAAAAATAACGTGAGAGATTAAATTCAACTTATATCCATCAAAAGAGGAAGTTAACAAAAACATTACATGGAGAACTAAGGCCAGAGGGACATGGAAACACCCTTTGTAGATTTGTGTCTTATTACAGGAAAATAAGAGTGGAATAACAAAGAGGTTTGGTTTAGAATTCTCTTGCATATTTCAGTGAAAAGACTTACTGGCTGCCCAGAACTTACAGACTCTGTTTACAGACCTGGCACAGAGCTTTTTACATTATTAAAAGCCAGGCATTACACAACAGAAAAGCAACGTCTGTCTTGCATTTTTGTGCCACCCCTCCCCACCTTAGAAAAAAAACCAAAACAAAACACAAAGGGAGACCGATATGAAATACCCACTGACATTTTTAGGTCAGTACACTTTCACAGCGTCTGTATAATATTCTGATACAACAAAAATAGTCAGTCACTGCAATTTTCTGCCAGGAAAGCATGCTTTTCCAGAATGGCCAACCTTAATGGGTTCAATTACAATAGAAATCACAAAATATAAGAGCATTTGGTTCTCAGTATCTTTTTCAACAGTAGATGCTATCACATCACTGGAAATGACAAATTCCACTCTCTGCATAAGCATTTCATACATGAGTTCAAAAATCGGCAGCGTCTTCCTCCCTTCACTACCACTATAACTCTGAAATCAAAAAGTAACTCACATTTCAGACATAATATGCAAAAAACATATCCCTGCAGTCATCATGAAGATTTGCCATCATAAAGCTGATTACAGTGACAATTACACTGAATGTGGAACATTACAAGGCGTAATATCACAAGCTTTTAAAGTCAGTTGGCAACATTACACCAAATGCCTCTCAAAAATCAGATTTCAAGTGTTAGCATCCTTGAAATGCATATGAAATTTGCTCAGGGATTGAAAGTGTCTCCTAAATCTATAGCTGTATATAGCATAGCTGTATCTTAAGGACACATGGGGGCACAGACTCCAAGCTGTCAGTCAGGTCTCCTTTGTTTTTCACACAGTGACACTCAAAAACTTGCCACAGATGAAAGTTCGTATGAACTTCCTTCTTTCCAAACCTGTGCTCCCCTGTTGGGAACATCCTCAGCAGCCTTGGCTTACAGTACAGGATGTATATACTGGGCTTAATTGTGCCTAACAATCGTCTTGGCCAGTGGAAGGCATTTTCAGATGGGAAATGTGCATGAACATCTGTTACATTTCTCTCTGCCCGATTTTAACTGTTCCTTCACGGAGGAAGGCATAAAAATAAAAACATTCATCTCTGCAGTAAAAGGACCATGTACTCCCTTCAGTCAATCCAGCACAGTATGTCAGTTAAAAATGGCACTCAGAGAATCCTGCAATGGATGGATTTCATTTCCTGTAACAGCAGCATTTGAAAGGTTTGAGTGGGTTTCAACAACTTCAGTCTACAAAATAAGTCACCCCAGGAGGCAGTGAGGACACTTTCCCAGGACACACTGACCAGTGCTATAATGAAATCAATCCTTCTATTTCTTTTCTTACAGAGTGATCAGTTTTGAAAAATTTCTTTGGATAGCAACAATTTCAGGTAACCTTTAGAAGTATTCAGAAGTAAATCCTTACATACAATGCCTGCCTTCATTTTATATTTAAGATTCTGAAGAAGTAAACAAACTTGGAACTACGCTGAGTCATTTCTGCACACACTTTTTTAAAATGAATGGGAAACATCAGAACTGAGTTGACAGGGGAAAAATGAGGAGGAAGAACAATTTCTCAAAGACTGGTTGGTCTTTTAAGAAGTGGGCCTAACCCCAGCTGCTGTGTTTCAGCTGGCCTCAAATCCTCTTGTATTTGGGTAGCAAAAGTGAGACATTTATGCTTTAAATGAAAAAAGACAAAGAGAGCATGGAATATAGCTTTTGGAGAATTGGTCACAGAGAGTTTAAGATAGTTTCAGGATCTCAGGTTTGTTTTTTGCTGGTTTTAGACATAAGGCCAAAAAAAAAGATAAACACACCCCCCCCCAACAGCTCAGTGTCTAGATATAAGATTTTTAAACAAGTAATAATCAAAAGTGTAATTTATTCCTGTGTCCCAGAAGGAGGGGTTGCTCCAATTACATTTCATTTCTCTCAGTGAGAGGAAAGTTGCTGCTACGTTTTCCATGCTCATCTCAGAGCAGACTCTTGCGTGACTTGTCACAACAGAACACGTTAGATTGTTCATCCTCCTGGTTCTATCTCAGGACAAGGTAGAAAAGATTGCTGCACTTCCGAAAGGAACCTTCCTTGCAACAAAGATCAAGCAGTGAACCCATGCTCTCTGTAGCATGGACCTGAGCAGGCAGCTTTCCAATGCAGGACACCTTCCAGGTACCACAAACTTAAAAACCACTCTGTAGTAAATAGTTGCTACAAATGCATAACAAAAGATAAATTATTTAAGTTCCTGAGGATCAGACCTTTTCAAGTATGGCTCAGCCTCTACAGAATCAAATTTTGTTGAGATTCTGTTAACAATCTTTATGGCTTTCTTAATTTACATTTTCTTGTTTTTGTATACAAACAGCAAGAATCCTCTTCCATTCTGGTGGTTTTTGATGGCTCTAAACAGTTTTCATGTTTTGGGTTTTTTAGTGTTTTGTTTGGGTTTTTTTTGTTGGTTTTTTTTTTGTTTTTTGTTTGTTTTTTTAACTGAAGCGAAAATATTTTTATTCTGACCAAACATTGAAATACAGTTGTAGAGGTTTACTTTCTTTCTGTACCTCAGTTGTAAGCAAGATGAAAATTCATTTAAAAAATTTATTCATGTATCATTTTTCAGTACAATATCAAGTCAAAGAGAAAGAAAACCTAGCAAAAGTGAGCTTATTTCATTAAAAACAGGCTATTCTGTATTTCTCTAAATATTAAAAATGTATCTCTAAAACCTTTTTGCATAAGCAAGACCTAATGCATCAGAGAAACAAACAAAAACTAAAAAGGTGGTCAAGCACTAAACCAAATCTCACAAAAATAACATCAACGCAAATCCTGTATACATTAAATACGTATCCATCACTTAGAGAATAAGGAACCAATTTGCATAGAGGGTAGACACCTTCAAACTTGCTTTCACATATCTGAAGCAGGTCCCATGGTACAGATTCTGTTCAGCATCCAGCTCAGCTGAGCTGAATCCCCTGAGCTGCACTGACAGAGCAAAGTTATCTCCAGGGAGTAGCAAAGGACTTCTCAGGTTTGCTAATTCACTCAAGTCAGCATCACACTGAGGCTAGCAGGGAAAGAAAGAATGATTCATTCTGTATTATTATCTCCAGGATCATTCACAAATGCAGGAAGATGTGCTTTCCCTCACCTCTAGCCACCTTTTATTTCTCAACTAAATGTCATCTTGCTTTTAACCAACTACAGGGCTATAGCTTTTAAAAAGCCTGACTGTTGTTTTCTAAACCTGTTCTTACTATTCTCTTTGGAACACTCACCCTTGTTTAGGTTCTGATTTAACATAATTCTAAGGTTTTCTCTAAAATAGAAGTAAAATGTTTGGAAATTCCCTTCTTTCTCTTTCTTGGTTTCAAGTGTCAATATGATTTGCTCTCAAAGTGTTTGAAACATTCTCATATTCAGTACCACTGTCAGTGCAAATAAAGACAGCTGATGTGTACCTGCACAGCTGCAGGTAATTTACAGAGAAACCCTTGTATTTGCATTTTGGCAGCACTCTCTCGCCTGGGTTGGATGTTTTGAAGCTTACATGTCTAAAGATGTCTGGAGATGAATTTTACTGCATCTGCTATACATTAAAATGGTACAGGGAAAACGAAGCGTCACGGACATTGATCATAGTAAACCAATACATAAGCAACCTGCCATTTTCTCCTCCATGACTTTTAAATGCTACTAATTGGCAAACAGGAGGGCACTACATGCTTTGGAATAACACGGCAAAGTGCGGACACAGACGTAACAAAAGTGTCCTTCCAGCTCTGTAAGACGAAAAAGCCTTGGGATAATAAGCATTTCATCATATTTTACTCCGTCAGAATTAAATAAACCAAACAACATAAAATCAGCATAAGTCAGATCAGTTCACTGCTTTGAGTACTTTTAGCTTTATCTTAAGAAATAAGTTGCTTTTACAGAAGGATACTTATCAAAATCTAAATAACTTTTCCTTGCTGAATAACATTCCTTGAAATGCACCATGTTTTATTTAGTTCAAGGCCTCAAATAAAATTATAACATGAACCATTCTGACTCCTGAATATACAGGCAAAAGACTTCTACCTTCCTCTCAGCTTGGTCAGCAACAAAACAATATGTAGATTTAAAAAAGAAATTCCATTCTTTACTCATTTATTAAACCCATTAGAACTGGATGATTCTCCAAGCTCCCTAGCTCACGTATCTGTCCCCTAAAGAAAGAAGAGGAACTAGGATATGAGAATTTACCCTAATCCACAATAATCTGAGTCTTGTGAAATACAGGTGGAAAGTCTGACACAGAAAATCTACTTGGGTCAATTTCCAATTATCTATTTACAGTGTTTATGACCTGTCACGACACTAAAAAAAAAACCACCAAAATTTTCCAAATGATGTGTGATATCTGAGATATCTGACTGTCAAACATTTGCCAGGTGTGGTTCCACCACCCTTAGGTAGTAATAGAGCAGATAAATGCAATTCCCAACTAGTTCAGGTGAAAGTACTTACACTTGAAATAATTCTGTCCTTACCGTATTTTTTGCACAACCTGATCTACTGAAAGAGACATTTCATACATTTTTACAACACCCTCTTTGAAACCGGGTCTGAGCAAACAGTTACCTGCACACCTCAGTTAAAAAAAGCAAGCAAGCAGACAGGCCAAAAGATGTATTTGAACTGGGTTTCTAACATTAGCTTCTGTAACACAAGATAACTTATCAGAGGGTAAATAGGTGAAATATTCAAGCAAACTCCATTAAAATGACTGTTCCATATTTAGATGTACAAGCATATTTTTATATCAGTTGTGAATCATTCCACTGAAAGCAAAAGAACTTCAAAGTTGTATCTCCTGTCATAATCTGGCCATCAGAATTTTTATTACTGATGATTATGCATGAGTCAGAAAACAGAAAAAATCAGCTGAAATTCCAGATCCTTGGAAACAGCAGTATCAGCTTGCTGGCTTCTAGCTGGGGGAGCCAAATTAAACAATCTACTTTTATAAAGAATCCAAGTCTTAAAAGCTTTGTCTTATTTAGGGGGTGAAAAAATAGATAAAACTTACCCTAATGAAAGCTATTTCATCTCTAGAAATTAGGTTTTTTCCTAAAAACTTAATATTCTTGTATTTATTCCGCTTAAAAACCCCTGCAGTCAGAAAGGCCCAGATTTAACCACGCTTTTGCCATACTAAAACACTCCATTGAAGTGTATGATCCAACACACCAGCTAGTGACCATAATTAGAGATCATCATGTCTAAAATTCACTGATACTAATGCTACATGCAGAAGTGGAAAAGGAAAAAAATTCGGCCTGTTGAGTGTCAGATGAAATCTGGCAGATGAAAGAAGCCCTGACTATAACACAGCATTGACTGACCTGACAGAATGAGAGGTGAAAGAGGTAACGCAGTGTTGCCTCAGTCATTGGAATTTTGTCACCCATTGATTTCCGAAAGAAAGGCCAGAGAAAAAAAATTATGCAGGTGGGAGGGCAGAATAACCACTTGTTTCTTAGCTGAACTAAAACCATTTTGATAAGCTATTCTTATTACAATTGTCTTTTTGGTCAATAGGAAAGACATTCTATGTCATTACCCTCCCTCTTGCCCCTGTGGGCTCACTCACCAGGTATTTGATGAGATCTGCACTTACTAGCAAGAAATAAAGGCAAGTTAAAAGAAAATAAACTCTTGCAATAGCAATAACCAAATACTTTCAAGCTGCCTGCAGCCTCCTGAGCAGCTGACAGGTTTCACCTACAATGCTTATAGGCTACATTGCTTGCTCCGTGGATTAAAAGGAAAAACAATTTAATCCCAAATTGTATGGAGGAGATCATCTCGAGTGCCATCAAAAGGCACATACAGGACAACGAAGCCATCAGGCCCAGTCACCACAAGTTTAAAAAGGCAGGTCCTGCTTGGCTGACCTGATCTTCTCCTAAGGTGATCTGCTTAATGGATGAGGGAAAGGCTCTGGATGTGTCTACCCAGACATCTTTTCCCACAGAACCGTCCTGGAAACCGGCTGCTCGTGGCTTGGGTGGCTGCAGTGCTCCCTGTGTGAAAACTGGGTGGTGGCCAGGCCCAGAGCGTGGGCAGTGGAGTTGCCTCCAGCTGGGGCAGGTCACCAGCAGGGATGCCCCAGGGCTCAGTACCAGGACGAGCTCTGTTTAATATCGTTATCCATGATCTGGACAAAGGGATTGAATGTCTCCTCAGTAAGTTCGTGGATGGCCCTAAGGACCTGCTGGAGGGCAGGAGGGCTCTGCAGAGGGCCCTGGCCAGGCTGCACGGCTGGGCCGAGAGCAGCGGCCAGAAGAGCAAGAGGCCCAAGTCCTCTTTGGCCACCAAGGCCGGGCGCTGCCCTTCGGCCACCAGAAGCCCCTGCAGCTGCAGGCTGGGGCAGAGTGGATAGAAAGAGTCCCAGCAGGAAAGGCCCTGGCGTTGCTGAACATGATTCAGCGTGTGGCCATGACACCTGGCTCGTATCAGCCACAGTGCGGCCAGCAGGAGCAGGGCAGTGACTGACCCCCTGTGCTGGGCACTGCTCAGACCACACCTCAAATCCTGGGGTCACTTTTGGGCCCTTCATGACAAGAGGGACATTGAGGGGCTGGAGAGCGTCCAGGGAAGGGAACAGAGCTGGGGAAGGGGCTGGAACACCAGAGGCAGCTGAGGGAACTGTGGGGGCTCAGCCTGGAGAAAAGGAGGCTCAGGGGGGACCTTCTCATTCTCTACGACTTCCTGACAGGAGGGTGCAGCCAGGTGGGGGTCGGGCTCTGCTCCCAAGCAACAGAACAAGAGGAAATGGCTTCAAGTTGTACCAGGGGAGATTTAAATTAGATGTTAGAGAGGGGTTGTCAAGCACTGGAAGAGGCTGCCCGGGGAAATGGTTGAATCATCATCCCTGGAGGTATTTAAGAAGGGTAAATTAAAAATTAAGCGTAGATGCGGCACTTAAGGACATGGATTAACGCTGGACTTGGCAGTGCTGGATTAACAGTCAGACTTGAGAATCCTAAAGGTTTTTTCTAAGAAACAGTTCTATAATTTCCAGACATTTAAACATTATTTGCAAAAATTTTCAATTATCAAAATAATACAGACTATATTCATCACTAACACCACCACATTACATGTGCTAAAAGCACTTTTGATACAAAAGGGAGGAAAACTTTGCAACTCTCAGCCTCAAAAAAACGTTACATGTGCTCTCTCAAAACCGAGACAAGATACACGCTCAGATGAAAAGTGATTGCAATAGTAAAACATATTCATCCTCCACTTACAAAGCACTGGGAGTACAGTACTAGTAACAGGAGAGACAGAACAACACAATCAAGCCAGAATAAGTCTACATTTAAGCTAAATCATCTACTTACTGCATTTCAAAGAGGCAATTCAGCCAATGTAAACAGAAATTACACTCTGCTTTCCACAAGATCATAATCTGAAACCAACAGAAACAACCATGCACCACTTCAGGCAACATTGGAAGAATTAAAACCTCTCCTCATTGCTATTTCAAATGTATTATTCAAATAAAAGCTCCCAAATTACAAATTGCTTTTTTCATGTACGGTGACACGCCAAAGCCATAACATTCCCCAAGACTGGATTGCCGGAATGCAAGTGTGATTTTGCAGGTAGCCTAACGCACTAACACCTACAAGCATTCAGAATGTACCCACTGCTAGCACTTCCCAACACGGCACTAAAACAAGGATTTTCCAGATGGGTAAAGTGATGGCACCGTGATGAAGTCTGCACCACTACTTTTCACAGCATATTCTAGGCAATTCTCTCAGTCCTAAAATAAAATGGAACAGTCTCCAGATTACCACTTTTTCAGTTGTCAGTCAAACACACGGGTTAACCAGTTATGGAAAATCAGATGCACAGAAAAAAAAAAAAAATTCTAAGCTTAAGAATGATGTACTTAAAAGTACAGTAAATCCCAATATATTGAAATAGTTAATCACCAGCCTATTTTCTATTTTTCTTCTCTAACTTTCCCCTTTACCACTACATAAATAAATAAGCAAATGAAAGCAGAAAAAAAAAAAAAAAGGTTTTAGCTTAGTTGTCTGAATTCTTTAACAATGAACACAAGCTTCAACCCTCAGAACTATTAGAACCTTTCTGGCCACTATGTTAAAACAAAAGCATATTTGAAAAATTACCGTATTCATAAATAATCCCATTTTTATAATCTTATATATGTAAGTTCTATATTTTTTATTAAATAGAACTGTCTGTCCTAGAGCTTTCCAGTAGTTTACTGAAAAGTCTAAGCAATTTCAACTTTAATAACTTTCATAATAATGCCTATGAACTCCTCTTTCTCTACTAAATGGAAATGGAGCTACCTAACCCAGCCATGTAATAAATAATTTAGCATCCATTATTAAAATGTCATATATTGCATGTGTGTTTTCAAAATATTTTATTGTAAATTTAGCATTCCAAATAACCAGAGCAACTGCAAGCATTTGATATAGTTGAAACACTCAGAGCCATGAAGGATGGAGCTAATACGACCTCTCAGATATTCTTTAACAAAACATACCATTCTCTGAACTGTGAGACAGTGCAGCCTTAAAAAAAACTTCATAATTTAATGATAACTGGAGCTTGGTTTGACATTTATCCTAAGAACCTGTAAGATGGTATAGGAGCACACAGCCACTCGTCCACGCTCCACACCCTGGCCAAAGCAGATGGACCTTCGCCATCCCACACCTCCTGACTCCACTGCTTATCCGGACATAAGGGCTGCCCCTTGGGAAACAAATTACTACACTGGGATGGGGACCAAGGGCAGGATAAGAAATCTCTTACTGGATTGACACTTAATCCTAGATGGCATTTTTTTAATTTCCCTTGCCAGGAGAAGCAGCAGGACAGTTTTGACACAACGTGGGCCTTGCTGCCCTCAGCACACGCAGTGGCTGCACTG
Organism: Eulacestoma nigropectus; assembly: GCA_013397775.1. Taxonomy (NCBI): domain Eukaryota; kingdom Metazoa; phylum Chordata; class Aves; order Passeriformes; genus Eulacestoma; species Eulacestoma nigropectus. The sequence continues at coordinate 3,790,938 of VZTE01001857.1, forward strand.
CAGTCCCTGCCTGGGTCCTTGTGGCAGCAGCTGTGACAGCCCGTGAAGCCACCAGTGGGTCTTTCATGCCAGGGCAGAAAATATCTCCCCACCCACAGGAGGCATAAAGCTATTTATGCATTATTTGTACTTCCATGTGATTTTTTTTTTTTTCCTCAAATAGTTTTACCCAGGAGAAGGAAGAGGAAAAGATATTAACACATTTTTAAATGAGAAAATAAGTCATAGGCCATCATTCTAATAAGTATTTTTTAAGATATATTTATTTACTAGAAAACAAGTTTGCATGTATATGTAACATAATTTGATACACATGAACATCTCTGTAACCCTGGACCTTCTGTCTCTCCAAGAACACAAGCATTTCACTTTCCATCATCTCGCTCAAACACATCATCTCAGTAAAAGGAATACAAATCTCCTTAACAGAATACATGCAAATTAGGAAAATGCACTTGGCTGCTCGTATAAGGCGTGTCCAGAGAGGTAACCCACAGCATCCACCCTTTTTTTTGTTTGTCCCAGGTTTCACACATTGCACTGCTCTGTAACAAGAGGGTGTGACTGAAGCAAGCAGAGGATGGATGGTAGGGGTTTACTGATGAATTTAGGAGAGGCTGGAGCAGGCTGCACATACACAGCATTAAGTAAAATAATGCACAGCACTTGAAGGTGCAGGACCCCTGAAGACAAACTTTGCTCCACAGAGATCTCTCTTGCTCAACCATGAACAAACCACAAAAAAACCTCCCAAAATAGTCCCCCAGATCTCTAGGCAACACTCCACACTGCTTTCATATGCAATCTCAGAATAAACCCAGTTGGACATCATGAGGAATCCCTGATGAGAGGTACACCTACTTTCTGTAGAAATCCATGAGAATAAATAAATTGGCATCTTATAAGCCTATAAAATGTTAGAACTGCTTCATACTCAAAAATAGTTCAGGGTTGTGGTTCTCAACCTGCAACCCAGAAAAAACAATTTACGTAATCAGTTTATCAAGGCATATTTTTGAAGAAAATTTCCATTAAAGTTCTGAATGTTATGTAATTATGCTTAGAAGAGGATGATATAAATATTCCCATCAAATGTCCTTTGCATTATTTATTTTGGATCCTTAGATTTACTCCAAGAGAAAAACAATAACCATTCTGGTATCGTAAGCTGACCAGAGATACTGTAAATGCAGGTAAAATCTCAGGGGACAAATTGGTCAAACCATTTAGTGCTGTAATTCACTCTTTAGGACAATAACTCAAATGTGTGCTTTGTTTCTAACATGCCATTCTCAGGTTTGACATCAAGGAGAGAGAAGACAAGAGACTAGAGAAGTATTCATACAAAGAACACTTTTCAACTGCATCTGTACTACGTATTTTGGGTTTTTTTCAGCAGTTCTTATTGCTTGCCTATTTTAGATCTATGCTAAAGGAGTAACATAGGCCTGGATATATCTTTCTAAGGAAAGAATAAAGAAGAAAAAGATTGAAATAAGGCATCCCAAATTTTCAAAAGGCCCTTTCTTCTCATCTATCTGCTTGGATAATGCATCCAGAGTGGCATTTTGTAATGACATCAACTTTCCAACAAATCAATAGTTATTTAATTCCCAACAAGCTCTCGAGTCCATTAAACCTGATTACATTCACCCATTTCAGTTGGGTGCAGTTATTTTTCCTACACCGGCACTTAATCTATAACAGAAACTTATGAGAACTTTCAAAAGCAATTTCAACATCAATCAGCATAGAGTGAAAGGCACGATTTGCTTGTAATTATTTATTGGACAGGATGGCAGAGGGTCTGACGGAGCTCCAGCGTCCGACCTTCACCCCCAAATTCTAATGGATATGAAGGCCTGCTTGATATGTCTCACTGCATAAAAAGCAGCCTCAGCTTGCATGTCCCACAAGACACAGTTTCCCAATACCTGATAATGGCCACTGTGCAATGTTATATTTCTATTTTAGACATATGTGTCTGATATTAAGCCCGAAGTGCAGAACACAACCCACAGTCTTCTATTACTGAAGGGACCTATATGGACAACCACCTGTTTCATGCTGTGATTGTCCCTCTGTGTCAGCAAAGTGTTGGAGTAAAGAAGCACAATGAAGATTTCCCTCTCCCTCACAGTTAATTTGACTCCTCACTAGCACAGCACAGAAATGCCCTAACACACGTGTGAGTCTTGACCCTGCTAATGCACAATATCTAACTACTGCCACTCAGATGATACAATTTTATCAGTGTTTAGAAATGTTATTTGACTTTTCCTAGTGTCTTCTAATACTGTAAACAACAGGATACTTATTGCTTAATTAGCATCTGCACGATCTATCCCAAGTCTAACAGAAAAAACTTCAGTAGCACCACTTCTTGATAAAAATAAAATAAAAGCAAAAGCAAACACAACAACAACAATCTAGTAGTTGCCAGCTGACTCCTAAATATGCAGAACTCTTGCCCTGCAGCAAGATCTTACACTCTGAGGGCTCAAAGGAATTAATAGGATGCGTATAAATATTCTTTGCAGGTGATATATTTCTGTACACACAAAACCACAACTCCTTTTTCATCCCGTGTGACGCGTAACATATGAATTAATGCATATTTAACACTATTCCTATTTGCTGCGCTAAAACACTTAACCTAAACACATCATGGTAAGTTACTTTGTCTTCTGACCTGCCGTGGGAATGCTGACTCCCTCAGAAACCTAGAATGGATAGCAAATCCTCTGCCCTGTGGTCAACCTCGTGAAGCAAAGGCATGAATGTTAAACAGCGGACAAATCAATACAAGCAAATATAGCTCAACTACACCATTTATTCAGCCATGAGAGATGTCAATACACAGATTAGGGTGATCCATCTTTTTGATTTCCTACTGTCTTCTCACTGACTACATGAGAGCTTTTGCCTGTATTAAAAGCGTTTGCTTTCTCAACCATAAAAATTCCAATTATTGCTCTAAGTGCACTAGAGTTAAGTTGCTTGTTGGAAGCGGCCTTGCATTACCTGAACAAGTCCAGCGAAGTATGGTGCTGCCGGCAGAATCATTGGCACTCCATAGGGATGTAGCAAAACTCCTTGAGACGACAACATGGTTTAAGTGATAGTATTACTCCCACTAAAGCTAAACACATCAATTGAAAGTTAGGGGAAAATCTATATACCAACTTCTTCCAAACTCAGAGCTAGAACCAAATAACTTCTGTCAGGGGCAAAGCCCACATCAGCTGTAAAAAAAAGAAAAAAATTGACGTCAGCAACACTTAATGTTAAAATTTTCTTCAGAGACAACAGATAGAGACAACAGCTGCAAACCTAACTCTACCCAAAAAGGAAGGTGCTATTTTGGGGCCAGCTTAAGTAACATGACTAGCCAACTACTCTTTATCAGTTCAGATTTTCAAGTACTATACACATAGAGATCAAATTCTGTACAGATCTACCGATTAGAAATAATTTTCCTATCAGTTCTGGCATATACATGACAACAGTTACTATCAGAAGCCAATTTCAAAATAATCAGGTTTATCATGATTGCATAATTAGACATTTCCTTGTATTTATAAGCTGTTAAACAATGTTCATGTGAGCGTTTACACTTCAGTCTGTTATACTGGGTACATACTCTTTTGATTCATTATATTTTTCTTGTTTGTTTTGAATATGGGAGCTGACAATGCAAGCTAACTACTTCTATTAGTGTAAATTATATTTTAATGTTTTTTTCTAACTTTTCACAACATCTATGTTGTTAAATTGATCATAACTATTTTAAAAGAACACATTTCCCCATTAGAGTATTTCAACTCTGTTCTCCAAATCAACTCATACTACTGGTGTAAAAGACAAAAGAGTGAAATTTAGGCTGGTTTCCTCCCTAAATCAAAACAGATTTGATTTAAAATGTACTATTTACAAGACATTCTCTTCCACAGCTCATTGAAAACCAACTTAGTCATTAACACCTTTATTTTCATGTGCTATGTATCTTCTATTGCAGATGTAACTAATGACAAGAATTACAATCGAGCAAGACTTTTTTATTTCAATAAAGAATTAGTTAGGTACTTACAACTTCATGTTACAAGTGAAATAAAAAAAAAATCCCCTACAGTCTTCGAATAACCAGGGTGCTTCACACCACTAATTTCAGCTACTTGATTTTGTTGCATAATTACTTTTCCAGATAACTAATTGCAGACAAGATTTGATGTGATACTCAATTATTTAATGTCACATTTTGACCATCGTGGAAGGTTTTCAGTAATTGATTCTCGTGTATCACGGCGGCCGTGCTGCAGGATTTAGAAATCTCCCTCAGCAGCTGCCTGCTGGCCCTCCCCACTGCCAGCCTTACCCCACTGCTAACTTTAGATGTGGAATTGTGACCCCCGGTGATGCTCTCTGGAGAAGCTGCCAATGAGGCCAGCAATTGTCACATGATGAAGTGATGTTCACCCCACTCCATCTCCTGTTTCAGAACTGCTTCACTTTTCTGTTGGGGATGATGCTATTTTCACTGGTTATCTGACTGTGCTTAGCTATAAATCCTATTTCTTGGTCTTTTCTTATTAAGGAAGAGAACCTCTGCAGTTTAATTATTAAGCAGTTTGACACATCATGCATTTTTTCAAAAGATTGTCAAACTCCCATGCAAAATCAGTCACTAACTTTCATAGAGAAATACATAAAAAAAAGGTATGTATGAGAAAGCAAGTTGCGGTCACAACTCACTTAAAAATACTTAATTTCCAAAAAAAAGTTCATTTTAGCTATTGCCTATTTGTTTCATCTGGCAGAGTGAGCTGCATTTGAAAAGAAAGATTTCTTTCACCCAGGAATGGAGATTATAAAGTGGATTCTGCAAGCTTTACACAAATGACTCCAGTGGGACAGCGGACATAAATACAGACTGTTAAATTGCTCTGTAAAATACCTACCAGGTTTTTTGTTTCAGCATGTACGCATTTGATAAGATGTTAGAAAACCTGAGCAGGAAGATTTGTAAAGGGAAGCGCAGGCTCAAGGGAAGCTTTTCTGTGATCTATTTTGGGACAGATTTTTTTTAACATTTTCTTTAATTATTTTGGCACAAGGCAACCTGCTGATGAAATTTCCTGATGACACAAAGTTGGAAGGTACTGTCAAGAGTGAAAGGGATAAGGATATTACATAGAAAGAACTGCTAAATCTTATGGGTTGCATTAATAGAAATGGGATGGAATTCAATAATACGAAATGTAAGATCATGCTCCTCCTAATAACAAACTTCAGAGCTAAACTCAGGAGGAAGAAAAGCAAGATCCCATTGCATCTATATAAAGAATTTGAGATGATAGTGAGATGCAAACAGGAAAAGGAAAATTAGCAGTATTACTTAATTTTAATTCTCAATTAATTTCTTGATTTCTTAGAGGTACTTCCAACAGAATACATTTCTCTTCATCCACACTAAATTTAAAAAAAAGGGTCAAATTCAAATACAAACATTGTAGAGAAATTCCTTTTTGTGTTCAGGGGAATGGAACAACTATGTTGCAACAGGAACCTAAATTTGATTTGTTTATCCCAGCAAAGTAATCTGTGAAAAGGGAAGAAAACAGTAGGAGGAAGAGACTGTCTAAGCTAAGGACAATCCTGACACTCTAAAAATCAAGAAAAACCTAGTTATGAATAAATTTAGGCTTAACATATTTTTTCAAGTTCGGGGGTTTTTTGGAAGTATTTTGGTCTTGTCTAGTGAGGGTCTAGAACAGCCTTCCAAACCCACAGTAACAAAAAAAGGGTGGCTTGTAACAGTCAATTATATAATGCAAATAGTAGTGGTAGTGCACACTCAGCAACTTCCAGGAGGACCCTTCCAGTCCTTTGCAAGCAATATAAACATTCCAGAATAATGAAAACATCAAATGTCTAAGCAGCATTGCTATTTTCTACATTGCAGGCAGTCATATACAAAAACAAACTTTGAAAAGAAACCGCAGTTACCTGTTTTAAGGAAAGGACGCTTTGCTCGCCTCACTAGAACAACATGCTTCTAAATGTCTAGGTGTGGGGCACTCCAAATCCAAGCTCTGACTTGGTGGCTGGGCTCTGTGATGATGTCCCATGCGTGCACCAGCTACCTAAGTTCGCACAAACCTCTGTGAATCGAAACCACAGAAGCACAACAGAGCTTTACTCGCGTCTCCGCCCCGTGCCAAGCGCGGAACTTATGCCAATGTCTCTACATCAGCTCCACCACTTTAGACCAACACGGCTGTTCTCCCTCCCAGCCACACAAAAAGGAAATTTGACTTGAGTTTTACAGCTCACCCTTAGTTAGTATCAATGGTTACTCCTGTTCTGCAAGAATATTTTGAATAAAGGAAATTTGACCACAAAGAGTGCTGAGGACTGAGAGAATGAGCCAGAAGAGCATTAATTAAGCTGAGAGTTCTGTTTCACTTTAGCAGGACCTTTAACATGTTTACGGTCAAGCATGGACCTAAACACTTTTGGGAGGACAAAGCCAGAATGGTTGGGACATGCACATCGAGCACCTCTCTGATGTCACTGATGGCACCTACTTCCTGCCTGCTGCAGGGTTCCTCATCCCTGCAAAAAATTAACTGGGTGTGTGGGTGGAAAAGGGGAGATCATCTATTTTAAACAACGATATGACTTTCATTTCCATTACATTCTAGAAAATTGTAATGCTGTTAGGAAAAAAAAAAAAGATATGCTAAGCCATTTTCAGTGTGCTCATGGAGGGTATGTTACTTTCAGCTGTTCCCAAACGCTAGGGTTTTTTTTTTTTATTAAAATTTTTCATGGATTTTCCAAAACTGAATATTGACTTCAGCAATGAGAGAGGAAGAAAGAACAAGAAAAACACATGAACACTAGCTTTATATGTAAAGTGTATATACACAAATAAAATGCACAATCTTATTTGTTTCAATTATGCAGAATTTGGCAAAATGGCAGGTTTTATTAATGAAAAGCTGATTTTAAAGGTGAAGAGCATAGGTTAAGCAAGCTAAGGTAGGGGTAGAAGGTCACAAAATTCATAAGTATTTCAGGCCCAGCAATCTAATACCACAAGCTCATGTTCTAGCACAGAACTGAAGCTACCGACAGGAGCGCTCTAATAGCAGTTTCACTGAAGACTTGCTAAAAAGTCATTTAAATAGGAAGGAAATGGAGACTGCTGTACAATACGGATGCACAGATACAGAAATCAAGCTAGAAATATGCCTAAAAACTGAACACATTCAGGCAGAGCAAGAAAAATGAACATGCTGGAAGAAAGACCAGTGTTTTGATCCCACCTGCATATAAGATGTAAATGGCACATTAGACAACCCAAAACACTTCCCCAGGCAAAAACAGATGCCTACGTTTTGCTATGGTACAAGGTTAAAAAAAAAAAAAAAA
>VZTE01001857.1:3798433-3857057 GCA_013397775.1 Eulacestoma nigropectus
AAAGAGGACTTAAGCAACTTTCCTGGGGCCACAATGCCTGGAAAAGGCAGATCCAGATCCCTGCAATGCAGTCATCAGCCAATCAATGATGTATGCTCTAATCAGATTCTGACAGAAGTAATCTATTTAGACCATTTTTCTGCCAAATAATTAATTCTTCTTAATGCCTGTACCTAGTTCAAAATACCACAAACAATAGTTCTTCCAAATGCTGCACAACACCAATGAACTTCAAATAATTTCTACTTCCTTCCGACACTGGCCTAACTTTCCCGTCTCTCAGATCGTAAATAATTCAGGCACCACTTTGGCACCCTCTTCATAGCTTATGCAATGTCATATTTGATTCTTTTAAGTTCAAGTCTCCCATTTCTGGCCACCTTTCCTATTCTCCAAATCATCTCCATTTTCTCTTTAAGGTTTCTCAGTAGTTTTCTGGTAAAGGAAAACCCCAAAACTGAAACGATAAATTGGTTTCCGAGTCTCCTGATAATTTCCCTCAAACACAGCAACTTTAGATTACTGTTTCTAAAAAAGGATTACCAGACACCAGCACCACACATGCTTTGAAAGAGAAGGTGAGCTGCTGTTGATTAGCATCGCCTGAGGTGATCTGGCATTAAGGGAAATGCTGATAGGCAGGAAAAGCTGTCCTGCACATCTTCCCCCACCCTCCCCAGCACAGCTGCTGACACTTCTATAACTGCTGCACTTATCTTCCAGACTATTTCCACCTTTCTGCAAAAGTCATTTAGGGCCAAAGACTCTTCAAGTGCACCAGAAGCACCATCCAGACTTGGCCCCTGTTCACAGCTGCTCACTGTCCCACTCTCCTCCACATGAAGTACGTGTGGGAGCTGCTCATGCCAGGTACCCATTCCCCAGCCAGCTCCTCTCTCATGTAACAGCAGAGCCAAAACACAGCATAGATATTTTACTGACTTCTAAAGCAGAAAACATCACTTATACAAATCAAAGGTAGCTGCTGGTCTCATACTGATAACTAGCACGGCAGATGTTGTCAGGGTTGTTCGAGTTTATTAAGCATCTCAGTTCATACTAAAAAATAGGACAAGGATACAGAAACTGTTTAAAACTGGGAGAAACCATCTTTTCCAAGCACGTGGGATACAGCACATTTAGAATTAACACATTTTTCTTCTGAACTTAAAGCTTCCATTTAAAAATTACATTAGCATCTAACAATTACATTAGCTCTTAGAAGCACATTAAAAACTAGCAGCAGGTCAAGATGAACACAGCTGATTCTTCAGTCAAAAAACAACAGAGCTTCAGTTCCACTGAAGTTCAAATTTTGGCCTTTTTCTTCTAAATATACAATGATAGTAAGTTTAAGGATTTCAAAGATAAATCAAGACATAATTACAGTCCTGCCAAATACAAGAGCTTCAGACAGAAGCTGGGAGAAGTTGGGAAACATATTTGGGAAACTATTTGTAGCCCTAGAGAAATAAAGGCTTTTGCCTTGTAGGCCAACTGGCCTTGCAACATTCGAAGTGCAATATTTCAGTAAATGTTGGTTTCCGAGTACACAGCCAATCCTTTCTCTCTGGTTTCAACTTCCTTTCTCACTGTCAGTGCTGTGTACTGAGTCAAAGGCTGCTTTAGTATCTCACTGGCTAAAGAATCATGTGTTTACTTTGCATTTCTCTTGGAATGCTCCCATAAAGATTACTTCTTTCTCTGCCTGCCTTGCCTCAAAACACATCCTTTTACTACCTTTATCCAGTACTTGTCATCGCCTTCAAAGGCTCACTTCAGCCTATTCCTACCCAAGCTACTACTGTTAACAATTTAAAGATTAATATTCTCTTTGTCTTGCCTCGAATACTGTGCTCCTTCACCTCCTAACCAAACTCCAAATGGCGTTGATGCTTTCTCCTGAAGTTTCCTGCTACTGGGTAAGACTCTCTATAAACATCTATGAACGTTCTCTTTCAGCCCATGAAACCTCCTCTTGCCAGAATGCCACACAAAAACATTGTCTGGGGGATGAACTGACTGCCCAGTGGCATGGTGACCAATATCTCTGTTCCTCTGCAGGTCAACTATGCTTTTGTATCCACCTCTGATTGTAAATTCCTTTGAGGAGAATTGCACCTGGTATGAGGAGATCACCACAATGAAAGCAATATAAAAGAACACACACACACACTTAAAAGATCTACATCTATTTAGCTTCACTGTTTCCAGAACTCTTGAAGGCAAAGCTTGCCCTCTTCTACATCCTGGAAACCCTCAGTCCCTTCTTGGACTGGATTGCTAAAAGAAAAGTATTTGTCCCCTGACAGCAGGGAGAATGATTTACCCTTCAGTGAGTCGCAAGACACATTCACTTACATAGGTGATAAATGTATGCTAGAGAGAAGAAGCAGGTTAAAACTGGAGTTTAGGGATCCCTCGGTACCTGGACTTCCCTTGGGCTACCACAGACACGTAAGGACCTGTCATTATCTTTACATATCACATGTTACAAGGCACAAAAGCCGAGAACAACCTGCTCTCTGAAAAAAACCACATAGATATAGGTGTCTTTTAACTCAGCTGCACTATCATACCAGTTAGAAAGATCCTGCATCACAACTACATTTTTATCCCAGCATTTGTGTCAAAATTAAAACAGGATGAATTTGGAAATTTCAGTTATTTAATGTGCTGTGATCTGCACTAGGAAAAAGGGTGACATTGGACTGTAAGGTGCCAGACAGAAAATATTCTCCTAAAGCTACAAAAAGTGGTGAAACACACCTCCACGGGCCTGTACAACTATATTTCTGAAAAAAGCTTCTCTGTGTGCCTCCAGTTGTCCTGGATCACTCAGAAAAGTTAGCTGCAAAACTGGAGGAAAATACTGTTACTTTAAGTACCAAGAGTTGATTTTGACATGCAGACATCAAAATTTATTCACAGCACTGAAGATGTGTTACAAAGTTCTGCACTTTCTTTCTTCTGCCTTAGTGAGCACTGCACTGTTTTCCTTCTCTTGCAGAGTTCCATGCTGGCTTTTATTACATAACTCTTATCAGCTGGATAGCTGTACCAAATCAGTTGAATTTTCCCTGTTGGCCTCTTTGAGAACACACTCTCCCCCATCTCCAGGCTACTTCAGATATCTTTCACTACTCTGCTCTTGAGATTATCTGCACTTTCTAAACCAGCTGAGATTAGCCTCCAATCCATGAGAAGTTAAGCGGCTTAGAAAATTTTGTATGAAACATAGAACACTTTCAAGATCTCATGCTTGTTTGATATCATGCAGTTACATAGACAAACCACTGAAAATTACGTACATCTTCCACTTCCACAAATGATAAGCAGTATCACATATGCCTTTAATAAAGTGTCAGGTTATATGTATATGTATTTCACAAAATATGTATTAGAATCATACTTGCATATATCTTCCCTATTCTCATTTATTCTTCTGTGTGCTGAATACAGGATGACCAAGAAATACATATTTTTGCATGTATTTTGTCAGCAGGCTGTGATCTACCCCTTAGGGTACATTCATTTGCAAATACAGACCAGCAGCAACAAATACATTTTTCCTTGCAAATCAGGACCAGACTGATTCTAACCAATATCCACTCTTAATGAACTTATCTAGTGATACACTCAAGCCATGCCATGAGAGATCTTCATCCACGCAGGATTTTTGGCAATATCTGAGCACTCAACCAGTCTCAGTATCAGTTCATGGCCATATGCTCATTGGCACCAACCAATACCCAAAAGAGGATCCCAGGAATACACCCCTGTGTCACAGAAAAGATAAACCATGTGCCTGTCCCTATCACGTCCCAGGCTTTAGTTGTGTGGAGATGACAGAGATGACAGACAGTCACATTTTTATTGCCAAATCTGGTCAAACAGGCTTTTCTTTATTGCTGTAGTCAGGCTACTCTAACTATTGTATCACAGGAAGCTATGACTCCTTCTTGACCCCAATTAGCACATTCATTATTCATCAAAGTACAGTTTTCATTTGCTTCCCTTGGGAACAGCAGAGTATCACTGTGAGGATCTTTCAATACAACTTCACCCCCTTAATACACTCAGGATTTGCTGACAAGTAACAGCTACTTATTCCCCCGAGTCAAGTTCATATTAATAGGACTGCACAGTGAATCATGAGATGGTATTAAACCCTGCCTCCTGCCTGTATAAATACATCATTCAAGCACCCTACCATGCCAAGTGCTATGGCTTGATTGCAGAAACCAGCATAGGGTAGATATCCTAAGTGAGCAGGGTGCCTTGGAGAAACAACCAATTCAAACCCCAAAATAATAAAGACCCTATAGGTCTTTAAAGGGATCAGAGGGAATTTCTGTTCACTACTGACAAGTTTCATATTTTCAAGAGATAAAAGACTTGAAGGCATTAGATGTAATGTAAGCCATAACTCAGCTCTGTTCAAGACACTGGCAATAGTTTAAGTACTAAAGTTTAGCCAAGAGCTACAAGCAAGGAGCATCTAAAGCAGGCAGGATTTGGCTGAAAGCATTAGAAAGCTCAGCTGATAGGAAGTTTGCCTCCGAATCTGAATGGCAGAAAGTTAAGAAAGCTTTTTCAACTTCATTGCTACTTAAAGTCTGAAGTCAATTCAGTCTCATAGATGCATGTTTGGTGACACACCTAATCCCATGTTCAGCAACTCAACACCACTCCTAAACTCAGTGTGGGGTCTTACACTTGGCCTATCCAGGCCAAGCTAAAACCTGGCTCTCCCTGGGATGGGTCACATCTCTTCTGCCCCCAGTTTGAGTGTCTGGTACTGAAGCCAGATTTAGTGGGATTGCTCTGGTACGCTGCAGCCACCTCTGTGTAAAGTGCTGGTACACAGGAGAACTAATTTGGAAGAACAAAATTCCCTGGATTAAGCTTCAAGAGATCTTGCTGGTAACACAGCAAATAGAACTCACCTGAAAGAATCACATCATGTGTTTATTTTTCTCCCCTCTCCTAAGACCTATTAAAAATATTCTACTTATTCATTACACGTTCCACTCCTTTATATTCTTCAGCAATCACAGTGGGTACTGAATTCACAGGAATCCTTGATTTCTAATGTTGTCTCTCACAACTTTCTCAGGACAAGGGAAAGCTAGGGGTATCATGCTACTGCTCAGAATGAAGCAGTAGAGGAGAGAAAGCACCTAAGATCAGAAAACCAGAACACTGTCCTATCAGTGCCAGATAGTAAAAGCCTTTCCTGCCACCCACTCCTTTACTTTTTGTCAATTCCATTTGATATTAGAAGGGAATAGAGAAAGAATGGCCTTTTTAATCTCACCTTCATTTAGGTTTTAATCAACCTGTGCCAGTGCCCTTGGAAGAGATCAGCAAAGGACTGGGATAAAGTTGTGCAGGAAAGAACAACAGAAGAAGATTATTTCTATTTTTATTGAAATCAATGCTTTAGTGCATACTCAAGTTATTAGCTGGACATTGGTAAGATTTTTATTGTTGCAAGAAATAAGACAAAGTACTCTCCTTCTAAGACCTCAGAAGCTGTCAATTCTCCTGCAGTCCAAGACCAGGGGATCAGACACTAAAAACTGAACTCAAACTCTTTGACTGAGAACATCTTAGCTTCTCTCAAAAGTTTTTCAATAGTGATTTGTCCCTAACCAGGAGAAATGAAACTTTTGATACTATTTACTAAAGAAGTAAACCACCAAAATACATGTGACTGAACACGAGGAATAAATAAAAACAAGAAATGTAATATTCCTCTACAAGCTTTAGTTTGAGTTGCTCAACGAACATGAACCGTAAAGGAGGTTCATAAGACAGACCTGACTTTTGCACATCTGGATTATAAATGCTATTATTGGAACATCTCTTGCATTGCACTGACAGAAGAGCACTACACAGCTGCTTCTACAGTCAGATTTCAGGATAATTAATGAGTCAACTGGGACTAGTGGAATTCTTACAGAAATTATTTTCAAAGGTTTTTATAATTACCTCATTTTTTTTCTTATTGATAGGTCTTCTTCACAGCCTCCTTTCTTGGATGTTTGAGTGATCTGGTACTACTGCCTAACAATAGTTGTCGTTTTCCACTGATCTGTTTGGCCATTCGTGGTCAAAGAGCTGAATTTCCTGATCTGTCATCAACACTCCAGCCCTAATTAGCCCTTTAGGATTGCACAAAGAAAACACTGAAATATTTTGTGCTCCACAGCCCTAACTCCTTGCGAAGCTCTGAGAGTAACCAGTGCCCGTCACACTCACAGATCAGATGCTGCCTGCTGTAACTCTGCTTTCTTAATAAAGCTGAAAATAGCTTTCCTGTGGAGTTTTTATAAAGCAGTTTCCAAGTTCACTTTCTTCTGGAAATGGGCACACACAACTTGTACGATTTCAGTGCAAATAAACACTTAAAACTATTCTTGAGCAAAATATACAAGAATACAAAGACAGAAAATGCACATTCACTGTACGATGCTTTAATTTCACAGCAAAGCCAAGGCTAACATTCTCAGCAGAAGTCAATAAACTGATCTACCCCAGCAGAAATTCTAATCCTGCTTTTCTCACTCGGGAAAATCCATGTCTGCATCGCACGCCAGAAAAAAGCCCGTGAATGCTCTGTTTCCATGCAGGCTTCTAGAGACACCTGCCTGGGTTGTTTGGTTGCACACAAACACAAATGTTTGTTTATAATGAGTGCTTCCTAAGAGACCCACCCTACCAAACTTGGTAATAGGTATTATAGAAAATAAAAAATAAAATAAACAAACCCATAGTTCCTCCCCCTATCCACAGGGGTTTTCTGGAAACACCTTGAAAACAAAGAGCAGTACTCCAGCATTCCTTCAGTTCTTACAAAACTGTCATTAGAGGTTCCTGTTTGAGTTTCCATTCATCAAAATTGCAAGAGGAATTCTCCACATCCATTGAGGAGCACCTACTGACACTTGAAGGAACAGATCTGAAAATCTTGTCTCAGTTTCAGGTAGGTGAGAGGAAGATTACAAAGTATTTCTAGCAAGCCCTTGCAAAAAAAAAAAAAAGTGAAGAATTTTCATTCTACGCTAAAAATTATGGCCGTTCTGCAAAATAACGTTTCAACAAGCACCTGGAACACCATTCCTACCTGTTAGGATGCATAACTGTCCAAGTAACCATGCTTTTTATACATTTTTTCCTTTGAATTAAGTTCTTTATGTACATGGAAGGGATAGTTTAATTCATAGAATGATTTGGCTTGGAAGGGACCTTAAAGATCATCCAGTTTTAATCTTCCTGCCGTGGGCAGGGACACCTTCCACTAAAAGGTTTGTCAGAGCTCCATCAGCCTGACCTTGAAATCTTCCAGGGATGGGGCATCCACAGCATCTCTGGGCAACCTTAGCCAGTGTCTCACAAACCTCCCATTAAAAATTTTCTTCTTAACATCTCCTCTAAATCTACTCTGTCTCAGTTTAAAATCATCCTCCTTGTCCTGTAACTCAATGCTCTCATAAAAAGTCTCTGTCCATCTTTCCTGTAGGCTCCCTTCAGGCACTGGAAGGCCACACTCCAAAGCCTTCTTTTCTCCAGGCTGAACAATCCCAGTTCTCTCAGCCTTTCTTCACAGGAGAGGTGCTGCATCCCTCTGATCATCTTGGTGCCTCCTCCGGATTTGCTCCAACAGGTCACAGAACCAAAGGATGTGTCCGGCTGGAAGGGCCCACAGTGGGTCACCTGGTGCCACCTCCCTGGTCCAGCAGGGCCATTCCAGAGCACAGGACACAGGATTGTGTCCAGATACTTCTGGAATATCCCCAGTGGGGGAGACTCCACAGCCCCTCGGGGCAATCTGATCCAGAGCTGGATGCAGTACTCCAGGTGGGGTCTCACCACAGCAGAGTTCATGTTCAAAGGATTTTGAAGCACTTTATTCCAATGGCAAACCTGCGTCCCTAAGTCAGGCTCACTGGATTAACAACATTTCCAAAGCCTCAGAAGTCCTGCTGTCAGAAGCAACCCCAGCAAGCTGCAGCTCTAGAACTGTGGGCAGTAGCAGCTCAGGAGCCGTGAAAATATTACAGACTCATGTTCTCAAACATTTTTAATAGGTGACTTTCTGCAATGATAAAAGTTACACAAAGTCTAATTTTAGGATGTCTTCATCATTTGTGTCTGGAACATTTTCTTCTACATTTTATTTTGAGGCAAAAACAAATCACATGCTGAGTAGTTGCAATCTTTCAGTGATTTGCCTTAATGCATCCAGATACAGTAGAGTGGATACCACTGTTACATAAAGAAACTTGAAACAGTTGACAGGTACATTAAAACAAAACAAAATTAAAAGGAGATTAACACACAAGCACACTTCCATCAGGAAATCCATTTGTACAAGAGTCAAGTTCTACAGAGTCATCCCCCTGCTTGTACAACTTCTCTTGCCCAGGGAGTACTGAGGGATGTTCTGCCCTAAGATCTAAGAGTCAAAGCAGTTTAAACCGTGCCTTCCCCAACTGATGCTTTGGTAATAGCATAAACCTTTCTCAAAAATAGTTCAAGATACTTAATAATGTTTCTGTCTTAATAGTTTGTCAGTAGCTGTTTCAGTAATAAATGAAAGTTAATGCAATTTCTAATTTCTGTATTAGCATTCACAACTCAGATGCATTATTTCCATATAAAACGTATGGTGAAATCAAATTAGTAGTGGGAGAAATAACTCAACCCACAGAGAAACTAGAAATTCACTATTAAATAAAAACTGCCAAGGATCATCACTTTTTTTTTTTTTAAGGGAATAGCATACATCCAATCAAAATAAAAGATTAGTGTGCAAATACTAGACGACTAATTACATAATGTACCTTTATAAAATTACATAATATGGGTGCAGCTTATTTCCCTGTTTGCTGTTTGAAAAATAGATTGTTTAATAACCCATCAAAGCTGTCTGTAAACCACAGCAACAATAGAGCAGATGTTGACTGTTGTCTTGTGCCTCACAGACATAATTAAACACAATGAAACACTCACGCACCCAAATAATGGAGGACAAACAAATACAGCAATGCTGCTCTATAAACATAAACCTCATTTACTGGGCACCTGCCTTATATTAATCTGTGATATTTAAACCAGGGAGGAAAACAGAAAGGAAGGTATTTATTTGCCTTCAGACCACAAAAACTACAAACAAAGAATTCCTCTCAGTATTAAGTAGCTGTAACTTCTGCAATACTGATCCCCACAAAGCTCAGAGGGAATCGCCTTTTCTATTGTGACCAAGCCAGGACAGGACAGCTGCATTTTCTGTACGAAAAGGTACCTGAATCTATGACTCTCAATGATCCAAACAGGCTAAAAAACATTGTGCCTGCTGTGTCATACAAAGGCTTAAGATGCCCGTGGAAAACCAGGTTCCCTTTAATTGCAAAACACATTCCCCGTAATTATTTTCTATTCCCTCTCCCAGCTTTCTTTTAAAGAGGCAATGGAAAGCAAAGATTAGGTTCCATAACTATCCAACCAAATGGTTTTCTGCTAGGACAATGTCTCATAACATTATTTAATACTCTAGTTCACATCAAAATTTCAGAGATTTTAAAAAAAAATCCTTCTTTATCTTCATTTCTATAATCAAATGTAGATACATATTTTCTTCCATAATATCAATATTGATCCACTATTTCAAAAGGATAATTATGTAAATCAAAACAAAATTAAGAACCTAATCCTGCAGTTATTAAGAAACAAAGTTTCCAGGCAAAAAAAAACTTTAAAAATTATCACTCGTGTATTGTAGAAGAACATCGAAGCTTATTTTTTCTAATAAAAACAATATTTTAATATGATCATATTTAATAAGTGTTATTATTTGTTTTTATTTCAGGTAAAGAATATAAAACTGCATTGCTTACTGCAAACGTATTTTGCCTTTATATTTCATTTAGTTATTTCTAAGAAATAAGACAGAATATAATGTGATCTGCATCCCTTTATGGTAATAAAACCATGCTAGTCTCCTTCCATAGACAACACCATAAAGCATAAATCCAAATGGAAAACAAATGGAAGTATAATGCCACTGTGAAGCAAACCAATCAACCCTAAAACAGCTGAGATAGATCTCATCCAGTAGTTCATTCATTCTTTATAGAAAAGAAATGAAAATATTCCTAGGTGTATCAGATTAAAAAAAGAAAAAAAAAAAACACAACCACCCTCAGCAGCTCTGAAAGGTTGTAAAGCACTAAATTCCTTTGATTTATGAGGCAGCGTCCACCGCACTGAGCAAAACAACTCAGCATGCCAGGACCCTTTTCCCTGAAATTCCTTTATTAACACACCCTGGCTCTGCGAGTGAACAAAAGCAGTGGTGCGGGGTGTATAAATCATTAATACTCTGCCGTGCAATGGCTGAATTTCCTGTGTGAGCCGGGAAGCCTTCCTGCACAACAGGGATTTTGGGCTTGGAATTGGCTGCTATGAAATGTACTTCATCATCCGCCGTGTTTGACGCTTCCCAATAGCTTTGTACTTTTCCTCTCCTTTTTCTCCCCCAAGCCCAGCAACTGCAATAGAAATTTATTGGATTTTATGTCTGCAAATAAAAAGAAGAGAAAAGCAGGAAAGAAGCAAGCAAGCCCATTTAGAAGCAGAATCCTTTTGCCTTCATTTAAAGACGGGTTGTTTGCAAATACAATCCAGTGCTAATAAATGAATTTGGCATTTTAGCAATTTTTAGTTTATCACCCTAAACTGAAAAAAAATCTAATAAAAAAATCAACTATCACTAAAAAATGTGACTCCTCTCCAAATTAAGTAATTTTCTATTGGAGTATTTATTTATTTATTTTAAGAGCAGGCAGAAAGAAGGGCACAGGAACTCCTGAACTCCACTGTTTCAGTGTTTTTACTTTTGATGTGTCAAAAAGCTCTCCAAAGAGCAACAGGCAATTTCATGAGCACGTGCCAAGCCTGGTATTCCAAATGAAGCTGGAAGAGGTGGTATCAAAGGGAAAGGAAAAAGATAAACCAAGGCCCTTGGAATTGCAGTTTCTGAATGCTCCTGTATTCGTGCAGCGAGAGACGCTGAACTTGGGTAGGGAATATCAAAACTACTTATCTTGCCTCCGAAGTACGTGCAATACAACAGCAACAAAGTTGCATGGTTTTCCAAACTTTGAGATGAAACAGCAAGCAATCTTTATAAAACATTCTACACTAAAACAATTCCTTTTGGGGCTAGACTTGGGAAAACTCAAGAGCGTGACAGAGGAATGCTGAAAAAGCAGTCTCAAACCATATGCTACCCATCAGGGAAAATGACACACATTATAAAGGTAACTGAGGATACAATCAGTCTTCCAGCCAGGCCTGAGCACGATTCCAAAGGTATCCAGCATCAGCACCACCGACAAACGCATTTATCGCCTTCTAAGCCGTAAATATTTAAGACACTTGGAATGCTGCTTTGCAAAAGTGAGCAAGCTGAAGTCAGAATAGGGAAACATTCCAGTGGGCCATTTTACACTTCTGCAGCCATCCAGCAGACGTGAGATTACAAGAATAAGCCTGCAATGCATGCAGGAGTCCCTCTGCATTACACAATAATGACATTCTGAACGGAAATAAATGAAGCCCCTGCAGTGCTATTCTGTCAGCTTTTGAAAGTAAATAACTTCACTTCTGACAAGACAGAGACATTTTTTTCCTCCTCCTGCCACAGAGCATTAATTGAGCCATGCAGCCATGTAACATCCCAGAGACAGGACTAATACATGACAAGGAAAAAAGCTTAAGGAGAGGACACTCACTGAATATATGGGCTGCCTAACTTCTTTTCACCCCCAAATTTTCACACTAGCTCTGTTTCGGCAAAATCTTCTTTTCAGGGAGAACTTTTAACCTTGTTTTTGCCTCCCTTTACAATATTAACTGTAACTTATTTCAAAGAAATACTTTAATTTCACACTGCCTCATGAAAGATTGTGCCACTATGAAATCATAAGCTTATCTTTCAAAACTTTTTATCTTTCCTTGTTTATGAATTAAGCTTCACACCCATAATTTCTATCTGTCATTAACTATTTCGTGTATACAAGACTTAATATCCACAACAGAGATAATAATGATTGCTATAAAACAAAATGCTAGGAGAAGCAAAACCAAAGCCAACTTCAAAACTGCATAATAATAAACATTAGTGCAAGTCATTAAGGAATCGAGGCAAGGCATATAAGTATATACACAAACCACAAATATGTATGAGATGAAAGTATAAAATCAATGTACAGTTACCAAAAAAGAAATCATATTCAAGACGTTACAGTTATGAAGAGCAACAATTCTTGGTGCATTTTGAAATAAAAGGTTAAAAGGTAAATTTAAAGTTTGTCTAAGATGAAAGCATTTGCATTCTTATTCATGAGTACCTGAACATCTTAAGTATTTCAATTTTGAAGTACCACAGCCTTTCTTTCCATATCTGGAGGAAAAAGTAAAAATCAGTGACTCACTGTGAACAAAAAATAATTCACTGAACGCTTCAGTTCCTACTACAGTATCTAATTTTGATTCTGCCTGTGTTCAACACATCGAGAAAGAGCAGGATCAAAACACTGCGAGATCTCTCCACAGCTGGAGCCTGCTCTAGTGCAAAAGACCAAAGGCCCAACTACAACTAGCCAGGATAGCACAGACATTAGATATGCTATTTTCTCTAATTAAATTCACTGGGCTGCTGCACTGACAGAGTGGGAGGGGAAGCAAAATGTAAAAGAAGTCAATGGTGCTGCACTAGGCAACTCGGAGGGAAATGAGCAATGCCAGCAAAGAAATGACAGGAGGCTCTCAGGAGAGCTCTTGCACTACACATCACACTTTAAAACTGATAAATCAATCGCACATGCACCTTTAAAAGGCAGGAAAGCTTGAAGGATTCTTAGAGGGTGTTGACTTCTCCTTTCCACCAACATTATTCTAACTCTATAAAACAAGGTGATAAATTCCAGTGTCACAATTTTTACCACTTTCGTTTATACCACCTATTAAATGCTTCAAAAATATTTTTAGCAAAATTAATATTAACATGATCATCGTACTTATTTACCAACTCAGAAATACACACATAGAAAACCAAAAAAAAAAGGTCAGTCTAGTTTTGAATGGGTATGGTCAAAAAAAATCTAAACAAATTGAAATATCTACTGGCTGCCCCGAGAAAAACCCCTGCTCACATAACCACCACACACTTTCCTTGGTATAAAATGCCACACCACATATTTTTTTCCAGAAAATGCCCATCCATATACATATTCAGCAAATATTAATGAATGGGGACAACTTACAAATAGCTCACAATAGAATATCCAGCCATCCCTTTTCAGATAAAGTGTTTTAAAATGTTCAAAGAGGTCACTTAGAAAAAAACAATGGTTCTAAGCCAAAAAATATTCACCTGCTTCTGTCACATGGAAGCTCCTTTGCAACTGCTCTTGCTCTTATAATCCAAAGTAGCAGATAACCTTAACAGATTCTTCTGGTTCGTTGAGGGGGTTTTGTGTTTGGAGTTGGTTTTCTTTTTTTTGGTTGGGTTTTTTTTTTTCCTCTCCTTCTAGTATTTAAAGAGGGGAGTACTTCACTAAAGCACCTCCTCTCGCTTTTGTAAGAGACTGACCTTGTTTGACAAGGCTGGAGTTAAATGCCCCAAACTAGCTCTTATTCAGAATGAGAGCTGCTCCAGCACTTGATCTCTAAGCCACTTCTCATTAGCCTCTGGAAAACAACAGAGCAGCTCTTGGGAGACAAAAGATATGTAAACATGGAAACTGGGCTTCAATCACAGGTGGAGTCTCAAATACCAGCTTCCGAGTTTATTGGTGAATACCAAACGATCTTATTTACTCTGATCAGGATAAACAGCAAGACATCATTCCTGAAATCTGCATTAACAGCACCCCTGGAGCAACAGCTGCACTCCCACCTTTTGAGGTCTGTTTCATTCATACACTAAAATTCCCTGGGAGTGCCACAGTGCCCCCTTAGGTAGAAATGCATCCACAGGATATGGTCTGTAGCATGGCAGCGCATTTTTTGTTTTAACAGAGTACTATAATTTGTCTGACATAGCACAGCCTTTTATCCCACACATATGAATAAACAAGCACTATGTTTCTCTTGGGGCAGCGAAGCTGGTTAAATGAATCAGAAAACCCTGAAAATATTGCCTACCCTGAGTCCATCAGCTACTGGACAATTATTCAAGGCCCAGCTGTAAGAAAAACAGATGGTGAGTGAGCATTAGTACTGTGGACTTCTTTGCACTCATGCAGTCACATAAGCAGAAGTTGTACATTCTCATATGAAAATTGCCATGAAATAGCAGAGAGAGGGAAAAAATCGTGCAAAGACCCCAATTTGTAAGCTAACAGGTGTTTAAAATTTTCAAGAACTAAAGTCAGATTAACTGATTTTACAGGAGAGCCACAGAGTGAGCGAGTACTATAAATGGAGTAGGCAAAGAAAGGCAGTGCTCTCATGATTGGTTTAAACAGTGTCACCATAAAACATCGGTTATTGAATTCAACTGACACACCTGAACCTTTGAAGAGTCACCGAAGTATTAAATGCAAAAACCAGATACTTAGAACTGTAACTGCAATGGTGGCATCCAGCAATTTATGTGCGTTTGCTCTATTAAAAAAAGTTCAACTGTATCTGGGAATTGCTTGAATTGTTCATCCATTCAATTCTTTACACAATTTTAGCACAAAGATAATCTGTTCTAATCCTTATTCCATTATTGACACTATTGACTACATCAATTGAAAATGCTACCAAATAAATCAACGTTGAATTAAGCCATGAAGAAAGAATGTGATAAAAAGTCTTTCAGACTCCTATAAATCATCAGATCCAGAAGCATGACATAAGTAACTGAGAGGGGAATTCAGCTTTTCTCCATAGTCATAATGCTTAAGGCCCAAATAAAATTACACTAATTTACCATGTAAGCAGTAATGGAATAGCTGGGGTAGAGATGGAGGTTTTGTTGGTTTCTGCTTTGTTTTCATGGTGGATTCTTTTCATCATTGATATGAGAGCTGTACCATGAACTACTTTGTTAAAGACAGAAAAGGTTGATATTGAAGTTTCAGTTCAATTGTTTTCGATCTGTGAATGTCCACTATGAGCAATTGCTCCATTTAAGAGGAATTACCCTTTGTACAAACCACTTCACTATTTAAAACAAAGCACATCTATCATCATTAAACAGAAAAAAAAAAATACCAATTTTAAAATAATGACAGCAGCACCATACACTATGACATGGAATATTCTGTGATGTTTCAAAACAAGAGTTCGTTTTGTTACTTTACTCGGAAAACACCAACAGAATAACCAGGAAAGCACAGACCACAGGAAAACACCAGTTAACAGAACCAAGCCTCCATTAATATACCCCAAATCCCAATTTACCTGTGGTCAACGTTTTGCTGCAAAAAATTACTTCGGGCCAGCATTTGATGCAAACTTGTGGTCAGAAATCGGGTTTTGCATTGATGTGTCATATCAAGGAGAAGAAAAGAAAATAGATGCATGCAGCTGTTTCTAACCCCATAAAATCCTACCAATGGATTGGGTGCACTACAAATCCAAATTCCCTTCTCCTGTATCTTTAAATATTGACACTAAGGAAAATTCTTACCCAAACACATCCACACTTTCCCAGCTGACCCTGCCCTTACAGTGACGCAGTGAAAACTTCCAAGGCAAAGCCCCACGTTCTCCCTCTGTTCATTGCTGCCACTGACAGAGTCATTTTGGTTTTGATGTTCCTTGAAAACTCACTCTGGATTTCCACAGTTAGAACCATTTTATTAAGAAAATCTCCACATCATTTCAGACCATTTCAAAAACCTAACTCAGAAGCATTCTTCAGTTTCTGTTGGCTTTTTCAAGTGAACATCTTATCGAGAGTTAATCTATAACATGACCTAGGCCTCCGTTCTTTGTTTATTGTCAACTTTATTTTCAAGAGTTCAAAATAAGCTCAAAATATTTTTAGGTAAAGCATCCTCCATGCATAAACTGTTTTTAAAAAAAAAAAAAAAAAAAATCAGTTCCTCACTTGGCTCTTAAAACATTACACACATGTGTAAAGTGAAAGATATCAGAGCAAATAATCAAGTTTCTAACCCAGGAAAAAGTAGTAGAGCACTTCTGTAGTACACTGTGGAAAACAGTTTATCCATTTATACTAAATAAACTGGCCAAGCAATGTCACTTTCACAAATAAATAATGGCCAATTTTAAATGACTACCAAAACACAGATTTTCCCAAATGATTAATACAGCTCCACAGAAAACCACCATCCTCGTGGCTAGGAGGATAAATAAATATTTACTGACAAAGACTGGCTTGCCCATCTTGAGAAGAACCTAATGCCTTTCACAGTCTTTCAAGAAAGACTTATATCAAATGGTAAAACTTACACTTGACAGAATACAAATGTAGATACACAAAAATAAGAATAATTCTTTTCATAAGTTCAAAATAGGCAGCAAAGTTTCACAAGAGAGAGCTCAGTTGTAATACAGATGTCTGAGTTCATTTCAACTGAGGTGCAAGTGAGCAGATATATCTCTGGTGCAATTTTTAGAGGAAAAAAAAAACTTGATAGTTTCACATAATGTCTATTTACTGCTGGTCACAGGTTGCACAGGCAGGGGGGATTCACCAGTTAAGTTGCCACATAAAGCTTTTAGGTTGCTTGTATTTAAGATCGATAGACAACTTGATAGAGAGAGCAAAACACTTGCAATTTCACTGAAATAGTGATATTTGCACTAAATGGACAAACCAAGTATTTTTGTAGGTTTGTTCTAAACTATCAGATAGGGGGGAAATAGGAAAAAAAACCCAAATAGATTGTCATGGTAAAAGTTTATTAATGTTTTTCAAAAATAAACCACTTCTTATTCCTATACTGTTTAAAACCAGAAGCACATTGCATTGGCTTTGCAGGTGGTATCAACTCAGTCCTCTCTGCCTGGATAATTTTGAGATCAAGTAGCATTGTTTCTAAAGAAATACTCAACCAAATACATAAAATAAGAGATCCTATCTGAAATAAGAACATGATTATCTGACTCTCTAGGAATTCAGGATAACTAAAATGCCAACCAGCAATCAAAAGAAGCAACAAGCACAGAATTTTGAACCTGCCACAATTTTCATCACAAATTTAGCAGACTTTTCAACCTATTGTATAAATGTGATTAGTACAGGCAGAATATTTTAAACTGACAGTAAGGTTAAGGAGATGAGAAAGCAAACACCTAAAAAAAAAAATACTTCAAGTGTGGCAGTTAATCCACTTAAAGAGTTAAAAATTATCCGCTAGATATAGCGCTTTGTAAAGTGCATTAGCAATCACTTCTCATCTTTCTCTCGAATGGAATAGATGCAATTGAATTCCCTGTTTTAAAGTATTCATTAGAGTTGCACAGTTTCTTAAACCTTAAAGCAGTGCCATGCTATAGATGTGTTTGCATAATGATACTGCAGCATCTCACTGAGGAAGGTTATTAGAGCACCCAACCTCATCTTTATGTTATCCTTTATCAGCGCCTTGTGTGGCCATGTTGACCTCTCACCTTAATTCCCATTTTTCCTTTCAAAAGCTCTATCTTTAACATACAAATTGTCCTTTGACAAACTCAAAAGAACAAATCCAGAACAAAACACAAGAGTACATTTTGTATGCAACCACTTAGTGCACAAGTCACCCTGGATCATTAAAGCTGATCTATAAATGCCATTCCCAAAACAGATCCAGAATACAGAACTACCGAGAACGTACATTTTAGTTACGGCATGCAAATTACTGAAATTTAAATACATCATATTTATCTGATGCAAATTTTAATTGCAGACACATGAATCCCTCCCACATGCATGGATAATCTAGGGCGCATGCAAGGATCTGTTATTATGCACTCCTATGCTGGAAGTCAGAAATGGTTTATACTACACTACAAGAGAAAAAAACCTACAGAAGGTTTTATATCCTGAAAATACTGGAGCTCTCTTCTTTCAGCAGTAACAGAAAAATAAATGTTCTCAAATAAAAATCTGCTTTAAATCTGTTTTATCTATTCTTTAGGAAAAAAAAAGAAATCCCATACAACATCTTTCAGGCATTTGTGAATGCAGAAATAAAGTTAGACACTTCCAGGGAAGTCAATATGCACAGAAACTATTGTAGTGGAAGTTGGAAGAAATGCCCCTCTGTGTTACAGTAGGCACAAGAATATTTTTCCTCCTGAAGTTTCAACACAAGTAACAGAAAAAACAGGATTAATCATTTTTGCATGATAACATATTTCTGTCTTGGCTCTATACACTTACTAGATGACTCTGTAATGGTGGATTCAGTTATAAAAGAGAGTAGAATATAAAGATGATTCCAAAATACCAGTTTAAAAAAAATGTGTTATTATCCAGTTATTTCACATTGTAGCAGAGAGGGGGTACCAAATATTAAGTAATTTAGGAAGAGAGGGGGAGAGGAAATACTTAAAAAAAGATCCTCTAAGCAAAAACGAAATGAAATTAAAAAAAAAAAAAAAAAATTGACTAGAAATTGGTATTGTTTTGCTGACACCCAAATATTTTTTTTTTTTTTTAAACCCAGTCCAATATACTTCAGTGACAGAAGTATTCTGCACAGATATATCCTTATAAATCATCTTTTTTCCCTGTGAACAAGAAAATCAGCTTGGCTTTAATCAGCAGCATGTTTCAACACAGACTTAAAATTCCTGTCTTCAAAGAAGGCTTAAACAAAATTGCCATTGGGCACATTTACATTAGAAGTATAATTTATGCCTTCAAGTGAATAAAGAGCAGTCCTTTATGGCTGAAACTCTGCTACAGTATCCACGAGAAACGCAGACACAATACTGTGTTAAATATCTATAAACAGCACCAATGGAGACACTGCAGAAAAAATAAAATAAACCAGCACCAAAACACCAAAAGATATGCAAAGGCTCGATGCTCTGTTAAAACATATTTTCTACTCACTCTCACATTCTTAAGTGCAGGCACAACACTCGCTCCACACGGTGGGAGACATTTATACAGTCTATTCACACAAAAAATACCTCCCCGACTGCAAATCCCCCAAACGATGCTGACAAAGCAAGCACTGCGAGGAAAAGAAAAAGTTAAGCAAACTTACCTGCTGTAAGTACATAAAAGTCAAGGCACAGGAGAGCTGGGGACACATGCCCACATTCGGCAGTGCCACGCAGGTTGCACCCGTAAGGGGATGCTGCATGGTGTTGCTCTGAAGTCTACGTAGAACAAGTGAGGGGGCTTGCATGCAAGCACGTTTGCCCTATCTTGTCACTACGGGTTGCTTTTTTTTTTTTTTTTTCCTTTTGATTATTTAAATAAGAAACGGTGTTTCTCGAATGCCTTTCCTCTCCCCAGCGCGAAACCCCTACATTCGTTTGTCAGCTAAGGCAACTTGGTAGGTTTAAACTACGAATTTTTAACAGAGAGGAAAAAAAGAAGACACAGCCTGCAGCCTATTGATGAGCAAATGGAACTTCCTCAATGACAGAGAGCTGAAGCTTGTCTCACAACAGTAGCTGCTGACTAGGAGAGAGAGAGAGAGACTCAGTGAGGCTCAGTCGGCTGGTGCTGATGCTGCACAGCTTCTCATTTGTCAAATGGGTCCTAGGGCAGGGTCTTTACCACTCACCAAAATTCAAATACTGCATTTTAAAAATCCCTGGAGAGGATAGGAAAGGAGAGAAAGTGAGCGCGCTGCATCACAGGCATCCATGAGATCTGGGCAATTAGTGGCATTGCCCAGCTGGGACTGAATGCCTGTTACGATTCTGCACGCACACAGACACACTCTCACACTTCCCCCCTCCCAGGACTCACACCTGACTGGAAAAGGGCTTTCCCCTTCTAAGAACAGAAGTATGAAGCACAAAGTAGGAAAGGGAAAGAATCTTGGCTAGGCAAGAGGATTCCAGCAAATACACAGCGCTATCAGCAAATGAGCTTTTTTAAAATACTAATTAATTTTATATCTACATTTCATTCGCTATCCAGTTTCCCAGAGAAGCCTATAAAAGCGTTACAGTGAAACTGTGCAGGAGCTGTGCAACCGCTGCAGCAGAAACACTGGGAATGAAACAGAATTCTGTGGCATACTGTGTCTACTTTACTGGGGGAGGGGAGCACACTTGGATAAAGACTGTATCTTAAAATTGGTCTAAAGCCCATCTCATCTAAAATTACAAATTTATTTGACAGCTAGTCAATCTATTATCAAGGACTGCCCTATCAGGTTACATGGAAAAATTACATTTGCAATTTTCAGAATTTAATGTTTACTTTCTACTTTGAGAACGAGACCTCAAAATTAGTATTCCACTCTTGCCAGTGTTTTATTCACCCCCCCCCTTTATTTTATGGAGTAATAATTATTCATTAGTAGATCTAGTTAGTCTTTATGTAATAAAGTAGGATGTGACCTGCAAATCAAATAATTTATACTACAGCATGTCCTTGAGGTCTTATATTACAGGTCTTTTTTTTCCTGAGATACAACTCAAGTATAACAGAAGATATTACTATTTTTAATTAGAATTTGACAAATGAATTAAATATTAATTCTTCAAGAAAGAAGGTCAAACCTCAAAGAACCACCTGAGGTTTTGAAGGGGTTCCTTTTAATAGGACTCTGCAGAAGATTTGAAAATCACCCATTTTATAGGATAACTAATTCCCACAAAAACACATCTGAGACCAAGAGTTTAATGCCAACAACAGTAAATAACCCACATACAAGAGAAGTCTACTTCATCAACAGCATAACTGGTTTGATACAAGATCTTAAAAACAAATAATACCCTTAAATGCAAATAATAGTCCCCGCTTAACTGGAAACCGAATCACAACACGTCACTGCAACTCAGGTGCTACATTAAAAAAAATCATTTCTTTTTCATTCTACATGTGCACACACATACCTGCACCCACACAAGCCTCAGAGACTGATTTAGATCCACTAAGTCTTCTTCATGCAAAACTGAAAATTTTCCAGCAGAATCAGTTATTACGTAATTTTCTTTCTCGAAAGCAGTCAATGCAACAAAACCAATGCATTCATAACTCTGTAATCAACACCA
The DNA here is from genome assembly GCA_013397775.1 of Eulacestoma nigropectus. NCBI lineage: Eukaryota > Metazoa > Chordata > Aves > Passeriformes > Eulacestoma > Eulacestoma nigropectus. The sequence continues at coordinate 3,819,644 of VZTE01001857.1, forward strand.
AAACAATCATGCACAAACTTACAATACAGGAATTGGGTTTGGCTTAGGAAACATCCATGCTTTTGCAGTTTAGCATGGACTCATCTACTAGAGCAGCCCAGGTTATTTAATCACCAAAAAAAACTACCACCAAAAAAGCCAAACAAAGACCCCAAACCACCAACCAAAAAAGCCTTCATGCCACAGAGCAAGAGGGAGTGAGGAGGAGGAGAAATGAACCCTCTTTGTGCCCTTTCTCCTTTTTTTCATTCTTTCTCTGTGCCTTAAGCAGTCTCCTGTTCTGACAGGAGTATGTCATGCTTTTCTTCGTTCTTTTTTATTTTTTTCTAGCACAGAAAGGCTGTTATTCTGCAAATGTCCTAAACTGAGAGAAGTTTCCCCTCAGTCCAGTTTCATATGAAATACCATAAATAATACATTTTACTTTAATGAGAGCTTATCAGCATGTTTAATGAAAAACAAATACATTACGTAAGGTAACCAACTCCTTCTACATTATGTCAAAATCAAAGGCAGCATGCTTCCTAGCCAAACAGTTTGGAACTATATAAGTCTATCCAATTTCCCAAAGTGAAGTTCTGGAACATGGTGATGGTCAAGCAAAGCTTCTTCTGTCTATTGCACTATTTTACAGCTAAAAGGACATCCATAAAACAGATTAAATTCTTAAAGGCAGTGTGTTGAACAATTACTTCAAGAGAATTTAGCACTGGCAACGTAGCTAACAGTAATTGTAAAAGTGAATTTCTCATTGGCCTTTTATCCTTAATTTTCACTCAATTTGAAGTCAGAAAAATATGACCCACAAATACTGTACATTCCTGACATTTACGTAATTATGTTATTCAAACAAGAACAGCCATCTCTTAACTACCCAAATCATCTATACACAGAGAAACAATAAACATACATAATTCAGTAGCGTAGGAGACCTAAAAAAGAAACAAAATTCTTTAGCCTGATATATGCTCCTTCAAGTGATGAAGGGGAAAGACATTGCCAATTTTCATCCCTACCAAGGATAACTTGTCATTATGTCTAAAAAGAAAAAAGGTAACAAAATGTGTTTTATTTTTATAAATATAAAATCAATGTCTCTTCTTTAAAGCCATTTCCTTGTTTACACACACTTTTGTCCCTAACCCAGCCCATTAATCACCCCCACAGTCCCAGTTATGGCTATATATACCCTAAGTGCCACCACAGCTGTGCCAAAGGGACATGAATGCCTGTACACAGCCTGACCTTCCCTCCCCCTGCACAGGGACAGCGTCCCTGTAACAGCACCATGCAATTCCACACAACAGCACAGACCCCGGCAGCATCTCATCTGCAAATTGTTAACCACATTTTTCCTTCATTCTACTCTGGCCATTGTGGGCAACTGCAAAGGCCTCTTCACCTACAGCACAGGACACTTCCCAGTTACCTCAGTTCGGCCCTGTTGGGTCAGGAACTGAACTCACCCCACACTCAGCTGCTGATGTTATCAAGTACCTAACAATTAACAACAAATATCAACATTTTACAAAAGAAAAAAAAAGAAAGAGGCCAGCCATCTACACTGCCCACACCAGCCTCTGTGGGAGTTCCTGGAAACATTCTAGGAGATAAAACCTTCCTCCACACTAATAATGGAACCATCTGAGATGCAATGCCTACTACACCACCACGGGAGGCAACACTGCTTCCTCCAGCCTCTTTGGGTTGCCCATGTCATGGCTTATGGCACAGGCAGAGAACTTGCAGACAGGCATCTTCTCCCCACATCCTTTGAGAATACCATTTGTAAAATGCCAACAGTAAAGCCTAGATCTATCTTGAATACGCAAATAAAAACATGAAAGCAAAGAAACTCTGAAACAAAGCAAAAAGGACCAACAGCGCTTCTCACACAGCTGACTTACAAATCCAAACCCACTTATATTGGCAATGCATCTGTAACGTAACACGTTCCATTTAAAATCAACCACTCCGTTTGCTATGACCTGGTAGTCAACTTAAAACTTCAGTTCAAATTTTGCATCTCCGGACCTTTGACCTAGAAATTAACCTTTGGAATTACCACAGCAAAGTCAAACCATTTCCATCAAGTAAAAGAAGGCTCTGAAACGCATCACCTGCAACACCACACACCATTTTACACTTCAGACTCGTCTCAGTAGTAGCCTACATTAAGAAGTTCACACATACAGGAGGCATGCAGTATTCCAAGTATTGTGTGCCTCCAGACACCAAGCGTTAGAAAAAATAAATAACAACTGCATATTAAAGGCTTCATGTGAAGAACGTATTTTCTTCTCAACTTTATAAAGTGGTTGATGCGGTACAAAAATAATTCAGGCAAGCGGCATAGAATCTAATAGCAGAGCAGTCCTTTCTCTAACCTCTCCTTATCTAACACTACATGAAAAAATAGCTCCCAGGACTTAAAACCAAGAAAACCAGCACATTATAAAATCAAATATATCAGTAACATATTTTGATAAATTACTATCAATTAGCAATAGCTCTGCCTGTATTTCACATAGTATTCTATTTTCTGTAGATGCACTATGTCTTTTTAAAATAAAGCAGGAAATATCACAGATTTTTTTAATAATCTGTTTTGTCAAAAATATTAAATAAAAGGGTTTCCCTCTATTCTTGTAAACTGAAAGGCAACATCTCATCTGTCCAGTGGTATTTTCTTCTCATGACTATCCCTGTTTCTAATATCAGGTCTATGTTAAGATTGCTCTCCTTTACTAGGTTTTTGCACAAAGACCAGAACGTTAGAGAGGCTCATGCTTACCTCAGGCAAGTAAGAATCACTAATTTTCTGTTTCTATTAAGCACGGTGTTACATCCATTGACTTCTCCAGTACTTCATACCCAATCTCTCCAAAGCCCCTGTAGCACAGAGTTAACCTCTTCAGCATCACTCAACACACGTTTCACAAGCATTCAGCACTAACTCTAGATTTTTCACAACAGCAGCAGCCAGGAGCCCTTATTCCCCACCAATGTACCCGAGGCGGGGGAAGGGAACAAAATAAATAAAATGTTCAGCCTTTAAAGAGTTAGGGGCAGTTCCGAGCAGAACGCGTGCGTTCCTCGGCAGAGGTGATCTCGCTGCTTTGGGGACATTCTGCAGGGAGCCTGGGGGGATGGAAACAAGCGCGGTTTAAGCACTGGAGGCGGTTCGGGTGCGTGCGGGTTCGCTCCGTGCGCGGAGCGGGTCCCGCAGCGGGGCCGGGCCGGGCCGGGAGCGCTCTTCCTGCGCTCCCGCTCCGCCGTTCCGGGCGCTCCATCTAGCGGAGACGCGGCTCATTCCAGGGCACACGGCTCCTTCCAGCGCCCGGACAGAGCCTGCCGCTCCGCGCCCGCGGGGAACACGCCGGTATTCCCGGGGGACACCGCTGCCTCCACAGCGGGAGCCTCCGGCCGGCCCCGGCAGCGCGACCCCGAGCGCCCTGAACTCCCTCGGGATCGCCATCGCCCCGCTCTCTTCTCTGCGTTCCCGTCCGCTTTCTGTGCTACATCGGCACCGAGACTCGGTGGGCAGACACTGGAAAGGCAGCGTGGCTGATGCCTGAGGGAGCAAAAGGTCTGGGGAAGCGCTGCTCAGCCGGTGGCACAGGAACCACGGCCAGGACAAAGGAGGGGCTGCGCTGGGCAGAGCAGGAGGCAGTGGGTGCTGCAGCTCTGATTTAGGAAAGTTTAAGATGATGTGCCATTACACGGTCAGGAAAAAAAAAAAACAAAATCAACCAACAACAAAACACCCGAATAGCTTTATCTAAACTGTTACCTCCAAACTCGGGAAGCAGGGACCTAGGCAGACCCAAAAAAGATGCAAAGGAAACTGGTGCAGCAAAAATCCTCTGTCAATCCCAATCTCACCTCCCTTAGCACAACGTAACGCAGACACTATGACATTTCATTTTGAGAAGCACAGGGTGCTCACACCCCCCATGCATTACTGTCACAACATCAACCACCTTTTACAAACAGGCACTTACAGAGATTCTTTAGTACAAACCTGCATCACCAAAGAACCTCTTGAACACAAGCGTCCAGCTCAAGAATTACCATTCTTCATATCACAATCTTAGAAAGACAAGTGTGCCACGCGCAGTCTTGCCCTATAAGGTTTTTCCACAGTTCCAGATGAGAAGACGTGACAATATGACCGTTAAAAAATTAACTGTGAATGAAATTTAAAAACGCAGGATTTTTTTTTTTTAAAGTAATCTAAAAAATTAAGGAATATTAACCACAGAAAACTGTGCACACTTTGTTAAGCTTCGGCCCATAGAATGGGAGGGCTACAAACTACTTAAAGAAGTGTACAGCTGGACCTGAAGTGACAAAGCCTACTTTTCCCTGCTGCCACTTGTGGCAGTTTGTCAAGTATCAAACAGGAGAAAGAGTATTTGACAATAAGGACATCATAGTGTGCATGTTTCACTTAGATTTGTTTTTATACAGCATTTTGTTTTCTTATTTTATATAGACACAAGTTACTTGCAGTACTACACTCTATTTTGTTCATGTATACAACACTTATTTTAAACTAAAATTTTCACACAAATTCATTAATCCACAGAAGTTTGCCCCACTTTTTTTTTTTTTTTTTCTCTCCTTAATTTGTACCACTACATCTCACACTTTGCTGCTGTTATAAATTCACAAGGAAAGAATTTAACTTGGAGAGCAAAATAAGCTGCAGGAGCACATAAATTTAGAGCTTGTTTCCATGTGACAGTAAGAAAAGTTAAAATAACCGAAGTACCATCAAATGTAAGAATACTTAGCAGGACAGCACAAACACATCTTAATCAAGAAGGCTTTTTATGAAACATTATTAATCTCTTAAAAATTAAAAGGATGTCAAATCCCATAGATTAATTATGCTATTATGTAAAGGTTGCCTTTTTTTTTCTGTAGGAATTAAATTAACTGGACATAGCACAGTTTCCTTCCACAGTGAAACCACTTCTTTTTTCATTCTGTCTACATCTGGACATCCCTTATATATTCTGACAGAATCTAAATCCACCATACTTAGCCCTCAATGCTGGACTCATTTTAACGTATAACTGCTAAATATTAACATGCTCATGTATCGAACCAAGAAATCATCCGTCTCCACTTCCCCCATCGTTTGTTTACAGCCTGCCCACTCTCCAGAGAATGGGATCCCTCCAGTGCAATGAAGGATTCCTCTGCAGCTCCCTCGAAGACTTTATCATCAACTACCAGCAAAACCCAAAATATTCCTCATCATTTTGGCCCTATCCCATAACAGGGGCTAAGTCACTTTTAAATTTAGCTCAATGACTCCTTCATCTCTAGTTCTTTCCTTTGGCTTTCAATCTGAATTTTAACTAAAACTTCAAATTCTTATGACCAAGCCTGACAGGTTCTAGTTAAATACCCAGCTTCACCCAAAGAGATAAAGATATGACTCAGGAGAACTAAAATTGAGGGGGTTTCAGCTTTAAGCTTCAGTTTATACTGAAGCACCACCAAGGCTTTCCAAGGTAAGCAGCTATACACTCTCCAAAATCCCATTCCAGAAGAAAGGTATCTGACGCCATGAGCCAATCTCACTCCTGTGCCAGAATCTAGAAGGAGAAGGTTGGTTTGGTTCCTTTTTTTTTTTTTTTTACTTAGGAATTTTTGCTCTCTCTAACCCTCGCAGAATGGCAAGCTTTGGCACAGAAGGAGTTTTGCATATGAAGTTGATGCAAAGCTGCCCCATAAAGGTTCATTTAGTTCGATTTAGGGACAGAAGTACAACGTGAGAAAGTTCAATTTTATATACAGAGTCAATATTGTCTCCTTTCTTTTTATTCCAGTCTATCCACCAATTTTGATTGAAGCAGTTGCTTTTTTTTCCTAACTTCATTTTCCCCTCAATCTGCCAGGGATCCTGTCCCTTCCATCCTGCATTTCCAATTGTTTCATTAGTGTAACCTCTTTCTGTTCATGAGCCCAGCACCAGCTCCCTCCTCTCTTCACACTCTAATTGGTCTTTTTTTTTCATCCTTTCCTACTTCAATTGATAAGGTGTCACACTCCACACCGCTGAGTCTTCCTTTTCCTCAGCTACTAACTAGAGTCTGAAAATTCATCTACAATATTTTCTTAAAGCTTCTTGCTCTTATCAACACAAATCAACTTTCCCTTGTTATGGTGGCCATCCTTGTCCTCTCCTACTTGTAATTCCTTCCTCTCTAACCTTCCTTAATGCAACAAAATTCACACTGGAAACGCTGAATTCACTCTCCTTTTTGGCACTATCGCCACTTCTGCTTTCAGCATATAGCTCAAGTTTCTCATCCTTCAGGGCTCAGACGATTCAAGACAGCATTAAAATCTGTTCCTGTTGGACATTTACACACAGATTACCTGGCATTCCTTAGTTTCTCTAAGACCCCTCTCAATAATCAAGGTCACAAACCTATGGCCAGACTCCTCCACTCAAGCATCAAACAACACTTCACTTGGGATGGGGCCTTCACCTTCCCTGCAAAGTGATTTCCAGGAAACAGAGCTCAGCACACACTGCATGTGCACGACAGAATGTACAAAATGTTGTGCTCAGTGTTTTGTACCAGAAATAGGCTGGACACACTCGAGAGAAGCAGGTTTGCTACAGCTGCTCCTCAGCATGAGCACCAGCAGAACAAGCAGCACTTGCACAGTGGCCAACTTCCTCCTGACTTCCAAGAATCTCCCAGTCACGGCAAGAACAAACACCCCCACAAACAGAAAGAAAGCCTGAAACCTTGTTTATCCCAACTATGCTTATGCCAGTCATAGAAGGATTTTCTTGTGGGGCTCTTTAAAAGACAGAATCTTTGCCTCAAATTCCAAGTAACAAAGCCTCAGAGACCAGTTTCCCTTTCTCCTTTTCACTCGATGCTCACAAAAATTCTCCTCCCCACAAACATATTCATATACTTTGAAGGGGAGAAAAAAATTAGCAAAATTCTCTTCGAAATGTTTTTTATGCACATAACTAACACTTTCTCTTTGCTGTTCTTGAATTATATTAGCCCTATTGAAACTAATTCTCCAGCTAAGAGACTGTGGTTGTATCTGTTCCTTCAAGACTTAGAATTTGTTCATGAAATTTAAAATCATTTCAAGATAAAATTTAGCAACATCAAATTTTTAACACTATAATTAAACAAAAATTACTACAAGTACTTGAATTAAAGAAACTGTCACAGAAAATTGAAAATAAATTACTCTTCAAATTTAACTTATTTTAGTGCATCTGAATTAGTTTTGCAGTTTCTAACTTGTATATATGGAGTGCCTCCAAAAACTCTCAGATTGAAATATAAATCTGAAAGAGACAAAGCAAAGTAGTTTGGTTTCGGCTTAATTCTGACCGTATAAAAATTGAGATTGGATCCTCTCATAGCTGTTATATTTGTGAGGAAATTATACCTTGTTTTGTCATATCTCAATACAATATTCATACAGCATGATTTATTTTAATAAAAATAGTATTATTTATTCATTAAAACTACATAGAATAATACCAAAACCTTAAAAAAAAAAAAAAAAAAGGAAAAGACGTAAAAGGGGATTTTAAACAATTGCTTTTATGTGAATATGGTCTTTTTTGCAAACCTGTATGATACAGGAAATTCAGCTCTTGGAGTCAGAGAACACATATTTACAAAGTGCCTGAACATATGGTGCTAAATGCATTCTCAAACACAATATGAAATCCTACAGACTATTGTCGTGGGGTTTGCAGCCCTCCCCAGAATGGGGTCTAATTGCTCTTGCACACAGAGAATCCATTTTGGCCTAACTTAACTCTCCAACCTCACATTTTGTAGCTTCACCCCACCAAACTCAACTTGTCTTCTGTGAAAGGCTTCTCCATGGACATCCCAAGAGTGCAAAAGGAGCAGAAACATTACTCATATGAGCCCAAACAGGTAAGTGATAGCTAGCAAGGGTAAGCACGTGCCCTTCTCTTCAGCCAGAGCCTGGACATGTTTCTATGAATAGCCAGTAGATCTCCAAAACTTATGCTCAATTTCTGTTCAAAAAATGCAGACAAAATACATCAAACAGATAAATTCCTTCATTAGCAAATACAGTATTTAAATTAAGGAACAGAGAACTGACAAGCTTCAAGTAACATTTTTTGTAGTGGCTGTTCAAAGCAATACAAAGCCAAGACTTTAACTTACTTTCCCTAAAGTTCAGCTTCTACATCCGTAAAACACATTAAATAAAGAGCACAATTCTGTACAAGTCCTGTGCATTATTACAAAGATAAAGTCAACATTTAAAATCAGGGAAATTGCAAAATTATTCACATCAAATACCAACGTACCTGTTGTTCCTTGCAACTGAGCTCAGCACAGCACAAGTTCTAACCGTCCCAAACCTTTATATCAGCTCTGACCCACCAGGGCTGCCTCCGCAGTGGCCCCATGGATCCTCCCACCACAGGTGCCAGCTGTGATGGAGATTGCTGTGCTGGAGAACACTAATTGGGATCAGCTGGGAATTTCAGCCAGGCCACCCAACAGCCATCAGGTGCCACCAGCAGGCCCCAGTCAGCACAAGCCACCCCACCTACACACAAAGTGTTCCACGTCTCATTGCACATCTCATTTAGTGCCACCCTCTTACTTGAAAGGGAACCTCAGAGCCACAGACCTTTCCTCCCTGTGCACATAAATCCCTTCCTGCTCCAGGGACAATCTCGACCCTTATTAAGGTGTAGCACAGACCTCACTGTATCAGCTGTATGATGTGCATTACAGATGCAGTTTTACTATTGGATCTTGAATTCTTACTTGAAGCCAGTATTATCGGTACCAAAACTACATTCCCTAATTCTGATAAGAAACATTGCTGGGGTGTTACAATTTTACCTATCAACAAAAAGCTAAAACATCAAATCTTGGAACTCTCTTCACTGGAATAATAGTTAGGAGCAAAATTAAATGCAAGGACTCACCAGTAATCTCCAGACAGGGCAATTTCAGAATCCCACAGATAAACAAAACAGCAGAAAAACAAAAGCCAGCCTAACTAAAACCAGCAGCTAGACTACAACTAACAAATAGCAAAACATCTGTAGCACTGTTTCATCCTGCATTTAGCATGAGCCAAACTCCCTGAAACTGGTGGAAGTCTGAACACTCAGCGAGTGCAGTCCTGGGCTCTCCGAACACAAATCACCTGCAGTGCTGCAGAGACAGTAGCAGGAACATTTTTCTCAAGAATTTAGTGATGCGTTTCAAGTTAAACTACATTGTAATTTTATCATTGTATCTAATGTTATAATTTTCTACAATAAAATACTACTACAAGAAGGGCAATTGCAGGACTGGATGATCGCTTACACCTGATACACACCACTGATCCTCAAAAAATTTATCTCGACACAAAGCTAAGGTGTGCTTTCATGTACTTGTCATTCTTACTTAAATATTTCAGAATCTATTGCTGAAAAGTCAATATGATTTTCAAGACTGAAATAATATGGAAAGAAATACATTTAAAACAAGCAAACTTTACACACTCTTATTTACCTAAATCTTGCCAAAATAATTCAATTGCCATAAAATACTTAGTCAAGGAGCTAGAGAGCCTTGCTGCATAATTCATCAGTCATTTTAATCCTGTTGATGAATATCAGGTCCTCCACAGAAATGCTTTTAAACAATGCTTAAGAAAAATCCTTGTTAGTTAGGGAATTATGAGATGTATTGCTAACAGATAAAACAATACAGCAAAACCCACCCTATGGCCTCTGTAATGGCAAATGATATTCATAGAAAGAAAACTTATACCCCTGAAGTCATAGACAAACTGCAAATGCTAATGCTTTACACAGGAATCTGAGTAAATAGGTTCTCCCCAGCATTTACCTTCACTGAAAAATACTACACACCAAGAAGTATTTGCTCAGTTCTGAGGTTGCTCTAGATCTCAGTTACTTGCAAGCTGAAAGCAAAAATTTGATCAACAAAATGGAGTTGTAGACAGTCCTAATTACTGGAGAAACTTCGTTTTTTACTGGTTTTACTCTTTTCATATTACCCACCCCTAAATAAATTACCCTATTTTGAACCCCTAAATGATTTTATATATCAATAACGACAAAAGTAAATTACATACTTTACAAAGACTGTGAACTAAATAGCAAAGCCTACAAAACACCAGAACTAAGTTTATCTGTGTCATGAGAATGTAAACATCCTGACTCTTTTATTCCATACATGTTTCCCATACATAGCTTGACCTTCCCTCAGTCAACTGAGAATATGCACAGGAAAACAACACTGGAATGACTGAATCACAAAACAAGAAATCTTTGGTTCTTTGTTTTCATTCTTTTTTGCTCTCCAGCATTTATCCCTGCTCCAACAAAACCTTCCGCCTTTTGCAAAGCTCCAGTGGCAGCAGGAGGGAGCCAAAGGGAGAACAGGCTCCTCTGTGCCCCAGTGCCCTGCTCCCCCTGGCCCCAAATCTCTGATAGCAACACCTGTGCAGGCCAGAGGAACCGGAGTCCCGTTCCCTGGGGACAGCCTGGATACAGCTCTGCCAGTGCCGGGGAATTGTGAGCCAGGGCAGAGCAATCAGCTGCTCCTGCAGGACCTGCGCACACAGCCCGGTCTGTACTGGGATGGGAGAGATGCTCAGAAGAGGCAAAATCATGAGATTTCAACCTTTAACTTCTGAGAGTTATTTAACAGTTTTTAGTCAAATTTAAGCAGGTATTCAGACTGATTTTAAAGGGCCAAAGTCACGCTCATGAAAAAAGTCCCATTCTTCTCTGGCCACAGGCTAAAGACTGCTAGAATCTCTTGAGAATACTGCCTTTTATATATTTTGAAAAGAAAGTACAAGGAAATGGCATAAACTCAAGTATTTAATTCCAAAGAATTTAAATGTATCACTTTAACCTTGAGGATGAATCTCACATTTCTGGACACTACCCAATGAAGTGTTCCAAACCCCTCACTGCTCGAGTGGTGCAAGAAAGAGGCAGCTGCACTACCCCAGCTCACCTCTGGCCAGCTGTGGGTCCCAAGGGCTGATGCCTCTCCCGTGCCAGTGTTTATCACACCTCACTAGTGTCCAAATGTGGATCCAGTGAGATTCACTTGGCTTTGAGAGCCTGAGGAGCCATCACCTCATAAGGTGTGGCCAGTGCTCAGTTACACAACATTTTTGTTGTGCTATCACTGTCATGAGTTAGTGCTGGTTTCTGCAGCTGCTTATTCGAACTAAACCCAGCTTTACTTATGTCCCATGTAATTTTAATTTGTGTGCCAGTAACTGTGCACATCATATGCCTGGAGAAAAACAGTAGTTTAAATTTAGGAATTTCTGGGTTTCAGAAGAAGAAAAATCCAAGTGCTCAAGTCTTCAACCTTACACATAATTTTTATGTAGCCTTATTGTTAAATAATGATTTTGTGACTTTGAGAAAATAAGTTTACAAACGTAAGTTTCCTACTGGCAGTGAAGAAGTGCAATGCAGGGATTAATGGGCTTTTGTGGAGGATGAAAATTTTAATTTATTACTGTCTTTATCCGTTGTTATTGTAAATGTAGAATTTGCTAATATAATTTAAATAACTGAGAGACATCATCTGAAAAATGAAAATTACAGATATATTTAAAACAACGAATTTACTGATCCCAAGTAATCAAATGCTTGATTGGTTTAGTGCCACCCCCACAAAAAAAGCTGATTTTTTTTTTTTTTTTTAATGAAACTCCTGCAAAGTTTCTTCACTAGAGGTTTAAAAAATTAAGTAGCACAAACATATTTTAGCAAGGGTTCCACACTTGCTGCAGTACAGACAGTTGTAGTGGGGACTGGAGAGGGATGAGGTCAGTGACAGGAAAGAAAATGTGATTACCTAATTCCCATTTTGATGCCAACTCTGACCTTTGGATTCCATTTCAAATCCAGCTATCGTGTTACCAAAATAATATACTACAGGATGGATACTGTTTTGCTAACATGATATGTAGAATCCTAATAGGAATTTTATCCTTACAACTAAATTGCAGTTATGCCAATTATGATATATTTTTATGTGCATGTGGCACAGTATTTCAGAACAGGCTACAGCATTTTTTTCTCCCTTGACATACAAAGAGACTGAAGAAAAAAAATAATCAAAAATTCAAACTGAATTCCATGTCAGTACTTGCAACTTGAGTTGATTTAGCACAGCAAATTCCAAATGGTCATCTTCCATTAACAGATTCTTACTAATGATAAACTGTCAAAATTAAAAAAAAAAAAAAATCTTGAAGAGGGTATAAAATGACATTCAGTCAAACAATACAGGAGCAAGATACAGGGACCAAGACTTGATTTGACATTAATACTTAGGAAGTAGGAAAAACATTCCAAACGGCAGCTGCGTGAGGCAAGCCAGGCTACCTTCATCAGAAATGGGAATTCTGAAAAAACAAAATGATAGTTTCTTTCCAAAAGTAAGCTATGAAATATTGATTCCTGCAGCATGCTACTAAAAGCTGGGCCTTCTAACCCTTGGTCATGATCACGAGAAGGAAAACAGTGAGATGAGATACAAACTCACACTCATCGCATGTGGAAGTCACTTTTTAAAGCTGCCTAATTTACTGTGAAACTGGAGAGACACAAGGAGCTGAAGAGAGGGCAAAATCCATCACCTCTAACTTGCTTAAAATTTGGTTTTAAGTGACTCTTTACAGAAGAATTACAAAAATATCCTTTATAGGATAAAGGAGATAAAGTAACAGGTGAGTCCACTTGAGCCCAGCTGGAAGCAACCAAGAGAGGGTCACCTGGCCACACCTCGGGTGCAGCAGCACTAAAATTCACTTAGCACTTTTAGAAGCACTAAAATTCACTTCTTAGAAGAAGAAGGCTTCTTCTTCACCGAGAAGCCTCGGTGATCACATCATTGAGACTTCTGCTGTGAACAGCTGCTGTTTGTTATTGATACTTGCATTCAGAGGCACCGGAGAGAAAAAGATCTGTTTGTCAATGACAGCTTCTGATAATGCTGCAAGGAAATCATAAGAAATGGCAGTTATCTCCAGGTACAGAGGATCTCAAAAATGTGATATCCCTCCATTAAATATGTAATCTTACTCCTTGCTTTCATCTTCAAGCACTACAAGGTTTTTACACACTAGAAAATACACTCAAAAGATAATTTCTTCTTCCACTGAAATATGGGGCCCCTTCATTTTCAAAAATTAACCCAATGATTAGTCATAATGCTCTGAAATAATGAAAAAAGAAAACAACAGACGCCCTATTTCAAACAAATAGTTGTGAAGAAAATATTTTAATTATTCAAGCAGGACCTTGACTGGATTTACTGGGGATAATTACCTCCAAGAAAACATTCCAAGCCAGAAGTGATTAGAAAGTGGGAGAACTCTTCACAAGCCAGTACCCACACGCCCACTATGTCATCAGTACTGAATTCCTGAAAGAATTCCTCATGTCAATGAATGTACAGAGGAAAAGGCTTTGAAAATCAAGATAACTGACTCTTAAACACAAAAGTTACAGAGGCAGTAGAAATTTGGAAGTTATTTTCAGATTTTGCTTAGATGAATAAAATTGAGGAGCAAATTCCCTTGATATCTATAGATCAGAGAAGTGGATATACTAAAAACAGTAAGCCAGTTGATAAAGGAAATATTAATCAGTAATTGCACATGGCATGCAGGATTTGTGGCAGCAGCCTGCTACTTTGTTGAGTCTATTTCAAGAAAAACATCCTCAGAAATCTCAGACTGAAGCACAAAACCACCTCAATCTTTTTCTTTCTCCAAACAGGTGTGCAATGCAGCTCAGCTGAAAACAGTGCAGTTCTGACTTGCAAGTGAATTAAGCTTCATAGAATGATAAATAAAACATTCAGTAATGTGCTTTTGGTGTGACTGAATAAGGCATCTGGATAAAATTGAGAACTATAGGAGAACATTAAATCAGTTTAAAAACATGCATGAACTTCAGAATGATGCTGTCATCACATTATTTATATTCTAGACATACCAAAGAGCTATTATATTTCAGGTCTTTCATGGCAAAACAAAAGCTTTACACAAGTAATATTAAGTATTTAGATGCTTTCATGCAGGATTTATTAGTTCATATTTTGCCCTGTCTCTATATTTCTCTCAATTTCAATTGTATTTTTTTGTCATTTGAGCTTTATACTGTTTGGTACATTTGTTTTGTTATCTATTATGTGATGAAGAATATGAATTCACGCAGAGCTGGATATGGCTGAGAGAACTTATCCTCCCCAGATCATTAAACTAAACAAAAGCAGGAGTCAAAGAAACATAGCAGAAAAAACCCTCAGTTTTGTACTATTTAGACAAAAATATCTTTACACACCTTTAATGTTTATCTGAATTAATTATGCTATAGAACACAATTAGCTTATAGAACAGCCAACAGTAGAGGAAGTTATTTCACACAGTAAGACATAAACTGTCTGTTGAAAGGTTTTTTTCAGTACTCTTCCTTTACAAAGACATATAAACCTTCACCATAAAAATAAATGTGTAAAAGAACATATTTCCTTGTGTTTCAGACATATTTTATAAATTAAATTGTCACCAAAAAAATTAAAAGAATTAATTTTTTAAAATAATCATCAAAATTTGATCTTTCATCTTACTTTTAAAACACAGGCTTCACCGAGCTTATCTCCTTGAGCAGGGCAAAGCTGCTCTTTCTGGGTTTCCTGTGATCGGGATTTTTACAGCACTAGCCCAAAAATGCTGCTGTTAAACTTTACTGCATCTACCAAGACAGAAACACTTTTCATACTTATTCAGCCTGAAACTTTCCACTTGTCCCTAACTTTTGCTCTCTTGTTTAGCCAAATATTCTGAGTATAGCCATCAAACCTTTCGCATAGTAACTTTTTAAAATTTGCTTCAGGGCAGCTAAACACACCAAGCCATCAAAATGTCAGAGAATCAACAGCTCCAGCTCAAATCTTTCTCCTTTTGTGATGATCTCTGTACCAATTTAATAAACTTTTGCCTTATAACCACGTTTGTTAATGTAGTATAAACCTACAGTTAAGTATGATTTCATGTTCTATTTAAGCAAAACAAGCAAACAAAGCCTGTTATCAGCTAAACACCTACCTGCAAAGTGGCTCTGATTTAAAGCATACTTGTAGGTAAACAAATATAAATTATATTCTAAGATGTGCATAACCAAGATTGATAAAACATACAGAACAAATCAAACGACTCAGCCGTGGCTGTTCCTGTGTGGTATCAGGGATTTTCTGGCACTAAGGCACAGGGGAATGTGGTTTGCTGGTGGCTGTCACACACCTCTTGGCAGGACTTCAGATGATGCTCAGGCATTTCACAAGTTGTTCTGTTCGTGTGAAAAAGGCTTTTGATGACCGAGAATGGAGCAGTAAGTACAGAGGGAATAACACAACCCCCAGTTTGTCCAAGAAAACGGGACTGCTTTCCTTGAACCAGATTTCACAGAACCCCTCAAACAGAGCTCTTAATCATCTGACCCAAAAGAACTTTGTGAATTCCTCTCTTTGAGAAGTGGGAAATGAGGTGCTCAAAATGTTCCAGTGAGCCACCACACGGAACTGAATTAACTCATATTCCAAAGTGTCATGATAGGGTAGATCAGAAAGATAAAGTATAAAACCAGCAAAGATTATACACCACCATCTTGTAATAGGTGTAAAAATGCACATATATTGATTCAGTAGATGATTATTCAAGCATACAGTAATTAATCTTTATTGTGATAGAAGAAACAGAGAGAAAAGACAAAATCTGAAGCTACTATAAACTTATCCTATCAAATCCTTTCAGGACACATCAAAGATTTTATGTTCAGTCTGCTGGTTCAAATACTCTCATAGTGAATTATGCTTCAGGAGTCCCTTCCCTTTGAAACAGAAGGTAAGTTTCCAAATCCTTATTATACATTAATTACACACCTTATGCATTTTCATACCTAGCCAGCTACAGGAAAATTACCTTACTAGTATGTACAATAAATGCAAAATTCTGTACTTGAGAAACCACCCACATGTAAAAGCTGCTAACACAAATGCTGACAATCAGTCTGACATCCAATCTGTTTCCAACCTACAGCCACAGAAATAGAGCACCGCACACTCCAAAAAAAGACCACTAACATTTTCCCCAGTTTTAAAGTACATTAAAACTTCTTTTATTACTCAGAAGCTTTGCCCCTGCTTGGTTCATCCTTCCTCCAACTCATTCACATGTACAATTAAAAGATAACCACCTAAAGTTTTTGTACTGGGGTTTCAAAAGAATGATAAGGCAGCAGACTGTCACTGAAATTCAAGGCATCGAGTACCTAATAATTTTCTTTAATAGCCATAACTGTAATTTCAGTACATCAATGACAGCAATTGAGCCATATGAATTATGTGTTGATTTCCAAATAAACAGTAATAAAAAATTGGAGGATATTGTATCTCTCAGATAAGAGAGAAATGAAAAGCCAAAGGAAAGACAAAACATTTAAACAACACGAATACTCTAAAGCATGAATACTATAAAGCACCAATGTCTATTAGAATTCAAAATATCTTTGTGATATAGCATATAAAAAGGGGTTTAATGAAACAGTAATAAGTTGTTTGAATAATTTGTCCTGTGAACTGCAAATCACAAAACACCAGGAAGATTTATTACTCACAGAATACAGGGGCATTCTGGGAGTGATAAATTCCCAAGGGGTTGGGAAAAGAAAAAACCCTAAAATCAGACTTTAACCATGACTCAAAGCAATACAAAACCAAAAACTAATAATACTAAAAATGCATTCAAATGATGCAGTCTGGTAAGGAAGAGGATCGAAACATCACCCAGGGAGGAGGCTGGGGGACAACTGGCAGGAAGGAGTTTTAGGGAGTTTTAGTCCAGCACAGGACCAGGAGGATGGATCAGGGAACGGGGGCTCAGATGCACGGGAGAGGCTGAGAAAGCTGAGGCTGTTAAACCAGAGAAAGGAAAGGCTCGAAGGATCTCACAAATGTACATAAATTCCTGAAGGGAGAGAGGAAAGAAGATGGAGCCAGACACTTCTCAGTGCTGGCCAAACAAGTTAGAAGAGGCAATGGCCACAGACTGACTAATGTTACATCCTATTTAAATATCAGAGAACCTTCCTCCTGGGAGGAGAACCTATCAAACTTTGGAGCAGTGTTTCCATACTGGTTGTGAGTTTGTGGAGATACTCCAAACCTGGTCCCCAGGTACCTTCTTCTACAGCTGATGCTGCTTTGTGCAGTGGATGGATTCAGCAATCTCCAGAGGGCCCCTCCAGCCTGTGTCATTCTGTGATTCCATAGTATCAAAATTCTGAGTCTTTTACTGAGTGTTGGAATAATCAGCCACTTACCTTTCATCCACTACCAAACAAATGTCAAATGATTCAAGCCTCTGTGGTATATTGCCTTTAAATCTTTAAAAATTCAGTTACAGCTCCTCCCTCTGATAATCAGAACCTTTGACTGCCTATGTTACAAATTAATTTAAAAATATATGAAAGAATCAAGAAAAATTAAAAGGAAAAACTGTTTTAAGTTTATACGGCAAGTTTTAGGGAGTGAAATCTGTGAAGCACTGAAGTGTAAAAAGGTGAAGTGAAAAAATTTAGACCACCTATAATAATGAGAAGGAGAATGAAGAAAGAAAGAATGAACTCAGAGGTAATACTGTCAAGGTAAAATATTTCAGTTATGACACACTCGGAATTTCAAAACCAAATTATAAAGACTTTTTTCCTAGGATAAGGCATCTGAAGATTTAGCTCTGAAATGACTGTAAAGATCTATGCATATGGGTCTCTTATGACATAAAAACCTTGCATTGCACAATACCAATTCTCCTGCCAAAATATTTATAATTTACTAAAAATTTTAAAACTCTACTGCTGCTAAAAAGTAAATGATATTTATGATTAAATATTGTTTTTTCTTGTTCTCAGCAATGATTACTGAACTTAAAAAATGGACCTGGAGGTTTTAATAAGACCTCAAGAGAGCAACAATCCTCTTTTGTCCAGACCAACTCTAGACACAACTTTGCCCTTACTCATAATTCCTCATGCTGTGGTATCTTTTTAACAGCTTTAGCATGTACTGAATGCATGACAAACACAGGATCCTGTAACTTAAAGAGGGAAAAATCCTTTAGTTCCAAGACAGATGATCGCTTCTGAAGTCTTTTCAACCTTCTCCTACCCACTGTGTTTCATTTCAGAATGCAGCACCATCACATAAAAAAAGAAGCCTTGCTCTGTCCATGGGGTAGCAGAGTGAATGTGTGTTCATCAAAACCCTTTATTGTCTGCCCTAAATTGGGCCCTTCCTGCCATGTTTGGCAGCTGAATCATAAGCACAATATCCCGGGAGCTTTTTTTAAGCTTTGGAAAGTAATGTTTTAAGTCTACAGCTCACCCCAAATGTCTCTCTCTGATCAATATATATTTAAAGAGTTTTCTCTGAATTAATTAGCACTTTTATTTCATATTTACTACTGTGCTACTTTCACTTAAAAACAACAGAAAAAAGATTTTGTTCACAAGATCTCTGCTTCACACAGATTTTTCCATATTACTGAATATTCACTCTTGAAAACAGAAGAAGTGGAAGCTATCCACTGTCAGTGTTTATCCCGCTACCCCAGCCACACACGTGCAGCTATTTGCATATGATAACACACCTTTAATGCATGGACAGCTAATTACTGGCTGACCATACAGACTCCCAGTTCCTAGGTTCAGTGTGCAGTTTCCAGTGACCCCACCATCACTGGAGGCCACTCAAACTATTGCAGACCCTCTTTTTAATGCTTTAGATTGGTTAGGCCCACTATGAGAAGCCTGAGTACTGATAGCATGGCTAGAAATTATTCCTACTAAAATAATAATTCTAAATTTAAAAAGAAGCAATCAACCAATACGTGGATGTATATATAGGTATATTATTCAGGTGTAACAGAATTATAGCAATAATCATATGAAAGAATTTGGTTTAAATCTCAAAAATTAAACTTGTCAAGTGCTTTGAACCTGCCTACGTGGAATGTCAGTGCAAAGAGAACACATCAAGAATTTGGCTACTGAGCAGATGCGACTTGGGAAAAGTTGGAGAAATTATTGAAGTTGCACTATTAAAAACACTAAAAGAAGCACTTTGGGATGTATGGAAAGCAAACACTTATTTTCATAGTCCTATCCTGTGTTGTTCTGGTTTTGCTTTGCTCTGGTTTCTTTGCCTTCTTCCTTGGTCTCTCCCTTTTTCAACCTGCCCAAATTCACATAACATAGACATTTTCATAGAAACACGCATACATATAAATATATAACATTTATGTGTGTGTGCATGGAAATGCCCATGTTCTTTCTGCGCTCATTACCAACTTTCCCCCTGCCAGTCAGCCAAGAACCCTGCTATGCAGAGAGGCAAAGGGAAGAGAGAGAAACACTTTCTCTACAGCCCCCAAAACAATGCTGCTTGCCCAGCTTTCCCTCCCTTTGGGGCTGGCAGGCCGAAGGCACAGATGCCAAGCTGAGGAAGTGATTTTCCAGTGATGGCATCTGGCTCCTTGGCACATTCCACTGATATTTGTGTTGGCTCCTTTGCCATTGCCCCTGGGTCTGTTAATGGGTTAAGTTGGTGATAGGATGTTGCCTGATCCTTTGTTTTAACTCACCTTTGATTCTACTCAATTTCTGTCAGAATAAAGCTGCTCTTCATCCTCCTGAAATCTTTGTGCTTTAGCTGGCATACGTAATGATGACATTTTGGATGGTCTTGTTGTGCTAATGGATGATTTGGATAGGGCAAACCACTTCTTTGTATATTTTACACTTAAAAAATTGTGTCTGCCAAAACTTATTAACACAAATACTTTATTCAAGGACACTGTTTTTTATTGTGATCCTAAAAAAATTAAAAAAAATTAAAAAATAAGAAAGAGCTAAAACTGTGAAAGCTCCATTACCATAATAAAAAGCAAGCATTATCAAAATCTGGTTATATTTCATCGTAACTCCTTGTGTTCAAAAAAACCACCAAAAATCATAGTATCCTTCTCTATATATTGCAGGAAATGTTGATACAAATTTTATAGTTCAAAGTAAGAAGTCAGTGAGCTGCTTGAACACATCACAAAAGGTAACTCCAATGGGCTTATCTCACAACAACATGGTTTCTAGTCTAGAAATATCAGTTTATATGACAGTAATTACTAAAACAGATGGGCAAGGAGCCAAAAAGTGGCATCACATCGACAGAGGGCTGAATGCAACTGGGAGCTGTGGAGCAGAAAGGAGCTGTGCCAGATTGTGTGGCAGCTGAGAGTCTCATTGGTGACCATTTGCTGTGCAATCTCAGACGCATCGAAAAAATTATGCATTCCCCATTGATTTCATGCTAAAATGGTAGAAGAAAAAAAAAAAAACCCTCTGTCTGAACTTGAACACAGTACCTGCTGACAAGCTCCTTCCTTTGAGTACTCAGGGTTTTCCTCCTTGCACTTCCACGTTCCTATCTGCCATTCACAAGTCTGGCTGCACATTTTAGATCCACACTGTCAGGTGTTACATGAGTGGCAGTCAAAACAACAAGAGAGGTCTGCAGGCAGAATTAACCAATAGATTCAAAATATTCCTAAAACTTAGCCCAGAAAAACCCACCACATATTATATCTTCCCTTCAGGAAATCTATTTAAAAATACTGGCAAACTTCAGGTAAGCATCACTTTGCTAAAATAAACAGAAAAAAAGAATCTAGACTCAAAAGGCCAATGATCTCTAAAATGATTAAAGAAATGCAAAGCAAACTCAGAATTCCTTAACTGTATCCTGTTACCATCTGATTTTTGGTTTTTTAATTTTTTCTTCCAAAAAAGCAGTTCGCACAAAACTTTGATTTAAATCTTTCTGCCGACTACTCAACCACTGCATATTTTAGAAAATACATTTTTCTAATTATTGTTTGAATTGGCCGTCATTATGAAGAATACTAAAAATCCAGCTGAGCTGACTGAGATCAATATTCATATGAATTGTTCTCTAACAGCAATTAATAGTTTGCAATTGTTAAGACGAGGACAGTAACAATAAAGCATTGTCTTCAGTCCAACCTGATATCTAATATTATTGAGATTATGAACAACTTTTAAGAAAGAAATCTTTTGGATATAAAGGGGTTGGCACTTCCTTCTGAGTCTCTCACCAGGCTGTTCAGGCAGGCAGCCTTGCAATTAATCTTAGCAGTTCATTCATTTTCCAAACATCCTTGCCTATTAACTCCTACAGAAAAGTGCTCATCCACTCACTTGGTTACATTAATTATACAGAGGAGATAAAGCCAAGGAAATCTGTGAGGCACCAGAGACTCCATTAGTTTTCTGTGTAAATTCCAAATTTGTTTCATGTAAACAGAAGGAGGCGCATCAGTGACACTGGTGGGTCCCTGATCACGGGTGCAAGTTCAGCTGGAATCACAGCCCCTCTGAGACGGGGACAGCAACCCCTGCACACCCTGCACAAGACCCACCAAGAGATCTTAGATGGTTTACCTGCCTCTCAGAATTTTGGGGGCAATAAAGAGGCTGTAAAACACCGCAAACTTCCATCAGATTTTCCCACCTGGAGCATTTCTACAGGTTAAACTACTTTGGGTTACCTTGGATTAGCAACACTAGAAAGAAGTAAAGAAGTTATGAAAAGGTCAGTAGTGGGGCAAACAAAAAGCAGGGGTGGGGTGGGAAAAGACAAGGCAAAGGGAGAAGAGTAAATTATTTACAGTATAGAATAGTTTCAATTTACCTGGACTTCTTTACATTCACCTCTGACTGCAACTATATTTCCTCTTGCTTTTTTCCTTCACAACACCTAAAAAGCAGCCCAGAGATGAACTAAATAATTATTGTGCACACTTCACTTTTGCCTCAGTTCCAACAAAATTTGATACCATTCCAGAGTCCAGATTTTTCTTGAAGAAAGTGATCTTAAATTCTTACAACTTAGCAAACATGTATGATATATTATACACTTTGCCGAAAATGTCCCCTACGTGTGCCAATGTACTCCCTGCATGGAGCACAGTATTTATTCTGTATAAATTGAAAGCAAGCTACTTTTTCAAGGTGGGGCAACAGAGGTCTGAGGAAAAGCGTTGTCAGTGTGAGCAGAAAAATCCCACTCTCACTTGAATCACAACATGCAGACAAATATTCCAATTTTTGTGTGTATGTAAACTTGGTACTGTTTCACGGAATACCAATTTTGTCAATTTAAAAATGTGAAATTAGCAATTTGGACATGAATTCGGAGAATAATTTGCATATACATGTATGTATATACATATATACACAAACATATGTTGTATACCTGCATGAAGGAAAAAATCCCTTGCATCAATCAGTGGCTTGCAGGAAAGTGAAATAGTGAAGATCCTGGTTTGCTGCCTTTAGCCAGTTAAAAGAAATTAAAACAAAATATTGTTAAAAAACAAGAATTAATCTTCAGCTGACAACATAATGCTCATCAGTACCATGAATTTTTCATTAGCCTAAGAAGGAAAAAAACATATATGCACATATACAACAAAATATATATATAGAGAGAGTATAAACATATAATTCTGTAAATCCACAATTAAGTCTGGTTAAGTTTAGGAGACAAGAAAGTGATAATCAGTCTGTGTTTTCTCTAATAACACAAAGTCATTCAAAAGAAGAACTTAAAAGGAGTCCACTGAATATTTCAAGCAATTGCAAAATCAGAGTGACAAAACGACTTGGAACCTCTGCTCTGGCTCCTAAAGGAGCTTGGTGCACCCAGTAAAACAGGGGAGACATCTCTCACACTGAGAAATCAAATTCCTACCTGAGCAAAATCCCAATTTAAGTGAAGCAAAGATCGTGTGAGCCCTTGTTGATTCTGTGTGTTAAGAAAACAATTTCTAATGGAGAATGTTTCTGTTAAGGAACTGAAAAAGGAACTATTATATAATATAAACCCCACAGTCCCTGCATATACAGAGAAATGCAGCTTCTCTACTTGAAGTGGGACTTGCTCCATGAGAAAATACATGAGAATGAGCCATTCTGAAAACCATTTTACAGCAAAAATGTGTTAATATCAGTTGTTATAAACTATCTAGTTGATGGTTCTATAGGCCATAGCTTTAGGATAATCCTTAAAATCACCAAACCTGCTGAAGAGAAGCAGACACAAAGCAAGGGAGCGACACAGGCAGTTGCCACTGTCCCAAATCAAGGTGAGCAGAGTGGTTCTGCTGGAAATGTTTTGTTACAGGGTGGTATTGGTAGGGGGAAGCCAGAAATCACAGAGAACCTTCAAAGGTTCGTTAAGCAGGTTGGAGTTTCCTGTGTCTCCTAGGATGGCTGAAGAGAGGGGAAGGAGGAAGCAGACTCACGTTAAGAACAACACTAACAATAGTGTCTGTTTTGAATATTCACCTTTCCTTAACAAAAATAATTGTTATATGCTGAACAATGTCAAAGTCTCAACTGTAAAGCAAATAATCACGGGAATAACCATACAGGAATGCTTTTGCCTGGTTCATTTGGGTTGGCTGATTTTTTTAAGTTACAATGGTCATTTGGCTTTCTCTTTTTCAGTTCTGAAGTCCTCTTGGGTCTGCCCTTTCCTCTTCTCTTTCTATGAACTTGGATAAATGGTATAGTACTGATTAAGTTCACTAAATCTTAGAAATTATATTAATAGGAATATATATTTTTTTTTTAATCCATCTGGCTAATTACAACCTGAAAAGCATGCATGCTTTTTATTAAAAGATGAAGAAATATTATTCTACTGAAAGCCACTGCTATTCTGGTTTTGTCCAAAAGCACCATCACACCAAGAAAACCAGGAACAAGGTAATTATTTGCATGTAAACCTCATAAAAAGGCAATAATATAGATGGAATATCCACAGTTCAATACATTAAAAGTTATTAAAATATTAAAATGTAATTAAAATGAAAATATTTAAATGTAATCACTGGGCACTTATAAGAGTTCACAAATGTATGAAAATTACTGGGGTTTTATTTATTTATAAATAAATATGTTCACATACACCAATGTAATCTAAAAAGATATTAAAACAACATGAAATAATCTCAGTACAATAATTATATCCGTTGGCTCAACACAACTTCTTTGTTCATAATACTAATAAAAGGCAGGAGAAATAATCTCTCTATTCTTCACCTGTAAACAAATATACTTAAATAAGTGCATTATGTTTTCATCCATTTGATTAAACACATATTCCATCCATAACTAAATAAAAATATCTATGTACTCATGTGAACCGTGGGATAAAATGTTTGTGCTTCCATTCATTTTCCGTACTGGAAATGGGTTTATGTGACTCCCAGAATCAGGGATTTGAAAGCGAGTGATGCTGCAGTACTTCAGAGCACACGGAAAAAGGTCACAGCGTCAGAGGGGCTGACCCCGGCGGAATAAAGTCTATCAACAAACAAGAGTTTGACTGAATCGCATTTCATTGAATAATACCTGCAAATGTGACTCCAGCAAAGCTCCAACATCTTGCACATAACCAGAAATGCAAAGAGACATTTTCAAGAGCCAGGGCAAATGCTGTGGATGACTTTCCCTGGCTTTCACCAGGCACTGCCATTAGAGTGCTTTAGCTTCCATTAAGTTGTCACTTCCCTGTGCTGCCAGCTTTTCAAGGGGGACAATTCGTTCTGACAGAACCATGGCCTGTCACACGCACTCACAGTTCAGTGGGAATGAACAGGAAAACCCCCAGAGCTGATGGAGTTATTAGCGATTGGAGCTGGCACATATATTGCTTACATGTACAGAGCAAGGTAATTAATAAGCTCTAACCTGTCCACCTTAAGCACCTCATATTTAGTTGTACAAACTTAATTCAAGGCACACAAATGTAAAACATACAAAGCTGTTCTTTCATTGGATTTTGAACATAAAATTTGTTTAATTAGCCCTTACTAATTACGACAGTTTTGTAACAACCCCATCTAGTTCAGACATATTTTTAATACTTAAGAATTGCCACAGTGCCCAAGAGAAAAGGCAGATCTAGTCCAGAATCACAGGGGCAAACATTTAGGGAAGGAACATAAGAAATGCCCTGTGAGCACGGCCCTTGTCCTCAAAATATAACCCTGCAGCCAGTGACTCCTGAGCTTCCTGAGCCAGACCTTGTACACGGCCACTGGATCCATCCTGCTTGATCCCAAATAAATTCTGAGTGCAAAAATTCTGCTCCATGTGAAAAAAAGTACTTAGTTATGCTAATATTGAACTTGCTGGCTGACAATATCACTGAGCACTAATTCTTATGCTGCAAAACATTCCACTTTCTTTGAAGCATTGCTGATTGTATAGGCCTCTCTTCTCACTCAGCTGTCATCATTCCAAGCTCAAGAACCCTAATCTATTTAAGATGTCATTCTATAGAAGATATTTTGTACTTCTCACCTTCTTTCTTTCTACCTTTGGGCATATGAGTGGCCAGAAATATGCTTGCCGTACAAAACATGAATGCAAGAAGGATTTCAGCATTCATCATTCCAGTTTTCTATCACAGAAATTATGACCATCAGTCTTTAATACATATGTTTTACTTTATGTTTTCTTGATAACAGTTAATGATTTATTAATTATATTTTATCCTTGGTCAGAGTCCAATAAAGGAACTTTGTACAACCCGAAGACAGATTATTCAATTTAGTTTGCTGGTTTTGGCTGGGAGAGAGTTAATTTTCTCCATAGTAGGTATTATGGGGCTGTGGTTTGTATTTGTGCTGCAAACACAAGGGATCTCTGATAACACAGGGAAGTTTCTGTCACTGCTGAGCAGAGCTGACACAGAGCCAAAGCTGCCTCTGCTCCTCACCCCACCAGCCAGGGGCTGGGAGTGCACAAAGGAGTGGACACAGCCAGGACAGCTGACCCAAGGGATGTTCCAGAATATCTCATGCCATGCTCAGCATATAAAGCTGGAGAAGGAGGAAGAGGGGGATGTTTGGAGTGATGCCATTTGTCTTCCCAAGTCACTGTTCCACGTGACGGAGCCCGGCTGTCCCGGGGTGGCTGAACACCAGCCTGCCCATGGGCAGTGGGAATGAATGCCTTGTTTTCCTTTACCTATTCAAGTGTCTTTATCTCAATGCATGGGCTTTGGGGTTTTTTACCAGTTCTCCTCCCTCTCAGGGCAGGAAGCAGTGGGGGTGCTCAGTGAGCAGCTCTGTGGTACTTAGTTACTGGCTGGGGTTAAACCACAGCCCTTAAGTAATATTTCATCTCTTTACAGTCCTGGAGAAATGAAGCACTGAAGAGAGTAAATGTTTTTCTGAAGCAGAAGTCAATTAGTGAAAATGCAATTATACACAGAATCCTCACAAAAGTGAGCTGTAATGTATTTTCTTCTTTTAAATCCTTATGGAAGATTTTGTCCTTTCTCTCTCTCTCCTACTGCATCTTCCCTGATGGAACTCAGTCGCTGTCCTTCTGGATTACAGGTCTTCTAGAAGTTGTTCTACTGGGCTGCAGCAGAAGGCACTTGGGCCACAGCAAGGGTGGCAGAAAAAAGCACATGATGTCAGAAGGGAGGAAGTTGGGAGAGAAGAGACACTGCTGTGCTCGTGGTGGCAAGAGCCAGGGCAGAGGCAGAGTCAGAGCCAGCTGGCTGAGAGGGAAGGATGACAGCCATCAGCTTACCCGGGAACAGCCAGGCAGTCCTGAACACCACCACAACAGAGACTTGGCCCATCAGAAAGGACAGAATAGAGTCCATTAAACACTTTGAAGGACAAAATCTAGGTTAGAAAAAGGTTAGGCAATAGAAAGATGTTTAAGGAGAATACACAAGAAGGACTAGAGGTGGGATTGTGAGAGGCTAAAGAGAAAAACAAAAGAAGAGATGCAGAGGGGAGGCAGCAAAAAGATTTAAAAAAAAGAGAAAATATTGATTAAATAACTACTCAGCAATATATGTCTCTTAACATATAGTAGGAGTCCACCACAGTCACAATAAACTGTCTCTAGCTGGTTTTGCATATTAATATTCTTGATTGTACAGTTATTGGATACTTCTGGTTTCACCTTTAACATTCTGAGTGAAGGGACACATAACTCTCTGTTGTGGTGATAACTCAGAGCAGACACGACCATTACAAAGGTCAGTTGTTCAGCAAGTTTAGCATAATCTTTATTGACTTCTAATTATTACTTTTAACTTCACCACGTTTTGCTTCCTTAATCACAATTCTGACGTATCTTAAGATTTATTTAAGATGCTGAGGTGCAGAGGCTCATAGATAATCTTGGTGATTTGCTCGCATACAACACGACATGAGAAGCTGGATCTAACCTCATGCAATACTTGAGCTGAAATAAAATACTAAAAATTGATTGCTGTCAAAATTCATATCATTTAGAACGAACAAAAAGTGAAAAAGATGGATTATTTTCTTATATAAAGATATTCTAAGCTAGCTGGTGCCACTGAACAGTCAAAACCACGCTTCTGTTACTACATACAGACTTTGATCTAAACGATGCTGACCTCCTAACTTCCAATGTCCATTAATTCTTTTCACCTGTAAATTGCCTTTACAGGTTTGGAGTTTTGTATTCTTCGAAAACTCAGTCTTACATAGAAGGTTTTTAGGATAATTCTGCTTGATGAAAGAATCTTTTGAAAAAAATTGAACCTGAACTGCTCTGGATTTTCTACACATACATCTCAAGGAAAACAGAATGCTTCACATAGAGCACAGAAAAAATTCACCTGTTTACTTCCCTGTTATTGTTACTTCTGGGATAACTGGGAAAAATCAAGGTTGAGTGATGTGTCATCTCGCCAGATGGTTGTGCTACTTGGAATCAGCATCAGAGGAAAATTAGTCAAGTTTTCATTAAGAGTAAATACAAAGTACAGAAATTCTCAGCTGAAAAAATGAGTTCTGACAAACTTGGTCAAGTAGCAAGCAGTAAATTGCTTCTTTTTTTTTCCATATTCATTCTAAAGTGCTTGTTACACTCTTAACGTGCCGAATAGCTGCATTGAAAATACAATTTATTTATTAACAAGCAGTATTTCCATTCTTTGACAGGTTCTCCACCCCCACCCCCTAAAAAAAACTCCTCAAAACTTTCAACTAAGCTCATCAATTACTCTTAACACTCTAAATAGTTGGCAATGTTTACACAACATCCTTTCAGAGTTATTCAGCTCGATCTCGCAGCTCATTAAAAGGATCTCTATTTATTTTCTGTGTGTTACAGTTCTTCACTTTGGCACAACACGCAAAAAGGAAGCCAATTTTACTTTTCCCTGTGGTGTTAATTGGTAGAGCATGCTGCCTGCCTCTTCATTAATTATGTCAATGTGTATGAAACTTTCATTTTCATGGCAGTGTATTAACAAAGCTTTGCAATGAGGCTGACAAAAAGCCAGCAAACTCCAGTTTATAAAAAGTGGGTAATGAAGGCTAGCAGTGGCCAGAATATAATATTTATTTCAAAAAGCAGCTTTTTTTTCCTTATCCCTTTCAGAAAATATCTAAAGCAAGCACTTACTGAAGTAAACAAGATCAACTTTGCTGCTGAAAGTAAATAAATCTCCATATAACGCACAGATAATGGATCTGGAAACACTATAACTTCACAGAGCACAAAGAATGAGAGAAGGACCTTTAGCCCAGCTGAAATGGTTTTGCTCCTAAAACCGTTTCCAGATAATTTACTGATCTCATCCCATCAAGTCTATAGAAATCACTCATTGCTCGATAGCTCACTAAACACTGGGGCTTTGTCTAAAGACAAAACTACCACTGGCACAGCAAAAACAGGCACTGTCCATATGAAATTCTTCTGGATGCCTTTAGCCTGTTTCTGTTTACTAACTGCAAGTGTTGGTAAAAAACTAATACTGAGCTTTTCTCACTAACTGTTTTTTTCCCCCTAAAAAAAATTAAACAAAACAAAAAACCGACAAAGAAACAAACCCTAAAACCAACCAACCAAAAAAAAAAAAACAAANTAGATGGGGAGAATAAAGAAAAAAAAAAAGAACAAAAAACAAACAAAAAAAAAAAAAAAAAAAAAAAAACAAAAACAAAAACAACTTAATCAGCTCTCCATGACTTCAGATAGAGAATTCTGAATTTCACTGCACTGGGGAGACTGCCGGGAGACAGCGACTAAAGCAACAAGCAAGTCTGTGATAAGCTATTTCAGTTCTTTCTGGAAATTCTGAAATGCAAAGCATTAAAATAGAGCAGTGCTCTATTGTAGGAGATGTAAAGCATTGCAAACTGTAAATGAAATACCTTGAGAAGTTATCATCTTACATTCATGGAATTACAGCTCACAGTCTTGGAAATCACTCTTAGAGAAGCTTTCTCGTTACCACCGAGGCTGTAAATGCTACAGACAAAAGTGCTTGTTTTTCACCCCAGATATCTTCTGGCTGATAAAAAGATATGTTTGTCACTGGCTAATACCTCTATTTGAAGGATTAAAGAAACCCCAAACACTAACAAAATCAAAAAACCCCACAAAACCCTCACAAACAACTGAATGTACATTCAGTTGTACAGTCTATGATCTAAGCCCTTTCATTCTGTACCTCTCTCCCTATATATTTAGGATATCCTTAAACTAATTCTTTGCAGTGAGATCAAGTAATAGAGGAAAAAACATTGAAAAAAATGTTTCCTACAGTAAGCTTAAACCCTAAAACAACAAACGAAGAAATTTATCTGTACATTGAAAGCATTTATCCTTCAAGTGATTCTAGCCAGGGTGGGAGATGAGAGGGACTCCAGGGAAGCACAGACCTCATGGTCTATTCCCTGTCAGTGGCTTTTGCCCCTGATGGAAGAAGCAAAGGTCCAGTCAGCAGACCCATCATCCAGATGCTGAAGAATTGCAGGTGCCTATTTGTTTTTTGTTTCTACTTTCCTCTTCCACTTCAGCAATATCTATTAGGTTATTTCTCTCAGGCTAGAAGCACACCAGTACACAGGCTGCATCTTCCTGTGTATTTACATGGCTCAGCACTTACAGGACACTCCTAATCCACAATATATTCATACTATCAATACAGACATTTCTTTATATAGCTCCTTCTGTACTCAAGGGTCCTCAGAAATACTATAAAACATGAAACAAACCCACTGAATGAACTAACAGATTAAGTCTTCATATACTTATTCTTTCTTACTCTCCATTTTCTCCTCCTTTACATGTTTGACCCCTCCATCTTTCCTTCTTGCAGCAGCACACTCTGAGCATCACAAACTCCCCGCCATCATTGTCTTCTCACTCAGTTTCTCTTAATTTTTCACTCCCCTTTCATCAAGCTTTAGCTGACTTCTCTCGTACCCATAAAGTCTCTTAAACCTATTCCTGGCTTCAATTCTCCTTCTCCTCCTCCAGTTCAACCCTCTCAGGATCTCCCTTCTCTTTTCACTTGGATCCTGCTCAGTGCTACAGATGCTTCACTGCTGGACAGGTCTGTGGTCTCCTGTTCCCAACAAACCTGTCTCTAGGCATTTCTTCTTTCCTTCCCGTCTGCTTGTTAAGTTCCTCTCCTCTGTGAACTCCTAAGTAATTTATAAACACCATGTTTCTTTGCTCTTACTGCCAGCAAACCTGCACTGAAATTTTATGTTTATTCTACTCTAATAACTCCTTGCTCCCAGACAGTTGGGAAAAGCTATGACAAGGTTATATTCATGAAATATTTTCTACATTATTACTCCTTATCTTCATCAGGAAGTAGTTTTGCAAAGACCCACAGAAATTAACCTTGGACTATAAGAACACAATTGACCAGCCATTCTGTAACTGAAACAAGACTAAAAGAAATACTCTGGAGAATTATTCACCCTACCTGCATTTTTTCTGTGGTGGCTCTTTGCCTCAATATCATTTTAGGAACGAGTTTTGAAAATAGGTCCTAAAACATGGCACTTTTTTCTATTTCTCCCTAGAAGCAGCTGATCTATCAGGAGTGTACAGTACAGTGTTAGCTATTCCTCTTGAATTTCCTGTGCAGTTCTTATTTGCTATTTCTGTGTAAAATACTGAATTAAAAAATGAGTATTTAGAATTTCTTGGATAATTGTCTAAGTTGATATTAATTAGAAGCTGCAAAAATTACATGGAAGCTTAAGAATTGCATACCTAATAGAAAGCATGTGTGAGGCAAAGTAAATCTTCAAAAAATAGGTTTATGATCATTTTAGCCAGTATCCATCACAACTGAAAGCTTCTATAGCATAGGTAGCTAATTGATTTTTTTTTCTCTTCTACATGTATTATTTTTTCTCTGTCACACAGACAAAATGCTCTTTGCCAGCAGCTACACTTCCCTGTCAGATTTTATACCTCGGTGACGATGTTTCATGTTCAGCAGCTGGCACATGAGTATTCTCATGCAGTTACTGCATTTCTACACTTTTCAGTTCTACAGCATTGGGCTTTGTTTCCTTATCTTCTATCCCAACTTAAACCAAACAAAAACAACCTAAAAAAAAGGTAATTCAGTAGAGATTACCTATTCCCACATACCACCAGCATGACCAAACTTTTTTCAGTGACATATACAGTGGCACTGAAAATCCACAACTGTATTCTCCAGAGCTTGTAAGACAAAAAAAAAAATCTTTTTATTTCACATATAACAAAAAAATATAAGATATTTCTGAATCAACTGTAGTTCAAAATAGAGCATATGCTTTGGGGAAAAAAACCCCAAACTCTTAAATTCTCAGAAATGCAGAAGTAGCTCTCCAGAAAGTTGTACCAATACTTCATTTCTTTCAGTACCAAAATCTTGCAACGTCAGTTTGTCTGGAGCTGGTGCCTGGGTGTTGGCTGTTACATTTTTGCTGCTTCAACTGAAGAAACCTCTGTCAACTCGTTATCTCCCTCGGGAAATGTGTATCACTGGGGAACAATCACCACTTATCAGCTCTGGGCAGGTCGGTCTAACTGCTTTCTTTAAGCCACGTAGAGTCTCTACATCTTTCACTGGCCAGTACATTTCCCAACCTGCTGGTTTTATTTACATGGATGGAATCATTACTCTGCCTTTGCAGTTTATAAACATTCCTGACCTTTCATTGTGTGAGGGCTGGACACACTGCCCAACAGAAGTCAAGAGGTCTGAATAAAACAGCTCTAGCTAAAGCAATTGCTTAAATATCCAAAACCTGCGTTATCCCTTCCGGACCCAATTCATGGCTCTAGGAAAATGGCAAAAGCTCCCGTTGATGGACTGTATTCTTTCTTGCCACCTATATGGTTTTCAATTATAATTGTTAATACAAATTGCTTGCTGGCAGGCAGCTTGTCAAGTGGTCCGTTTGTTATGCCTCAGTCACTTTGATATTTCTCCTTCTGGGCTCTTTCTATCTCCAAGCTTCAGTCTGCTGGGTTACGTTTTGGTCTTGGTCAGGGACACAAAGTGTTGCCCACACCTCCCCAGTTCCACAGGCCAGCACTGCGCACAGACCCTCCACACCCCAGCCAGGAATGAAGCAAAGCTGGTGGCAATGTACAGCTGGAAAGGATTCAGACTTGGTTCATACTGAGCACGACAGGAAGCAGCAGGCTGGAATCAAACCCAGAGCAGAGCTGCAGATCCACCAAGGCTGAGTGAAAGCAAAGCCTCAGTAGCAAACATGCAGCCATTCAGGCTCATGCACAACATGCCTAAACAACTTTCCTTCCTACAGATACAAAAAAGGGTTTAAACAGTGACATATACTCTGTTCAATGCACGGGAAAGGCGAGTGCTACGTGGACATCGGCACTGGGAAAAGAACATTGCTTCTAGGACATTTGAATTAT
Organism: Eulacestoma nigropectus; assembly: GCA_013397775.1. Taxonomy (NCBI): domain Eukaryota; kingdom Metazoa; phylum Chordata; class Aves; order Passeriformes; genus Eulacestoma; species Eulacestoma nigropectus. The sequence continues at coordinate 3,852,600 of VZTE01001857.1, forward strand.
TGGGCTAGCATTACACATTTTAAATTGCACAGATCACTTCTTCCTCTCTTCTTACATCCACCCCTGTTTTCTTTCCAAATGATGTCTTCAATGGCACATAACTGGGATGTATCTGGCACGCTCTGTTAGGCCCCCACAGGTCTAAAAGCCCAGAGCAATACCCTGCATTTGGACATATGTGCACTAAGTTGCACTGTGCCATATCCCCTCCTCAACTATGATCATAAAATTTTATTTCCATCTTGGACAGAAAGAGAGCAAAGTCCTCTGGATTTTGGGAGTGAGCCAACAGGAAGTGCTAAATGAATAAAGAGCATCTGCAAGTGTGCCCTAGGGACTAAGCAGTGAATGCCTATGACACGCTGCTTCCAAGTTGGGATTCTGATTCTGGTGCCAAAAACTCATATATCTCCTTACTTCAGTAGTTATTAATCAATTAATATACTGTATTAAATAACCAGACCCCTAAATAAGCTTTTTACCTTTGCTTCTAAAGCAAAAGAAACACATGTAACAAAGCAAATAAATGTGGCTATATTTGAAAACTGATTGCTTCAAGTTATTTTTATTTATTCCAAAACATGCTAGCAATAGACAAAATGAAACAAATTAATCAAGCAGAGGAGAGTACTTTCTCAAAAACATGTAAAAAATCATCACTGTCCCCAGTGTGAGATAGGTAAGGAAATAATAGAGAAATATTACTGATCCAGACTGACAGTTTGGCTGCCCCCTCGCTCCTCCACGCCTTCCTCCAGCTCCCAAGATGGGCTGCACCTACAGCTTCTGTCTAAACTCTTTCTGTACACTTTTAGCCCTAGAGATTTCACTGTCTTTCTACAGAAGTTCTTCCAGTTCTCAAACGCTTTTCCATTAGAAAGTTTTTCCTGCTGCAAAGTGAGCCCACTGCACAGGGAATACAGAGAAAAACTTGATTACTTTCTTGCAGCTTCTTTTTATGTACACAAGGACTATTCTCAAGTCCTTGCTCAGGCTTCTCTTCCCCAGCTTTTCCCTGTAGGTCACCTTTTCCAGAGTTCTCATGCTTTATATTGCTCTCCCCAGTACCTCCACTGATTCAGCTACTTTGTTCTTGAAGCATTCCCAGAATTTTGCCTTGCAGCTGAAGCCTTACAAGTGCCATTTTTTTTCAAGAGTACTATTGCAGAGGCCTTACTGATGTTTACTCTGGTTTTCATATAAAAAATATGGCATTTGCATGCCTTTTTTGCAATAGCAGGATATCTTTAATAAGTCCAACTTTTGATTTACTAGAAACCACAATCATTGTACAGAACATCACCTACACAGTCATGATGCACTTACATGTCCACAGGTAAATATTTTTAAGTGTAGACCTTTTAATTTGCTCTAAACTGCCTTCTGTTCAGTCTCCCACTCATCAAGGGAATTTTTAATTCCAAAGGTATGCTTGCAGGCTATTTCAGATAGACGTTCTCAGGGAGTTTTTAAAATATGTTTCGTATTCTACCATTCACGTCAATAATGAAAATACTTAGCTGTAGTCCTAAACCAGCCTTTTCTAAAATTGTTCCAAAAAACATGAATCTACTTTGACAGAAAGCCATTTACATCTGTTCTCAGAGTATGGCATTTTGTTGAGGGTTTGTTCTGTAGTTGTTTTGTTTGGGTTGTTTGTGGGGGTTTTTTTGACCTTTTTTTTTTTTTTTTTGAGGGGATGTGCTGGGTTTTTTAGCACTTGTTTTACATCCACGTACAACAGAGTTTTTCAAACTATCTTTCTGAAGAAGGAACACCACACTTGCTCATTGGACCTTGCCAGGCAGAATCTTGCTGCTGAAATACCTCTACAGCGACTTTGAAAAGCCAGATCTGAGCTCACTGTGCCAAACTCCAAACCAGATCCAAAATGGAAAGCAGACTAGCACAGGGCTGTATCTGATCTACTAAATCCTGCTGCCAAAACAGGGAGAAAAAAACAGTCGCATATGAGTTTTTCACAGCAGAATTCCAAATTAGATTTGGGGAGGGGAAGGTGGCTCTGGCTATCCCAACCATCTCGCTTTTACCCCAGAATGGTTGTTTAATGCTTTTCTCAATGAAGACAGAAACGTGGAACTGCATTAGCCCTCCTCAGCCATCAACAGTAGCTTTGTCTTGCCAAATATATACTGTGACATAGGTTTGAAAGAAAATTTTAAAAAAGCCCACTGAAATTCATATCTGATATCAAAAAAGAATGGGGAAGCCCTACCCTTGTCATGTCAGGTGAAATAAAGACTGTGATTTGACAGAATAGCACCTACACCTCCAAAGAACTGAAGTAAACTATTATTTAATGAAAGATGAATCAAAAAACCTATATCCCAAGCACTTTGACTAGTTTTATAAAGAAAGATTGAACCCATAAAGGACTCAAAGAGGAGGTATAGGAGAGCTGCACCAGAACATATCAGCTCTGAGATGAACAACATAAAGTTCAAGGAAGGTAAGGAAAGAAAAGCTACAGCACAATACAACAGGAAAGTATTTACAGCCAGCTGAAGACAGCGAGGCTCCTGTGCCACCACAGAGCTTGGCCGGCCAGGGTGAGGGTGAGCTACCACAAAGGATTTTGTCATCAGGCAAGATTAAAAATAGTTACATCAGGTGAGAACAAAATTTCAGGATCTTTTTTGCTCTCAGGAATGGTTTTTGTGCATAGTAGTTGTAGATTAATGTTCCTGATACCTTGTCTTTTTTCTTCCCCATAGAGATCCTCAATGGTTACAGTAATAAAAACGAATCCTACTTACATCTTGAAATGTTAAGTGCAGTGCTAAATCAAGAGGTGTATTCCTTGTGGGTTTTTAAGACATAGAAAAAGTAACACGTCTAAAAAGCAGTTGCACATACCTTGATGATTTATTTTCACATTATGTACTGAAATGCAATGTTCTGTTATTATTCTGTTCCTTGTATTTTAAGTTCACTCTAGTTGATGACAGAGTTAAAAATACTATGTTCTCTCCACTTTTGGCAAAATTCCAATCCAGAGTGAGTCCATGGCTCACTGATACAATGAAAATTGCTTTCTAAAACTCAGGGCGCTTCTTCATAAATGACATTTTTAAAAAATGCAGAAACAGAAATAAATAGATCCAAGCTTAATGCTTTATTGAAAATATTATCTCCTATTGCTCAATAAAAGTATGCCTTGAAGTGTCCTTCTGAAATAAAGTTTTTGTGAGAAAAATGTAAATTGCAGTTGCTCAGTTTGTCATTGCTGCAAGACTCCAAATTCATATTGTTAATGGCAAAAAAAAGAAAAGAACTCAGTAATTATTACATACCAACCACAGCTTAAAACAAGCTCTGTATTTCCCTGCATGTGTAAAAAGTGCTGTCATTCTCTTTTTCTTTTTTCGTATGTTTGTTTCCTGAGGATCCTCTACCTAACTCCAAGAAATGTCATGTTGAAAGGTGTAGTTTAAAGTACGTTTCTCTAATTTCTGAGCGTCTTACAACTTTTAGATCTATGAGGTGGCCACAGGGCAACTCCTCATGGATTAATCTTGTCTAAGGAAAGAGCAGAGACAAAACAATTATATCAGCCAAGAGTAGCTATGAGAACAACAGTTGAAAAAGCAAAACTGTGCACAGTTAAACAATACTTGGTGGGTGTGCAGAGGACTGAATTTAGCAAGGCAAGGCCAGAGAACTCTTTGATTATTATTTTGTTTAATTGATAGATAGGTAAGAGGAAAAGGTAATGAAGAAAATACAAGGAGGAATACATTGCAAGCCTTTTTCTGATTAATAGAAAATATCATTAAGATGGATGGGGTCATCTAAGACACCGTTATCAGCCATGCTAAAGCACATACACATCTTGGTATGTCCATAAAGCCTCTGAAATCACAGGGATGAAAGATGAGATTACGATGTGCCACAAAGGGCTAAATTGGCTCCAAAAGGCCATCAAACCTTGTGAACTATCAATGAAGCAATGCAACAGCAAGAAGGAATGAATTAGCATTACCCGTCAGGATGATGTCTCCAAACACTCTACACCGAATTTCCGTCTCTGCCCGATAAGTGTATTATTAAAGTTTATAAATCCTGACTTGCAGAAACTGTTCTGCTTTTCACTTAATGTATTCGGCTGTATTGAGGTTCACTATTGAGAGCTTTCTAAGACATGTCCTTTCTGCCAGCAGCCTCGGAATGCAGTTATTGAAAAGCATACGGGAAATGTAGTGGGCATGTGTTTGTCACTCTCAGCAAATCCTTGCTCTGTGGCAGACATGATTTGGAGATCACCTTTGAAAGCTTATCTCAGTGAGGGATAAGGCAGCATTCACATGGCTTCATCTCCAACACAACACGGCCAGACACAAAGTACAGGAATATGTGATTGACAGAGAGATGTTCCATTACCAGCTTCGTACTGAAGTGATTTCTACCCCTGCCGTCCCCCCCCCTCACCACCCCCCC
>VZTE01001857.1:3857136-3874589 GCA_013397775.1 Eulacestoma nigropectus
AGTATAATCTCTTGTAAATGCATTTATTTTCACTCAAAACAAGAGAGACCCAGTGTAAAGATGTTTAAGTTCAGCTTTAAATACAAATGAGTACTAAAATCCTTCCTCCACGGAATGCATAAAAACAGCTGAAGCACATGGTGACTTATCTGCCACATGGTATTTTGAAAAGATAAAGTGAAACGGCTTCTACAATTATTATTTAGAGTGTTATTAGCAAATTTATATTTAGCAAATTTGACTTTTCAGAATGGATTAACTCTTTTCCAGGAATACCATGCTATTAGCACAGAACTGTAAATACACAGCATGGTGTGTTATCTTGAAAGGAGGACAAATTAATATTTACTACAACCTACTAAATATTTTATTGAGTACAAAAGGTCCACTGACTTAAAACACTCCATTACAATCTCAGAAGAATCACCACTTAACTGAAAATGTTCTGATGCCAAGCCACAGCCACCACCAGTTAAAATGTTACCATGACAACCAGCAGCAACTTAGGGTAGTGTAACGCGTAACTCGGATCCAATGCTTAGCTCTCTGCTCATCTACTGCAAAAAAATTATTTTTCACAAACAGAAATCCTAGAAGCCTGATTATATTTCTAAGCAAGCCCCTCAAGCTGGAGGTAATGCCTGAGAAAGCTCAGAAATGACTCTGCTCTGACCTGCTGCTGCAAGCAATGCTGGTGGGCTTTGCAGGCGCACCCCAAACCCCTCACCAGCCAGCAAATGGAGCTGGGGTTTTGGAGTTCTCACACAAATCCACTGTCTAACCTCTAACTAGTTCTAATTAACAGAATAATTCCCGAATATGCATATTTAATTCACTCAGTTTCAGATGTGCTCTTTTTTGCTTCCAAGTGTGAAATCTCAGTTCAGATCCTGCGCTCAGGTCACATCTTGGCTCTCACGATTTGTGTTCGTGTTGGTCTCTGAGCACAAGGGAATCTACTCAAGACTAAGACAATAACCTGTAACAGAGAAACTTGCTTGAGAATGTTTTGACTATGAAAAATCAAATAAAGCTCAGCTTAGAATGGTATCCTTCAGAGCAAAAATAGCAAAAAAAAAGTTCCAATTATAAAGAATCATACTCTGTCCTTCTCATTCAAGGGGACACTGAATAAAAACATGTAAATGGCATAATTAATGAAAATCATTATCAATTCCCTTTACTGTATTACAAACTGAAATGCATACCTTTTGGATAATCATGGAAATAAAATTGTAAACCTCAGTTGAGAAGTACTTTATTGTCCAGAATAAGTTATTCAGACTTTTTTTTCCCCTGTTGAAGCATAGCATATGTTATTTTTGTACAAAGTTACTTTATAGACTTCTAATACATAATTTTAAGGGGAGGGTTGAGCAGATTCTTATAAAATAACTGATTTAGGGGATGACTTCCAAATAATTCATGTGAATTCATCCTGATGATTACAAGTTTTCAAGCCGGTAAGCAAGTAAAGTGAAAATCTTTAACCCTTTATGCAAATGTAGACAGCAATAACCTTCCATATTGAAATAGCATCCCTTACATACTGCACCAATTTTTTCCTTATTCTCAAGATATGTCTCATTATTTTTAACAAATTGCTATCAGATTTCTTAAATGACAGAACAGGAAAACTTTTAAAAGCTCAATGAATTCTGAATTATTAAAGATAAAAGGGTACTTTGGTATATTTATTATCATATTGCAGGAAATCATCATCGCTGATGTCTGGATTAAGCCCTTATCTTTTTAAATGGCCTCTTCAGTGCTCAGGTAAATTTAAAGATGTATTGCTACAAACCCCCAGAAATTAGTATTTTGGTGTTGTTTTGTTTGGTTGGTTGGGGTTTTTAACTACTTTTTTATGTTATTTGGTTTAATTTCACTGTGCAGAACATTCTGTTTGAATAAAAGAATGAAAAGGTTGCATTTGAATAAAAGCTACAACGTGTTCATTTCCACAAACATATGATTCCTTATTTAAGTAATTTTGTTTCAGAATTATTTTCTAGTCCCTGTAATTAAGTTACTCCTGCTGAAAGTGCAAGGACAAATAAGGATATTAAAACACACACTGACAAGGGGTAAAATTAACAAAATACTGATGATCATTTTACCGGAAAAAAACGGGAGACAATTCTTTAGCCAGTGGCCACCCCTGTAGCTCCATCAACTTAAATGCCATTCCATTTAATTATCCTTGTGAGCAAGACATGATACAAATTATTCAGGTCTTCAGTTCCGCCTCATGACTACGTGACATATTCTGCTGACGCCGTACACTGCCAATCTTCTACGCTAAAAAAAATATCAACAGAAGTTCAGAGATCACATAATCTAGAGAAATGCACAGGATGGAATTCAGGGCGATTTACACGAGTTTGTGTGAACGGTAACTACGCACCTAATGCTTAAATAACACTCTTAGAAACCCCCTAGAGAAAAATTCTCCTGATGCCTTTTCTGAGTTACCCTGCTGATTACTAAACCTTGCATTTCCCTGGAAGCTTATCAGCTCACTAACCCTTGGCCTTCTGCAGTCCCTTCACCCATCTCCTGATGTGGCTGGGGAATCTGCTTTCATCACAGCTTGCTTTTCCCACGTGGACAGCCATAGGAGTGTTTATATGCAAGGGCACTAAATAAATAGTAAACAGTGGTCAGCTGAAGGACGTGGTTTAATTTAAGAAGACCGTTTTTGCTTCCTTTGCACTACACACTCAAGTTCAATGCAGGGATAACTCCTTTAACCCTTTGACTGACGGTGTGGATGGCGCATACAATGGATTTAAGTGTTGAAAGATAAGAACGGCCAAGACAAGAGACTTGGCAGCTTCCTGAAGCCCTGTGAGATATCTTTCCTTGGTTATAAGGATCCTGCCTTCTTTACCCCCACCCCATTATGCAATGTGGGCTCCATGGCTGTGCAACAAAGCAGGACAGGCAGCTGTTCTGTGGCACTGCTGTCCATCTCCCTGGGAGCAAAGCATCCCCTCTTCAGGAGGAGGAGCAGTGCTCTGCCTCCTGTCTCTGCCAGGAGCACTCCACTGGCCACCTAACACCATAAGAAATAAGAAACACGCACCAATCTTTGGTCTGCTTCACTATTTTTTTTACTAGTATTGGTGCAACCCATCTGATTTCCCTCTCATGAACCAGTTGGACACGAGCACAATGTGAACTGACGTATTTAAGAGGAGAAATGCCTCAAAATGTAATTTTAAAACTGCATTCTTCAAAGACACTCTAAGACAAGGTATTCTACTTATGTTTTCCAGCATGGTGGAAGGACTTTGATAAACAGTCATCAGCCTTATTTTGACGGAAGTAAAATTATTTTCAAAAAGTCTGGAAAAATTCAATACCGTATTTCCAAATTTACTTTTTAAAGAAAAATGAAAACTGGAGAAAAAAAAAATCAGTCCTCCTTCTTAGTTGAGGTGAAAATTTTCTTATTTGCATCCTGTTTTGTCCCACAGCAATACGTACAATGCTGGAATCATCTTTTAGCAGATACAGTAAGAAAAACAACAATCTCCAGAGAGAAGTCCCCTTAGTTTCTATAAATTTCAGATTTTCATTAGGTTTCTCTCAGCTGCTTTTACATCCACCAAGATTCTGAGGTGGGAAGCATAAACAGATCACAAAGACAGCAGAGTTTCTCTCTGTGACATTCCATAAAGTTTCTTTAGTGGTGAAAAGAGCCAGAACTGAAGAAACAAGGGCTGCCTTTTTTCCCCACTGCTAACAAGATTTTTTTTATGGATGGTAAAGCATTTAAATAGTTAGAAAGCCGTAAGAATCCACCTCCTTGGCAGCTACAAATTCTTTCTGATGAGAAAGATGAGGCATCAGAAAGTCTGCCTGGTAAATCATGCAGAGTTTCCAAATAAGCTCTCCCCTCCCATGGATTTTTTCTGCAGGAGATGATGATCAGGCCATATGTTACTATGACAGATTTGGTATTTCATAACTGAAACCCATATAGCTCCTATATTAATATTTCCTCAAAACAGGGCAATCTTTAATAAAACCCAAAACCTACTTTAATGTCTACATCCTACAAAAATCATGACTGAGGCACTGTCCCCAAAAGAAGCTCTATATTCAATTACTTTTGTAAATGCATTCCCTTTCATTATTTTTAGGTTTTAAAAGACAACTAAATACTGCATTTAATAGTAAGCATGTGCCCTACTGAAGGGAACACAAACTATAATGATATGCCTAGCTTAAAAGCAAATCTAATCTACTTGCTTATTAAATTTAAATGTGTTTAAGGCTGATACGGTTTGAAAATGATATGTAAAATAACAGCTTCCATGGCTATAAATGTCAAGTCTAAAAATTATATGCAATATAACATACAAAATAAATGCTGCTTCATCTTTACATTGCGGTGTGATCAATTCATTAAATGAGGTATTACAAGCTATGAGAAAATTTTACAACTCCTGAGACATAATTCGTCACAGTGTATTACAATGCAGCAAGGAAATACTTTAGAGGTTTTGTCATCAATGGATTAAAATTCTTATTAGAAAGAAGGTGGGGGAAAGTAGCTTTCTGATGTACCATGACCAAAATTACTCATCACAGCATATATTAAACACCTACGTGATCCTTTTTCATGAGACAGTCTCTGTATTAAATGTTTGTGTGTGTTTTTTTTTTTTTTTTCCCTTGGAAAATAAACCAAGGAAAAGATAGGTGATATATTTTATAGGGCCAAGATGGAAGGACACAAAGGACACAGAGCTTCCCTGCAACACCAAACCCAAATATTCTTCATGGGTTTGTTTGGCTTTTCTTTCCTCTCTCTTTTTTACTGCAATAGAGGGATGGTCTTTCCCAACTGCGGTGTCTTCCAGAAATAACGCGGCCACAGATTTTAAAGCTCTGGTTAGAGAGGAGACAAGAGTCACGATGCCAAGAAATACAGTGGCTGTATTCCCCCCTCTCCAAGCCCCCACCAAAATCCCTCTGAACATTTCACCTATACAGCAAACTCCACTGCTGAAAGAGCTGTAAAACCTCGAGAACCACTCCGCATCTTGAATCTCCACAGCTCCCTATTCCAGAAAATACTCCCAAAAGCTGACTCCAGCTTAGGGAAACTGCTCATTTTAGCTCTCTCAGTAACCAGGCGAGAGACACAAAGAAGATCCCCCAGGACGTGACTCAGACCATCTAAATTAAACCCTTACTCTGAATTGCCTCCTGAAGACACATCTCTGTCTCTGCTGATTGCACAGGGAGTGGCAGGAGTCTGGTTTATGAACACGACCTCCTCTTGTCTCCAACCTTCAGCTTTCCGACAACTCTTTCCAAAAGAGAGACCACTAACAGATGCTTTGGCTGCAACACTGTTAACTACAAGCCCATCAAATTTATTTTCTTCATCCCGCTAAGTCTGAGGAAGTTATAAAACCGTCACAATCTTAGAGATCACTAGAAAAATTCCACTGAGGTGAATGCCTGCTACAGGCAAATAAAAATATGTTATACGTTGATGGCTCTTAATTACTTCCCCCAAGCTTTTGTATACCGCTTTCTACTCAAGTGTTCAAAAGTCTTGACTGCAAAAGAATATTTTTAACATCTAAAATTTATTCAGACTTTGTTATTTGTAATTAAATCCTGCTTCAAAACCCATCCTGATTAAGAACATTCAGGCTTAGGGTCTTTTAATAAGGCAACAAGACAACATCAATTTTCTCACACAAACATTTACAGCAGCTAAAGCATAAATGTTACTTCTTTTGTTATTTCTCTCTAAAATAAGAATAATATTCATAGTTTTGACCAAAATAATTTTATTTCTAAATAGCATTGCTATTTCCAAGACGCATGCCTGCCTCTTGCCTTATCACTTTCCCAATCTGCCGAATATTTAACACATTTGTCTTTCCCTGACATATAATTTGCTATTATCATGTGACAGAAAAACACACATCACCCTAGATGTTCTCAAGGTGCAACAGAATCTGGTAATGCTTTTGCAGGCCGGTATCTAGCCATGAATTTCTGCTCCCACAAACCCATCCATATTACCAGGGGAATTATTAGGTGGCTGTATCTTTCCAGGCACTCAGAGCAAGATAACCCTAATCTAGTCTTATCACTTGCACACAAAAGCATTGGATCCAATAGGCTTCCATGTAATCCATCTCTGTCAACCGCATTAAGGAAATTACCTGTCAGAAATATCATGGCCAAGATTCTGTGATTAAATGCAAACTTGGAAAATGCTCAAGGGTATAGTAAAAAAAGCTGCATAAAATTGCTTTCAGTTTAGTTTTCCTTATGTTAACGTTGTGTCCACAAGCATTTGAACAACATAAAGAATCAAGTAATTTATCAACCACGCGTTGCATTGCCAAAGGAAACAAAATACATTTTTAAATTTGTCATAATTCCATGAAGTCGACTTTCATTATTAAGATGGTAAAACTTTAAAAAAAAATTCAAGATCTTTGAAAAAGCACATCAGTTTCTTTTTTTTTTTTTTGTTCCCCAGGGAGGGAAATCGTTATTGCTGATGAAGTATAGAAATGTCTAAACCTTCAGATTCACAATTTGAATACTGTAATTTTTTTTTTTTTTTTCTTCTTTCAAAGCTTTCGTCTCTGCAAACTTTACGATTTAAGGATTACTGTTTGCAAGTCTGCATGGCTGACAGCACAGTCCTACACCTCAGGTCACTCAGGTTCAAACCACAATCAACAGTCTTCATCAACAACTTTGGTCCTTTCCATAGGCACCCTTCTATAAAGAGGACAGAGCAAACCTACACGTGTATATAATGCACTATTAACTGTGAATATCTTGGCTCTGTGTCAAAGAAGGGAACACAAAGGAAGTAAAAAAAAAAAAAACAATTCGACCCACAGTTCTACAGCTAAACAATTTTGAATTATTCACTGAAGAATCCTCTATTCTAAAATGCCCAACATACTCTAAAGGAATCAAAGGAGGTGGAAAAATTACAGGATGAATATTTAGCAATATTGATTAATATCCCCAGTACCTGAGAGGCACTGACTTACTGGAGAGTCTAACAAAGGCCCATTAAGATGATTAAGGGACTGGCACATTTCTCCTATGAGGGAAGGCTGAGAGAGCTGGACTGGTTCAGCCCCGAGAAGAGAAGGTTCAGGGGGATGTCACTGTGCACAAATGCTTGAAGGCAGGGTGAAAAGACCGAGCCAGGGTGTTCCCCATGGTGCCCAGTGACAGGGCCAGAGGCAATGAGCACAAACTGCCAGCCAGGGCTCCCTCAGAACAGCAGGAACTGTTCCTCTGGGAGGGTGACTGAGCCCTGTCAGAGGCACCTGGGGATGTTGTGGAGTCTCCCTTGGAGACACCCAAAAGCCATCTGGGCACAGTCCTGGGCAGCCAGCTCTGGGTGTCCCTGCCTGAGCAGTGGGGTTGGACCAGAGCACATCCAGAGGTCCCTTTTAACCACAACCACTTAATGATTCTATTTACCTTTTATATCCAGCTTATCCAAGCCCCTCTGGAGGGCAGCCCTGTCTTCCACTACACATGGTGCTTCCTCACCCCCTCTCCACCTTGCTGTTAAAGTACTGCCCCTGAGTCAAACCCTGAGGCACATGACCATTAAGGAGCCATCAACTGAACTCTGAACCACCCATCACAGCCCTGTAAATCCAGCAGTCAGTTGCCTCATCATCCATTCATTTTTCCTTCCAATCTGCACCAGCATGGCTGTAAGAACTCCAGGGTAGAATGGGTTCAAAACCTTGATAAAATGAAAGAGTTGAACATCCACTACTCTTCCCTTCTCACGACCAGATGTTATTTTCTCAAGGAAGCCCCACCTGGGCTATGGTTGATCACAAAAGAAAAAATATCACACCTTTAAGCCAGTGAGAATGTTTACCATGTATCTATTTAACTTTACTGGAATTCTACCTCCATTCAGCTGGATGGAAGTTTCCAAGCACAAGATCCTACACCCAAGCAGCAAAACTAAGAAGGATAAACAAACTGGGAGCGAAAGAAGAAAATATTAAAATTCCAAGAACCTCTCCTTGTAAACCTGGAAATGCACTTCCTCCTTCACAAGAAATTTCACTGAAAAATCCTTGAATCTATCTTGCAACAAGTGATTCATCTAAATCCAGCCAGGTGTGGCTGAGAAGACAACAGTGAGCAGCAGGTTAGAGTCTGGCAGAGTTTGTTCATTAAGATTCCTACACTGCTCCAAATATGAGATGAGTATTTACAGCGAAGATGAAGATTTCTCTTTGGTATGGTGGTTACACACCTATACAGCTGTCTCTGTACTACCAGAATCTTGAAAGTTCGCAATAAAAGGGTTCATACACTGGAAGTTTGATTCGAGAAATTGAGATTTACTGGACTACAGAAGGAGAAAGAAGTGATAGAGCAGCAGTCTCAGAAAACTAGCATTGACACGCTGATAATGACACAGCTACCTTCTGATTAAGATGAAAGGCTGAAACTCTACAAACACTGTTGGGGGTGTACTCTCAACTTTTTTCACTTGAAGCATCATAAAGTATCAGACCTACAAGATGAGGGTTGGGGTAAAAGTTACATCATTTTAACGTGAAGTAACAGAACTACAAAATTCCTTTCCACGAGAGGGAAGAGAACAAATGGGACATACAAAACGGATGTCCCTTTTCTCACCTTTGTCCAAGGTCAGCCTGGAGCTGCACTGGAGTTCTCCACCCAGCAAAGAGTTGCAGTTTTTCTCCTAAAGCAGGCAGACACTGGGAAAAGCCAGTTTGAGAGCAGAAGGCTGCAGGATGCATCTCATCCTTTGTGAAGACAGGATTAAAAAGCCAACTAAACGGCTTGAACTTCTGACCAGCAAAGGAAAGAAAGAAGATAATGCATTTTCTTGGCCATAAGACTTTTGTGGAATTTATAGTTACTTTTAATCTCAGTTAAAAGAACTAGTAATAAGACTCGAAGAGTGAATAGGGTCTGGACAACCTCATTTGCTGATTTATACAATGGTGATTGAAGTAATGAAGCTGATTAAGTCAGGGAATCATTGTTGTCACACAACATTTAGAGCTCAGAATCCATCAGCAGAAGCCAAAATCACACACTAAGTTATTTTGAACCTTGCACATTAATTATGAATCGGATGAAAGAAACAGTTGTAAAAAAAATAAAAGCAGACCTATGTTCCATGTGGCACTTTTATTAGTTACTTTATCACCCCCCATATGTGCTGCCAAGGAAAATTATAACAGGCCACTACTACTAAGTACCAAGGAAGACTACGAATTATTAGTGATATTCCTATCAACTATGTCAGTAAACTCAACATAACTGGGTCATGATCACAGAGAAGCTCTGGGTTCAAAAAACATACTGTACAGGACAGAAAAAAACCCACAAATACAGCACTACTTTTAAAGCAGGAACAAAGTACAGTAAGTACAACCGCAAATTTAATCTCAAAAGCACACATTGACTAATGGAGATTATACCCAGAGTGAGCTGGATAACAATTGTTTCTTAGCAGGCCATTGAGTAAAGCAAGATCCTTTCTTGGAATAACTCTCAGATTAATAGATTCAATATTGTTTCCTTTTTATTGGAAAGTGAATTCCATTAAACACCCTGGATTACTTCGGTAACAGACCATATATTTGCAAATGAATGCAAAGACTCCAGATGAAGAACAATACATGTTCTGGTCTACCACCATCTATGAGCATAACTTTCTTTTAATTATCATATTTATTTCTACTTCACCCTGTTTGCTGTCATGGACTGGAACGGGGGTTGTGGAATGAATCTCACCACACGTGTGACGTACGAGCCCTCACAACGCACAGACCACACCAGGCAGGCCGTGCTGAACCAGTCCTTCAGAGAACAGGGTCCTACAAGGAGATTAATGAGCCACTACAGTGACAGCGACTATTGCCAACACCCATCACCATCACCACCTCTTATCAGCCACTTCATGGGAGGAAAAACGTGTTAGAATCTGAGTGACTGAACAAATGTAATAAAATGAAACTACTGAGCAGCAGAGGTACAAATTCCAGGAGTTCCTGATTCCCAGCTGTGCACACTCAATCCTCCTCAGACAGCATTGCCTCTCTGTGCCTTCAGAGCTGCATTACTGCATCAGAGGGGTTAAAGATGGGAAAAAGATGGGAGCTAGGTAGAAAAAAAGGGAAAGGAAAAGGAAAGTGGAAAGGGAAAGTGAAGGGGAAAGGGGAGGGGAAGCAGAAGGGGCTAGGGATAGGAAAGGGAGAATACCTCCTTTGATTCATCTTCCACCAATATAATAAAACCAGAGTCCTCTTTAGGCTATGTGAAAAAGATGAACCTGAAGGGAGCTATGATGTGGTGTTTTTCCTGGATCAGAGTGCAGCAATTGCCAACAGGAAAGCTTCATGGGAAACATACCTTCTCCCACTGACATTCAAAACTACCAGTGAACCACAACTTTGTATTTAACAGCTACACACTTGTATTTAAGGCCATTGAGTCAATAATACGTAAGTTAAAAACATGTTCTTGCTCTGTTTTCACACCACACTCTCCATCTTAGTATCCAAGAACAGAGCATTAAACAGTAATGACAAACATCTGTCATCCCTGTTTTCCTATCCACTCTTCACCTTTGTCCTCAGTAAAAATTGAGTGTATAAAGCAGGCAAAGTTGGGAAGGCAGAGCAGAGAACCTCAGGGAAATATGCTATCAGCAGAATCCTTCTGTAGACCTTGCATTGTGTAATACACATGAAAAATAATTGTATCACAGAACTGTTAAATAACCATATTGGATTTGCAAAACAAGATGCATTTTCCCAGCTCACTGAGAGCCTGTAGCATTTTGGAAATTAGCATACATCTGCTCCAAGGTATTCTGCATAAAATATTACAAAATGCATTTGATATAAACAGATAATTCCTTTTAGTAAGGTATAAAGTTAAAATGGACTGCACTTTACATGATTCAGTGAGCAAACTGGCATTCAGAGCTTAAAGAATAACTAAGCACTACTTTCTTAGTCAATTCTGCCACCTAGCTCATCTTGGGAAAGCTCAGCCTGCTATACTGCACTCCTGAAAAGCAATTTTCATCCTGTTTAGAAATGAAATTCACAAATAACTCACCCAGCACACCTAAATCACTTCATTAAACACAGGTAACATGGCATATTAAAAGAAGAGTCATTTACACCAGAGGTACTAAAAGAAAGTTGCTGTGCATAGAAAATCTGTCACTTATAAACGAACTTTAATTCTGATTGATTCAACATACACCAAACCATTTTGCTTCATTTAATCCCTTAACCACAGTTAATGTTCTAAAATATTCCAAGGGATTTTAATTTTCAAACTATGAAAGAAAAGAAAACATCCTTTATCCACTCTAAATCAAAATACATAATACTGGTTCTTGGATGGTAATATTCTCATTTCAAACCGTCCTTTTCTTGCCAATGCCTTTTAGCAGAACAAAATTTGTGCTGGGACAGACTTTCAAATCTAAATATACCCCAGCATGGCATTCCATAAGCAACCTTTGTCATATACAAACTCTTTTAAAAAAGCACATGCAAAGTATGCCATTGGAAACTTGTGATGATTTGAACAATTGCACATTTTTAATACAGCTAAAAAAAAACCCAAAACCAAAACAACTCCCAGAAACCAAGCTGAAGATATGTGGGTTTGATTTTAAGTTCTCTGAGCAACTATGCTAGAAAAGAAGGTGAGCAAGCAGAGCTCAGAACCATAAAGCTGCCAGCAGAAAGAGACAAACTCTTGTTTTATGGCTTTTTTAAAGTAGTGAGTTCTGACACACATAAACAACACAAACCCAAGTGCGGCAGAGATGCCTGAACACCTCCAATACTCAGCAATATTTTAACCTGGAGACGCCACGTTGCTGCTTAGGAAAGGATTGCGATGAGATCTCAGCAACACTGAGGGCTGACACAATCTGCAGGGTTGATCGGGGCACCCTCTGTGCTCTGGGATTTTTTTTTATTCTTGTGTGAAGGGTCTGACGCAGGGCACTGGTGCTTGGTCTCTTTATCTGGCTCAGTTACACGTTGTGCATCAACACCACAAACAGACAAACAGCTGTCATTATCTTTGATACTTTTGCATCTGTGCTGCAGCTTCTCTAACAGGCCTTTGCTTGCTGCCAGTAATCTTAATTTATTTACTGGAAAATACTAACCCTCTCACAGTGTAGATGTTTCCTTTAACATGCAGGTTGCACTTAGAAGTGAGCATTTTCAAGTTATGTTTCCAAGGAATTACAAAGGGATGGATTCTTTCTACGTGAAAAGGATAAAGAAATATGCAAAAAAGGGTAAAGAAATATCAAAATTCCCCAGTAATATGCTTTTATCTTAGAGCCTCAATATACTTTACAAAAACTGCAAACTACACTACAAAGAAATCACCCTACTCAAAATGAGAAGAGATCTAAAGAATAAGACCTAAGACTTACAGAACTGAAAACATACTCCCTGATCTGATTCCAAACTTAGATGTTTACAAAGCCCAGTATTAACTCCAAGGATATGGCAAAAATATACCCATATTAACAAGGATCACTAATGTCCACACTTCTAAAAATAATGCTCCTTATTATCTGAAATAAAGAATAGCAAGAGTAACAGAGTAAATACATATATAATGATTAAGATATTATTCCCATCATCTCATTTTCCAATTTTTACCATTCAGCCTCAAGAATTAATAAAGAGAACAGGTATTATACAGAAGCAAAACTCCATGGAAGCTCCTTGGAGAATAGCAGAAACACAAAGTTTGACACATGAAGGTGAGGCAGAAGTCAGGATTTGCAGAAAACATTTTCTCCCTCATTAAAAGAAGTAATGCCCTTCTCCTTTCTCCGTTCTCTTCACTCCCCAGTGCTCATTCAAAACTGGAAATAGGGGACAGGATCCAGTTGCAGCAGCTACAGCTTTTTTGTGTGTACAGACATTCTGCGTCATTTCCATTCTTTCAGCAGGGAGAGTCAAAGAAAACTGTAACACTTCCTACTTCTTTTTTTCAACATACATTTCCCTGCACTCCCCCTGTAACATTTCCTGTCCTCCTGCTATATTTTCTATTCTTAAATCTGACATCTCCTTTCTCATTTTGCTTTTATTCCCTCCTTGCTTTCTTTCTCGTCCTGTCTATCCCTTCCCCTCCCCTTTCCAAGTGCCGTATTACAGCTCTGCTTTAGTCTACACCTTTCTCTACTCATTCAATCTCTTCTTTATTCACCTGTCATCCAGAGATGGATTATTTTAAATGCTCCCTCAACCTTTGCTGCTTTCCAGACAGGCTGACAAGAAATCTGGAGACTTAGATCTAAACCAGCTTCAGAGCTTTCTGAATATGATACTGATTGGGATGGAACGGAGAGAGAGTGGAAAATATGTGACAGTCCTGTTGTTGCCACAGATCCTTAACAAACAGACAGAGGGAACAAGGATCCTGGAAGTTTTGCACTTCCTTAAGGTTCAAACTCCTTTGTACACAACTTCTGTGTTCTCAACTCATCAATTTAGTTTATTTTGGAATAAATTGTGACAGTCTTCTTTATAGAGCAATTAAAAAAAAAAAAAAAGTTGCTTTGTTTACAGAAAACAAAAAACTCATCATTTTCTTATTTTATTCTGGCTTTCTTTCCTTGGCCAGCAAGGGAGAGGTGTCTGGTCTTATTTTAGAAATTCAGAGTAGCTCTGCTCAGAGTAACATCCACGGTTTGTTAATGGGATAAACTCCAACCAGCAGCAGCAGAACCATTACAATGGTGCAAACATATTTTTCTACAGTCAAATGTTCAAGTTGCTGGTGACTGATCTATTGCTCAGCTTCCACAGCACACTTGTTCCTCTGCAGTAATAGTAAAAATAAGCAAAACAGAATGTCTGGCAGGGAACAAAACAGAAT
Source organism: Eulacestoma nigropectus (assembly GCA_013397775.1). Lineage (NCBI taxonomy): Eukaryota > Metazoa > Chordata > Aves > Passeriformes > Eulacestoma > Eulacestoma nigropectus. The sequence continues at coordinate 3,871,096 of VZTE01001857.1, forward strand.
AGAACAGTTCAGTGGGAAGGAACCTACAATGATCATCTACTTCAGCTGCCTGACTACTTCAGGGCTGACTGAAAGTTAAAACATCTTACTAAGGGCATTGTCTTAAACATAGAATGTAGCAGGAGAAATCTTGGCACTGGTTCTTAACAACTTTAAACTAATTTCTCAGTCCAAACACTACCCTAAAACATTATAAAAGAGAAAATTGAAGGTTTAATTTTATGTTATAGGAATTTAATGTAGACATGGCCAAGGCTCTAAAACCTGAGTATAAAAAGTAAAAAACCCTCACAACGTCACTACTGAAACATTAGAAATTCCAAGTTTTCATAATAAAGCTTTTCTGTATCTTAATATTGACATTTCATTTTCTCCAAACATTAATGAATCTCACTATATCAAAATTTTAGTCCGAACCACTTTGCAGTTTGAACACACAAACTAGGTTTCTCTCCCAAATACTTTTGCAAACCATTCCTAAGATTCTATTTCTGCAAGTACACGTAGAAGATATTATTATTACTGTTTCAAACATGTCCAGCACTAATAATTCAACTGGACTCCTTGTACATAAAAGAAATTATTCATAGTCACTAAAACGATCCAATACTAATGCATCAGATAAAGATACAGAGTAGCAACATAAGAAAACACCTCCAATCAGTGATAAATCAGGATGTTCACATACCTATGCCCAAGTATAAATGTTCTCACACGACACACACACATTCCCTGCCTACCCAGCACGTGTAAGAAATGAAGTGCAGAGCATTTTCCCCCTTTTTTTTTTTTAAAGCTTAACACACATTTTGTGCTAAGTATGTCCATCTAAGAATTTGAGCGTAGTTTATATAATTTAGAATAAAACCTACTATCCTTCACCATGAGAGAAGAAGATCACACAGTCTGTGCATACAAACATAAGCTCAGGTTTCACGTGGCCTTTGAAGGCAAACAGGGTTTCCCCAGACAAAGCAGCAAAGCCCTCAGATATAAATTTTCTACATACACACGTACAATACCACCCTCTGTATTTCTCATTAGATTTTTACCTTCAGCCAAGCAAATGCATAACCATAATAACCCAAGCCTTCCAATCAAACCTAGAGTGCTCTTTTGGCAGCGCTGAGCTCTCTGGTGAGCAGACCACTAAAGTTGTAAGATAGATACACACGCACAAGTTACAGTAAATGTCAGTGCCACTGGGAGAACCTGTCTGCCTGCTGTGCTGCTGGAACAAGTAAGCCTTTATAAGTTCACCACCCAAATCCAAACAAACTCAGCTCTGGAAACCATGGGACCTATTAACCTACTTAAATAAAAAGTCATCTCCTTTCTTCCCAGGCCATATGTACATCACAAAACAGCAGCAAGGCTTTAATATTGGAAAACCAAGACAATGATCCAGCTACTCGTATGGGCAGCAATGAAACACCATCACGGCTTGTTCTTCTGCTGCTTCCAGCTTTGCTCAGGGAATAACTCTGTGGAAAGCTTATGTCTTATTCTGACTCTTCAGAAAACAAAATTTATACATAATTTTAGGAAAAAACCCGAGCCAGTTTCTACACTTTACTTTTTAAACTGTTTTGTCACACAGAATAATGGTAGCATCTGTTTGATAAAAAGGACCTTAAAAATTTAGCAGAGTGTACAAGTCCTTGATGTTGTAGGACACGGGCTCTGGGAGGAACAGAAAATTGAGGTGCCTTTTAAGCACAGTACTATGAAGTATTGTATAATAAGTGATAGAGTCCTATAACAAATGGATTTGTGTGTGCAAGAGAACCCCAGATCTGCAGGGCAGGGTTAGCTCCTTTCATTGGCTGTCACAGGTACCACACCTAAGGGACATTTTCCAGCATTACATCATTGTCCATCACCAGCCAAAACAGCTCGGCCAAGTTTGGACCTTGCCACTAGGAAATATTCAAACAAATGCTTGAGATTGACTAAATCTTTCCAGTTGCTTTAGAGAGGAAAAAACAGTTATAGGAAATTTCAGAATAGAAACCAAAGCACAAAAAAAGCTTTTGAGTCATTTAAAGGTATTGTTTTTATTTCTGCCTGGCATATGTACGTAGTTAGAGGGCAATATTTCTAAAATACGTAAACTAATGTGTGTCTACTGAGTTTTACCATGGGAGTTGCTCTTTTTAAGCAAAGAAACCAGGCATAGGGTAGCAGGCAAAAAGCAATTAATATGTACTGGCATATGCAAAGTACTGCTTTGCAAAATTAATACTTCAAGTTTAGGGTGTAGAAGACTTTTTTTTTTTTTTTAATGTCTGGAAGTTCCTGCATCCCTGAATGCCTGCAGCACACTGTTGTATTAAAAAAAAAAAAAAACAACCAAACAAACAAAACCCAAAACAAACAACAACAAGAAAAATTAGTGTCTGAAGAACTCCATTTTGCCTTACACGGGCACAACTCTTCCAGTCTTGACTTTCCAGCTTTCTTCCCCCTAGTGTGAGTAGTGAACCCATCCCACTCCACTGCACTGGCCATGTAGTGAGCACACATACAACACCCTGTCCCATCTCTATTCATAGGGACTCTCTCCTTCCAAAATGTGCTGCTGTAAAGCAAGCAAGGGGTTTAAAGAAACCCAGGGAGCTCTAAGAACAAGCTCGTAGTTCTGCATTAGCTCAGAACTACAGGTGCCAGGAATATTCTGTGCATTCTTGGCCTTCAATGCAATCGTTCCAGCAACTTTTTAGGAATTTGGGTGCTGAGCTGCACCGAAACTTTGGCAAAATTACACAAAACCCTACTGTTATCAGGTTTTGTCCAGCTGTTTGTCTAAGTCACATCCTCAGGTGCCCAGTGACAAAAGCCAACCTCTCTGACTTCCAGGTTACTAATCCAAAGCATATGAAACGAGAGTGTTTCCTAAAATCACTATAACAAATTTTACTATAAATGGTATGTTTCCTATACTCACTTTCATGTGTGTTTCAGGTTTCCAGTAGCAATTTTCAATTGAAAAAAAGGCCTCTAAAGCAGATGCCAAACATGTAAAATTTAAACGTGAGCAGTTAACAACAATGTTTTAAGCAAAGAAATCCAGCTGAGAGCATCACACAGCTGTTATCACTTTCTCCTAAAATAATGACATCAGTTTCAGTAATTAACAGGTGCTTCCAGTTTCACCACAAAGAAGGGGATGGCAAACACCCAGGACTTGACTCCTGGAGTCTTCCTGTTTCTAATGAGAATAAAAGAGAGTGATACCATTTGAATTTATTAGTAAAAGTGTTTTAGGAACTCTAACTGACAGTGGTGCTCTGCAAAAACACTTCTCAACTGAGACTCCTCACAAGTGTTACATCCAATACTAAACTGACGAAAAATGGACTTCACCACATGAGCTTTTACCTGCTATAAATTTAGGCACCTCCTCCAAGTTGTTCCTCAAACATTTTACTTTCACAACTCTAAAGTATATTGCATCAAATACTTTTTCTGCTAGAGCAAAAAAAAAAAAAAAA
>VZTE01001857.1:3874647-3917459 GCA_013397775.1 Eulacestoma nigropectus
AAAAAAGGAAACTTATCTGCTGCAGAGACAATGAAATTCTCTGCTAGTCAAAACGAGTAAAAATCTCCACAACCCTCTGACAAACTAACTACATGCAATCTGAAAAATGTTCATGAGCCCAACATATTGTAAAGTTATTTTTAATAAGAGAGAAGCCAGAGCCCCATTTCTGGCTGTTGACACAGATAAGCAATTGACAACTGAGGCAATATGAAAGAGAAGTACCATGAAATATTGCCATATTCACAGATTACCTCTGAAACACCCCAGTAAAAATGTTGCTTAATCAGTCCTTGCTCAAACTGCACTACAGAGGCAACAATTCTGTGGTGGTGTTCAGCTGAACAGGAATACCAAGAGTTCCTATAACTCCATGCCTGCCAAACACTGAGAGAACTGGGGTTTTACTTATGGGGTTTTTTCTAAACTTAAAGTCCTAAGCCTAAATGCATTAACTAAAAGAAAAATTAATGTGCATCATTAGATGCAAACACTAAAAAAAGCATCATTATTCAACACGCAGGCAATAAAAATCCAGCTTTGGCAATGTTTTTCATGAAATAATTTAGAGATATCGATTAAGGTATATAATTCATTAATATCAAAGTTTAAGTTCATGTAGTTGCTCTATAAGTAAATCATGACATAAAACATGAGTCACTGCTACATCACTTTCAGCCACAGAGAGTGAAAGAAAGGTGCTGTTCCCTACTTAAATTTCATAACAGGTTTTGAAAATAAAAAGTCCCTGTGAATGGTGTTGGCTTGAATAATGGGATAGAAAAAAGTCTAATCTTAACAGGGAAATGGCCTATTATGTTGAAATGCTGATGAATTTCACTTAAAATACAGATTAAATTTAATTTCTTCCAGTGGTATTTCACTGAGACAAGGGTGTTGAGGGAGCTTCTAGATGAGTCTGCCTTTCAGAGAACATTAATATATTCTCTGTGCTTAAAATACATGTGTTAAAAGAAGAGAAAGAGGACTTAAAGTTTAATACAGAAAGATGTTTCTAAAGATACACATCCTTAATGGAGAAGCATAAATAGTAAATTTTTGTTCTTACTCCAGATCAGGTGCAGGACATTGATGGTGAGATGTAGAATTCTTTTGTTCCAATTGCCATCAGTTTCCACCTGATCTCAGTATGGCACAGGTGCTGCACATCCCTGCTTTTTGAGTTCATTTACATTCAGCACAACTTTACCACCCCTAACAAAAATGCAATGTACAAGCACTCTGAATACACCATCCAGTAGTTTTTGCATAAAATTCCTTTTGATTCCATAGCAACACCATGTTATAACACTGTGCATGGGATACGACCTTCTATTTACCCTAAATTCATTTTCAAATTGAAACGATATCTTGTACTACACATGTTTCCAGTGATTGAGTTTGTCCTATGAATGTATTTAATGACTAAGCATATGGTCCTGCTTCCCATTCCCCGAGCCCAGAGCTCCTCAGAGCTGCCTGTCACACTCTACATATGCATGAGGAAAAGCTTTGCAACGGGTAAGGCTCCTGGAAAGATGATCAGATGAGTTTCCTTTCATTAACCCAGATGAGTTTCCTTTCATCAGCCTACACTGATGAGGATAATACCGCCCATGTCGTTTTGGTTATATACTCTTAATGGCACTGAAGCCTCTGAATATTTAGTGAATAATCAACTATAATAATACTGAATGCAAGGACGTGGTTTGAATTCAGGGCTGCAGCCAGGTCTAAACAAGCTGTATCATTGCATGACCTAATGCACACATGGTTTGCCAGAATAACACCTTCTGCAGTTACAGCAGAAACACAGCTTGCATTTTTGAACTACCAACTAAAAGACAACACACCGAGATTTCTCTGCTGTCTCTAAAAGGTTGAGATATTTTGACTTTGAACAACAGTTACTTGTAGGATTAAATATTTTAATATGCATTTTATTTTGGGGATTTCACTGGGAAGCAATTGTGCTCTTTTTCCTCCTGTGCAGCCTTGAACTAGAGACCACATTGAGTATTCTGAGAAATCATGCTGAAATAAAGACCTCACGTATGTTTAGAAATCCATACTACCTAGTGTATATATATATATACATTTCAGTGCACATTTTTCTTGTGAAACATAACTGCTTGCTGTTCAAATTATCTTTCCACAATAGTGGCTCTTTTATATATTTATTAGCAATTGCCAGCACAGCTGGAACAAACACTTAATGCATTTCAGAACCAGCAACCTGATCCTTGAATCTATTCCTAATTCATCACAGTGGATCAGATATTGTGGTGTGCGTTAAAATGACCTAGTGTGAGATGTAAAAGCTGTGCATATCAGCAATACAAGATTTGATTCCTTTATCTTTCTAACTTATCTCTTCTTTTTTTTTATTTTTTTTTTCCCCCCCCAGTACTTTACTCCATGGCTTCATTGCTGTTTGGGGAAATCACCACCAGAGACTGCCAAGACAGAATCTGTTAGATTAGAGGAGATGAAGCAGCATTGCTCACCACAAGAATTTCAGTGACTCAGTGTTCAAGGTTAACGACTCCTGTTTTGGGACCAAACCAGGTTCTCCCCCTCTTTGCCCTTACGTTTCTGGAAGGCAGATTGTTTCAAATAGATTAAGGAAGGTGACACAGCAGGATGTGGAATCTATGTTTGATGGCTTGTATTTTTAAGGTTAAACATAAAGCTGCACCTCTGCTTTGCATAAACCTTTCCAGACCAACACCAGAGCATTATGCTGATGATCCCAAAAGATACCCTGGTGTTTCCCTTTTTGATTTGAATTCTCCCTGTATAGCAGGCAGGGCCAGAAATAGACAGCATTCCCCTGAGCTCAAGTTTCTTAATCTGGTCTGTCTGCAAGTAAAATGTGATAAACAACACCCTTCAGTCATGCACTGCCAAACACAGGGACACAACATATGAGCAACTGTACTATGTTTCATCAAATAAAAATCTGTCCCAAAACTCTGTCTCCAGATTTGTCTACAGCTTGGAAAGTTTGGAGAACAAGAAATAAGGCAACAATATAATGGGACTTCCCTGCACTGAACTGTTTCAATCACTTCTGCTTGAATAATGCATCATGAACTTGTTTTCCATGTTTAACAAATGGATTTTGAACTATACAAGTTTTGACATTCACATTATTCTGTGACAGCGAATTAGACAGTTAAAAGTATGCAGTGTACCTCTTTTAAAATGATGTGAACTTATTTTAAGTTATAAACCTTGGCCCCTACCACACAAAAGAAAACTTGTGGGCTGTTCTGCACGATCTGTTAAAGAGGAGACATCTCAAAGCCCCAGTGCAAGGCAGAAAGAGGCATCTCTACATTACTACTTGGAATCCAGTGGCCATACCTGACTCCCTAAGCTGTAGGGGGAGAGCTCAGGACACCTTTATGTACACTGTTATTAAACACAGCCGACACTGTTCATCACATCAATTTCTGTGTGTTCTGAGCCCCATCGTTCCGACTATGCACTGTTCAATGTTTGCAGGTACCTAACTCTGGGTTTTGCAGATAAAAGCAAAAAACTTAGACATTTAAAAAAGTAGATGCAGACAAGTGAGTAACTTTGCAGCTATTTTATCACTGCAGTGATGTGATCGCTCCGATCAGCAATCCAATGCTACCAAGTCACTCAATCCAAATACAGCATAACATAAGTCAAAAGACTTAATTAAATTATATTGCTTGTATTAATTGCTTAATTAAATTATGAGTTAAATTATTGTTTAATTAAATTATATTGCTTATATATGCTGCCACAGAGTACAATTTCTATCCACAATGTGCATGATGTAGCATCCTTGGACATATATCTATAGATAAGGTAGCAGCAACAGTAAGATAATGCTCCTATAGCATTCCTATTTCAAATGTCTTTTGCTACTCCTTTACAGTACCCCATCAGAGAGTATTTAATTACTTTGCTGTGGATTTCATTTCTCCTCTTGTTAATTAACCTGGTGATACTGTAACATATTCATGCAGTGATATCATTAGTTTGGTTACTGAATTACATGTGATAAAAAATTGACTGCTTTTTCTCTGATATCATCATGATGTCATATTTTACAATGGTGGTTGCTTATAATAGTGAAAAATCTAGAAATTGCAATCAGTACAAAATTGCTGCTTCTTAGCCTTAATAACTTTGATTGAAACTCTTAAAAAAGTATAACAGACCCTGGAAAAAAGTACAGACAGAATTCTATACCTGAATTGCAAAAAAACCCAACAACTCAAAACCAACAAACAAACAGAAAGCCTCACAAACAAACAAAAACACCATTATAGACACTATTCAAAACCCAGAAATGCAAACCTCAATTTCTTTTTAAAATATGAGTTACCATGGTCAGTGGGAAAAAGATAATTCTGCAAGGGTAGAATTGAATACTGTGTTATATTTTCTATTCACAGAATGCTTTTTATTTTCATACTTTTTTTTTTCCCCCCCCATTCCCATTTTTATGCATTTATCTGCATTGCTGGTCAGTTGAAATAACTATCAACTGTTATGTTTTTGGACTACAGGCACTGCTGCTTTATGCAAGATAGAAACTGCTCTAGAAATGCATATTAATTACTAGAGGGAAATTTAGTGAACTTCTATCTGGTGCAATTAAATCTAGCTAGCAGTGTGCATTTAACACAGAAATTATCCTTACCTCAAAGCTTGCTTGCTCCAAGTCTAACCAACAAGGAATCTGTGTTAATGGGAACGACCTGGAGTGGCTCCCACAGTCTAAAAGGCTTTGTTAGATTTAACAGCAGTCCTTACTGACACTTTTAACTTCCTTCTTTTGCCAAAGAGGTGACTGAAGTGCTGTGGCTGGGGCAGAACTGAACTGGCCAGTCCTTGTTGTCCCTGGCACGTGAAATTCAAGAGCCACTGTTTGTGTTCCAGCCAATATTCCAAAAGCTGAGCGTTTGTAGATTATGAGGGAGAGCCTGGGTCTTTTTCTGGTCACCTTTAGTGTGAACCTCTTGCCTTGGGAACACAGGCAGCACCAGCAATCATCTCTTTGGCCCAGCTTGTATAACCAAATATCCTGCAAACAATATGTATGTGCAACACTGAATTTCTGAAAGATTTCAAAAGAAAAAAAAAAACAACCAAACAAACAGAAGCTTAACTTAATACAGGACACACTTGTCATCTATTAACCAGTATTTCCCACAAATAGATGCAAACACAGATTTTTACTTGCCAATTAAATGTCATTAATCTGCATATCATTCAGTAAATTGTTTGAGACCAAACCAGAGGCTACAGACATTTGCTCTGTTATTGCTAAGTAAGTTAAAAATGGGGAATAATGCTTCAAAATTAAATGCAATATATTCAATACATGGCCACACTCTGGAACTGAGTATCCTGGAACTGCAAGGCTCATGCTACCAGAAACAACTCTTTCAAAATACTGATCCTGCTTTCTCCTGGACATTTAATAGTGAGAGAAATAATAATGGGTAAATTACCCAGTGATACTTAAGAAAGTAATAACAAACCTTTATAATTTAGACTTTCTTAAAAGACACCTGCATCTTAATTACCACACTAATACTGGGTTATTTGTTCATTCAAATAAAATTTAAATTATTACCTTTTTTAAAATTTTATTTCCTGTTTGTTTTTTTTTCCTCTAAGTTGCGTACGAAATCATCCTTAGAGAAAGATGCTAGAGAAGGAATGTCACATTTTCCAGTCTGCTTACCACATGCTTCTGACAGACCGCAGTATATAAGTGAGTCTTTACCACTTCACCTGTGGAATCAGTCAGTTTTTGTAGCTATATTCAGTTGCTTTTTGTTTGGATATGAAGGTGTAAATCTACCAGCAGCAAGGTATCATATTTAGTGTGTCTTGCCAGTGACAAAAGAAAGGAACAACACCTATAATTCATAATTTATCACTGAGTCAATACCAAACCCTCTAAATTTAGGAGCACGTGATGGGTCACAGCTCACAGACATCAAAAAAGGAAGTAAACCTGGGATTTACCTAAATTCTGTATGTCAGTAGCTTAACATTGCATTTATTTTACTCTGAATTATATTGCCTTTGCAGCCCTACTGCAGAAAGTATTTCAGGTCTGGAGGGGTCTGCTCTGCATAGAGGAAATCAGTCACTGCACACCTGAAAATTTCAATGCATCCTTAATCGTAGTCAGGTGTAGCAAACATGGGTTTCAGGACTTACCTGGACAACACTGATGCTCCAAAGCAAGAACATTGCACTGATAAATAACTAAAAAAGACAATAAACAAAGGTAAACCCAGAGACAGGAAAACTGTGAAAGACACCGATAAATTCTCTGCATTCACCTGGATTAGCTGCTCAAGTATTTCCTGTCCCTTGGGTAGATGCCAACGCAAGTTCCACAAAAAGACTTCCCCATCCCGATCAAACGTGAATTTGAGCCAAACACAGCTCCTTTTTTTTCAGTATATTCTAAACTCTAGCAATAAACTGTCCTAGTCCCAAAACTTAGCACGAAAGAACATTACATTCATCCCAGGATCCCATTACAAACAGCTCTGCAGGTGATAATTGTGCAGGATTTACATCTGGAGGGTGATAAGGATACGCTCCTTGCATCCTGTTCCATGGTCACACGGATGTTCCCTACGCAGTGCAGCTGGAGAGGGCAGTGGCTGAGGAAACTCTGCATTGTTAAGGCTTTGACAACCTGTCATTCAGCTGAATATTACAGTCTTGTGCTTATTTTTACCCCCCAAAAAAAGCTAACCAAAGTCCAGGACCCTAATATGAATTTTTGGCACTGCAAAAATTGCTTCAGCACAAATAAAGTGACTAAATCTGAGGATGCTTGCTGACAAAAGTAGAGAACAATGTGGATGTCTTTTATCTCAAGGAATTACAGATTCAGTTGACTACCTTGTTTTCTCTTTCCTCATATTTTTTTTAAGTAGCCAAACAGTTGAACAGTACAGCATTCTTCACTCTTTTCCCCGAGCACACAGTACATTACAGAGCACAAAATAACTGGGTTTTTTCACTAACTAGTAGATTTCTCTGTAGAATTTCTCAGAATAATTTAAGCCAAACCTCAGAGGCTGCTTCTATGATGAAAATTTTCAGCAGCCCTCCCAGAGCAAAGCAGTTACCTTCATGCAATACAGTAACACAGCATGGCAGTAAACAGGGAAGACTAGGTCCTGTTGTAAGGGGTAAAATAAAGTGCAAAATACCTAAGAATGCCATAGAGCTTGGGCTGTAGGTCTTGGTGGGGGCTGCAGGCCAGCAGCAACCCCCTGAGATGCTCCCCTCAGCTGTCTTGCTAATGAGTACATTCAGCATTGCTCACACCACAGAGCACCTGGCTCCCCAAAAGCTGACAGAGGAAGAAACTGCAATTAAGTCTGAGATTTAGTGGTCTTCCTATGGCTTTCTTTGATAAATCTGAAACTATACCCAACTGTGGAACAAATAAACAAAACACACAAAAAAATCAGAAGTTATTCTCTTCTGAAGTTATTTTTCCCTGTGCACATCACCAGTGCTCACATACCTTCCATTGCAGGACAATAACAGAAGTTCCTAATTCATATCTCATTCTTCATACTAATTTATTTTAAATAACAATCTCTCTTCCTAGTTACTTTGTAATATTGGCTAATTTTTAAGTGCAGTTATCACTGCCTTGATTAGGGTCACATCCTGTGTATCACAGCTGTCAAAGTGAGGGAAATATCTCTGTGTGCCATTCTTTGATGAAACAATTGTTTTCAGTTTCATTGAGAAAATAAATTCTTTTGCTAATTCCAAAAAGCAGATTTGGATAAACTGAAGGAAAGATGCTGAAAATGGTTTTGAAAGGTCTGGAGGAGATTTCCTGGCGCAGGTCCCATGATCATTTTAGGAAGTGGTGCTCATTAGTGCTTCTAAACAAGGGTGGCGAGCCCCAAAATAATGACTAATGCAGAATGTAGGTGAAAAAAAATATAAATAAAAAAAGTTTGCTTCTTGTTTTGCTGCATCCAACACAGAGGGAGCAGGAAAGGGAAGGAGGTGCTGGCTGTGCAGGTGTTAATTGCCATCCCGATTTAAGGTACTCCCTGGAGTGCTGCCAGTGCTCAGGCTGTGCTCCTCAGCCCAGCTCCCTGAGCGGGCCCTGACCTCAGAAAGCACAACTGCACGCACAGGTGCATGAACAACAGTGTCCAAGGCATTCCTTATATTTAACATTAATATTCTAAGACTCCTGCCTGCCTGCTGGAAGGATGGACCCAGGGCAGAAATTTGCAAAGACAGGTAGTGCCTGGGGTTGAAGCCATTTCACTCGCTGATTATTCCACTGGTAGTATTTTTCCTCTTGAGCAAAATTTCAAACAATTCAGCCCTGACACATTTTTAAAAATGCAGCAATGGAGAGAACTATTGCTGTCTGTGGGCATCCTTTGCCTGCCTGTCACGATCATCAAGTGAACATGAACTTCTAGAAATAACAAAAGTAATGACTATGTTTAATTGTTGGGAATGAATGTTTCTGACCCGTGAAAAGACAGCATGTTTCAATTCCCCAGTGATGTCAGTCTCCTTCTTACAAAAGTCGAGAGGCTGATGTTTTGCTTGTTTCTGAAAGAGAAAAACCTGGATGTCTTTTAAGTCTGTACATATATATAGATATATATTTGTATATAAACATATACATATATGTGCACCCACAAAACTGTCTCCCTGATCATATATCTATAGCTCAATCATCCTTGACTGTGTTTTCTAGAAAGTTAGATTTCTCCCTCTTCTGTCTCCCTGTATATCATAGTTGATTTTAGTAGTTTTCAATAAAGTTCTGCAACTTTCATGCATGAAAGAGCACCCTGATTAACTTCTTCCCTAATGCAGTTTTGTTTGATGTGTAAGAGAAAGCATCATCACTTTAGGCTAGAACTTGGGGATGTACTGACAACTGGAGAGGTCCAGTCTTACAATGGACTCATCATGTCCCTACATGAAATATCCCAGATTTTCATAGGAGAGAACCCTGATAAATACAGCAGGAATATTCATGGCTATCATGCATCTGCTCCATTAAAGTTTGAACGGAAAACCATTGGTATTGAAAGGTTCACAGGCCTTAAAGAGGAAAAAAATATGGCATGTTTTAAGCACTAGGTAGGGAAGTAACACCATTTTCCTTTTAAAAGTTTTAAAAGGAAAACAGTAATCTTTCCATGTCTAGTGCTATAAATCTATAAATCTAGAACTGTAACTCCACAAAGCAGTAAACTTCCCTTAACTCCTTGCTTTCAGAAGGAAAACAGAAGCATTTTCTTCCTGTCTAGTATTGTTCGGTCTCATTTTACCATCAATTAATGATGTTTTCCCACTAACAGCTACTTGATTATCCACGAGACACAAGGCAATTCTGTACTATTCGCCCAGTGAAAGATGCTAGAAAGCACTTCAGGAAACACCAGGTTACATAAAAGTGCTGCATTTTTACTGAGTGTTACTTGAAACCAAAGTCTTAGAAATGTATATAATTTCATTATCCTTTATTAAAAATTTAAAGGAGTACATTATGCACTAATATTTAGATGAACAGCTCTGCATTCTAGGGCTCAATGAAATTGCTAGTTCGGTAAATCAGTATTCTGCCACAAATAATTAAGAAAAATTATTCAAATTGGCAAAGGTTGGAAAAGAAATACTTGGCTGTTCTTAATGAGGGGCTGAAGAAAATGTTTAGCTAATCAGAACTGATTTTCAGGACATGCACATAGAGATCATTAGGGGGAAAAAAAGGAGCAAAAGAAGTAAAAGCTAAAAATCTCAATTCTTGTTATTTGGCTGAACTTAAGTGACTGATAATACAGAACAAAAATATAGCCTGCCTTTTATTCAGTTTTGAAATACCTGCAAAAGGCAACCTGAAACTGAAAAATGGAGTAAGTGCAATGAGGCCTTTTGAATAATTATGTGTTGTTAATTGAAGAATGTTAATCATGTCATATTAGGAGGGAGAGAGGGTTAAATTGGTAAAATTTCAATTCACTTAGGCCTTATCTCTTGTTGGAATGAACCAGATGATTAATCCTTAATATTCTTCAGGGATACAGAGAACATCAGCAATTAAATTAACAACTACAAAGTTTATGCTCAGAGATTCAAAAATGAAAGACAGAAACACTTTAATTTTTCACAAATTGTTACCTTAATTATCTTCTTATTGCTTCTGTCTCTTTTCCCTCATTACAAAAACACACCCCTCAGTATTCACGGATCCCTTTAATTTGCTGTAGCTCGGCAACTGTGTAAAGAACGTCATCGGAGCTGCAAAAGCCATAAATCTTACTTTGTGCATGCTCATTGGAAATAAATCCTTCTGCTGTACCTTGTCCCTGCGTTCCAACTGCAAGTGCTGACAAATTTTTGTTTCCTTACAAACAGAAGCGTCCATCAAAAGCTGCTGGCAGAAAAGGAACGCTTGCTTAGCACAGAAAGTGAAGTTTCTTTTAGGAAAATATAAAAGAAGTACAGGTATCTGTAAGTCAACCTAATAGTTACTACGCGAAGTGCTACCAGCAATAGGAAGGTAACGGGATCAGTTTCTTATGAAACCTTCTAATTCCACAGGCATGAAAATAAGAGTGTAGTTTCAGATCACTCACAAAAATTATATATCACTACGAAATTACAGACTGATGCTTAAATGTTCTCTGCTTAGAGAAGGAAACCACAGCCAAAATGGAGGACTTGAGAATGTGCTTGGGATTCTTTCTTAAAAGTTGCGTTAGAAGACGTGGAATCTTGTTATCGATACTGGACTCCTTCATATATTGAATGATTTCAAATGTAATTGCTGTGAAAGTAAATGCTCCCACAAGCTGAATGCAAAAATCCATGCCCACGAAACACAGGGACTTGACATTGTTATCATCAAGCATGCTTTCAAAATTATCAAAGTTTTAAAGGAAAATGTCATATCCCTGAAGGGTGCCCTTACAACAAATTATTAACGAAGCTCTATTGATCCCCATCCAGACAGCAAAATCTCAATAAATCTCCTCTGGACCTTTGCTGAAGCTGGAAAATGCATTACACCCCCCTACTGACCACAATTTTTATTATCACTATTGTGTTTGCAGGGCAGTCAATTTTATACAGCATTACAAACTGCCAAGTGCTAAAGTGATTTCCTCTATTACTGAGGTCCATGTATTAAATTTAGTGAGGCACAATATCAGGCTTCAAATATTGCAGGGTTTAGAATTGAATGCAGCTGAGCCTAATGTTATCAACCTGACAAAAAACACTGACATATTAAGTAGCAAATCATTTATTCATATTTGGGACTGGTTCTGTTTTCCTGTTCAGCTGGATAGTTTTAGATTAGCCACAGTATTTCAAAATGTGGCTGTTACTGTGAAGTCCAAAGACACTGTGGAACAGATATTTCATACACTTCTTATGCACTGTAGATCAGAGAAATATACCTCAATGACCTGTTATCACACATAAATACATGTAAATTAATAAATTACTTTGCATAATGCAGGTGTAGGCCACAAATACTTTAACCCTTTAGAATGATCAGTGATAAGCATTTCAGGTGCTTTTTATTATAGTCAAATAAAAAACCTTAACGCTCAGATAAACTTTCATTTTGTGCTCTTTTTTCTCCCTGATCATTCTTTCCCCTCCAGTCTGAACTATTCAAAGCTAGTGGATTTCTGAGCTTGTAGATACTATTTGAAACCCAGTTCCTTCTGAAATATGCCTGTTGTAATGTACAGCTGGAAGAATCGATGGATCCAGAATAATCCAGTACTTGTCCCTAATATTAACGATTGCTTACATCGATGGAAATAAAGCTTTCTATATTTTTTTGTCAATGGAAAACAAATTATTCTGTAACAAACTGAGAAGAAATATCCAATATTTTGCTTGCTTGAAATAATCCAAAAAGATATTCTGTGGTAAAAGCTGAAGCCACAAGGCTCTGAGTAAAAAAAATTCTGTGTTGATGCCTGTTATTATCCAGAACGCCAGCTTCCTACCTTTTATAAACGACTTCACATCCTGACAGGTCTGTGGTCTAATTGTGCAACTATTAAACTGCAAAAATTGCCATTAAAAATTGCTCACAGTGGATCTCTGGGCAGAACTATCCATCCTCATGCAAAAACTCCAGGGAAGATTCCTACAATTTTCTCTCTGAAAATCACTGTCTTCAATGTGCAATATGCCTCAGTTGGGAAGACAGAAAGAAAATGCCATTGACAGATTTGCACAACATTCCAAATGAGACAGAAAACCTCCAAATGAAAGGATAGAATTCCCCTCCTGTTTAAACCTTTCCAGGTTAAATCACACATCTCGGTTCACTGGGAAGAACCTGACAGTCTGCAGTCTTTTACTTGGGCTATTTCACTGCTGTAGCTAATTTTGCCCTAACAACCATGTTGGATACTAAACTGTCCAAATCAATCATTAAACAGTTTAGCACTGTGCTTTATGTTGTCACAAGGCTTCGACACCTGTCTCATAGGAGACAGCAGGACAAAATATTGCTACCTTGAACTTTACTGTGGAGTTGGAAAGCCAACTTTCTACTGGAAAGCCTACTTCGAGCCCTGAATTTTATGTCTGCTTTTTCCCCCATGTATCTCACCCTCAATCCTTCCTAGACAACTCCTGCAACACTAGTTGGCTGCAAGCAAACAAATAAGCAAACAGATGAATTCCGAAAAACAAGCATTAAATATTTAAACCTGGGAGTATTGCCCTTTTGGAATTAGACCCCAGGTGCTTTAGTTGCAAGCCCTTTCCTCAAAAGATAAAGCGTTTAACATAAGCTGACACTCAAACATCTCAGTCTCTTACACTGCCAGAGTTCCTCCTTGTCACTGAAAGAGATCAGATATTATTTTGCTAATTGGACTGAAAAATGCTCTTGGCATTCAGAGGCTTCCCACATATTCACTACTGAGTTCGTGGACCACGTGGATCCCTGAACTGGCTCTATGGAAGTTTCTCTGTGTTCTGCAATGTCATCATAAATTGGACTCCTCTCATTCAACACCAACATTTAACAGTTAATAACTCTGTTTATTCAGTTCCATTGCAGAAATTCCACAGGAATTGTGAGGAATGATACTCTTCATAGTTCTATGCGCAAAGCTAATGACACTACTTCTTTCATTCCTGAAATGTTAATTATCCCATAAGTCTGACACTTGGTAATGAAATATTTATTTTCCTGGAGTACTATATGTAACTTAAGAATTACAAGTGAATCTAGATGTATTACTGAATATAAAAGTCCTTATTCTAAACCATGTTGCAATCTACAAGGGAGAAAGAAAATATTATTACAAAGAACTTCCTTATCCACATGGGTGAGTACCATCCATTTTAAGCACTTGGCATTTTCAAACTTGGAAGAGCAGTCTCTGTTGCTTGCATGAGTTCTACAAAACATAAAAAAACATTCTACAAAGTTTACATGATTTAATTCAAACCTTAAATTACATTATTCTACATTTCATTTAGAGTCATCAAGGATATAACCAATTTGAAAATATTCTTCCCTGTTTGTGACCTGAGCTTCTCAGAGAGTAGTTTGGCATCTTGACAAAAAACTGGATATGAATACCAAAATAATGGAATCATGTTGAACTCAAAGCACTGGGGATGACTCCAAGAAACTCAAAAGGATGGGAGTAATCACCCAGCAGAATCTCAAAGTCTGAGACAAAAATGACTACAAGAAGGGTGAAAGAATTGATTTGCTGGCTAAGAAGCAGTGAAAGTGTGCAGCAAGGATCAGGATTTCCCTTGCTGGGAAAGGGCCAGGTTAGGCAAGAGAACACAGGTTAAGTCCACTTTTATTGATGAGCATAAATACACCTTTGATCAGCTCAGGTTGGATGTGCCCAGCTCGTGTCCCCTCCCAGCCTCTTGCCATCCCCAGCAGCCACACATTGTAGGAATCAGCGTGGGAAAAAGAGGAATCCTCGATGCTGTGCCTGCACTGCTCATCAGCAGCCAAAATAGGGGTTGGTACTAACTCTGTTCCTGCCTCAAACCTAAACACAGCACCTCATGGATTCTGGGAGGATGATAAACTCCATCACAGCCAGACCTAGTACACAGATTCAAGCTTTTTATCTGAAATTCTTCCTGACTAGAGATGAGGGAGATTTAAAGAAATCACTCATAAACTTCTCCAGTGTGATTGCCAAATGGGGTGTCCAGGAATCAGCTCTCACATTGTGCAAGTATCCTTTGCTCAACACATTCGGGATCTTTAGGGCCACACGTGTGGTTTCAAAAATCAGCAATTCCCAGTAAATGATCAGAGGTGAAAACAATGAGTAAGGGATACTGTGCCATGATTATGTGACACTGAGAAATCTTTCTCAGGCCAATCCTACAACTCTTTGGCTATTCAGACCAGGATTTTCTCCACTACACAGCCATAATTCAGTGATGAACTATTAAGCAAAATAACCGTAATTTCTACAGTTGCCCCAATGAAATTACAATAAATTTTATTGTTTGAGACTATTCTGTTGAAGAGCAGCTCACCTGAAAAGTAATAGCATGATGGCATTTACATGAAATAGTTCCAAATTGACAGAGCTGTTTACATGCATAAAATCTATGTGAAAACAAGATTCCCATGCAGCAATTCATAGACAAAACAACTCATCCCACAGAGCTGTCTTGATGTGGAAAATGGTGGGGCTGAATTGAACAAAGTCAGTGTAACATGACTGAAAGGACTGGTTAAAATAACACTAGAACAGGTCAAGCTGTGTATGCTGAGTTTTCTATGATGGAAGCTGAACTAAAATACTTAGCCAGTTAAATAATGTGCATCTAGCAAAAATAGAAACAAGATTGCCTGGTCATGTTTACCTTATTTGACTATGATAACATTATTAAATTTGTTCCCTGATAAGACATATCTCTAAAGTAAATTGTAGCAACTTCATTTAAAAGATGACTGAACCATATTACTTCAGCAGTATCATAGAAAAAAACCCCAATTCTTCAGTGTGTAAAACACTGCTGCAAAACATGAGTAAATATTCATTTCTCCATGTCCAACAGAATAACACATGAACAGGCTTGCTTTTCAGCAGGGAAGATTCCAATTGAACATGTGGGTCACTTGTGTGTGGTTTTTATAGCTAAGGGATAAATTTGACTTGTCTGTTTATAATTGCTTTTTATAAACCAATTTAAATTAAGAATTTGTTCACTGGCTGTGAACATCCATATATTAACTTAAAACAGGATTGTTATCTTTGGTTTCACTGTGTAGTTTTACATTAATAGCATATGAAAACCTTCTGAAATGAGAGAGTAAATGTTTAACACACACATTAATAATGAATAGGAAGAAACAGAAGTGCATGAGGAACTTTTACCAGTGCCAGTAACACCTCACTGCATCACACCACAGGATTCCTCACATGTGAGTTGTACAATGAGATGTTTTATGCCACCTCAGCTAGGCTTGTATGTATTATTAAATTACCTTCCTAGTCTTTACTAGGAAGACTTAATTCCACATTCCTCCTTTATCTCTAGCATATTTTTTCCTACAGCATTTGTAATTTTGTCTTCATATTAGATCAGCTTCATTTAGATTAGCTTTCTTCCCTTGCTTGAGAGTAACTTCTTCTACTTGTCCTACTTCTCACGAGGAATTATCCCATATGCAAATCAAAATTTGCATCTTATTATTATTGTTATTCTGTTGCTGTCCATAGAGTCATCAAATGTGTTGCCAGATGTGCAAGAAAAAAAAGTACCCAAAATACTCTGACTCTTAAACCATGCAATTCAAAGAATTGTAGCCAAGTCCCACCAAAAAGGTAAAGCAGACCCTTTTCTAAAGCAAGACTTTAATTGCCTTTCAGCCAAAATGACCCCCCCCCCCCAAAAAAAAATAAAGGTTTTTGTTTTCTTTTTTTTAAATGATCTCTGTTGGAATTAATTTTCCTTATCTAAGAAGGTGGTGCCGTCTACATTTACAACCAAAGCATAGCAAAATAAAGACACTATTATTAACAGCATTACCAAGTTACTCCAGATTCTGTGACAGCAAATAGGGTTTGAAACACATGAAGACAACAAATAAGTTCACCCTGTGGGTTGCTTTAGAAGTAGAACCTTAGTGATGTCAAGAGGACAAGATTTCTTCACATTTAACTGAAAAGGACAGTGACTGTTCTGATCTTAAATATTCTCCTTTCATTTCAGCCCCTTGACCTCTCTCTCCTTCATTTTCCTTCCCTTTCAGTGACATCTCGTTTTCTCCTTCTTCCTCTGCTGTTCCCATTGTTACTGGGATGTTGCATTTCCCGGACAAGATTGGAGTGTGAAGGTACAAATGTCCAATCATGGCCATTGCGAGTGTTCCCTCACAAAACAAAGCTCCCTCAGTTTTCTCAACACTTCTACTGGAGAAAGAACATGGGAAGTAAGTAAAAAATTACAAATTACTGACTTGGGATCTTTTCTGAAAAACTCACAAGCTAAAAAGGTGCAATCGCTGAAAACAGTAAGACACAATCAGTAATGGTCTTTTCTTCAGGTTAGGTGTTTCAGTTATCTTACACGTCTGTTGAGTAAAAAATAACTGCTTTTTAAAAAAAAAATGGAATTATTTTTCTTACGTCACAGTTTTAAAGCAGTTTTGTAAGCTCTACTCCGCATCCATACCGTGGTGAAAACTAGGGTTGCTAATTTTTAAATCAGCAGTACAATTAACGTTGTCACCTCAACATTAGCACTGCAGTTAACTCTTCAAACTGGTTGCATGAGAATCAATACATTAAACATTTCCATATTCCAATGTATATGCTTACCTATGTTCACCCTTGGAGGGAAAAAAATCATCTGCACATTGCACCCTAAAGAATGTTGACAATTTTCTATTTTATTTTTTCAATAAAAGAACTCATACATTTATTTTAAAAATCCTGATTAAAACAAACCAAAGCTCAAATGAACTATAGCCCTCTGAATAAAAGTTTAAATCTCAAATAAAAGTGATTATAAATATTTGGTCCGATGTAATCTAAAGCCAGCTTTTAGCTTTGAGAAAGTCACTTTTTAATCAAATCACATCTCACCAAACATAGCTTTGGTCTTCGCTTCCTATTCCATAACAATGGATGCTCTGCAAAAGCTCCAAGTGGAATATCTAGAAATGCAACCTTTCTCTTGGCTGTTGCTTTAATGTTAGTTGGGAAAGCACAGATCAACTTCACTTTAACTGCAGTCACCAACCAGCTGCTTCACTGGAATTTCAATAGAAACAAAATTCTGAAAGCCTAAAGGACAGAGTTTCATTCCTTACTACAAATATTCTTATTAAAAGGAAGATTATCTGGTCATGATGATTATTCCATTCAAAACATGAAATGTACAATATTAAAGAATGACTCAAGTTGAAGCAGTTCTTGCTGATTTTCCAATTAATACTGCCGTGAGTCAAAGTCTCAGTGAGGCAGCCAGACTTTCCAAAGAGCACACACCAGTCCCAAAAGCAGAGACCTCAGTTTTATCGAGTGTGCTCATTGCATCCTCTCTCATCACAGACCTATTGAAAGCCCCACATCTGTAACACACACGCAGGAATCAATTGAAACACAAACATTCCAGTTTGAACAATTCTTTTGAACTTAGACCGTGTTTTCTAATCTAAAACCATGGCTGGTTGGGCAATTTTCATTTTTGTAAAGCGACAAGTGCCACTTCATTTCAGGTAAAGGTTAATATGAAGTTCCCAACTTTATAAAATGCATCCCTCTCTAACACAAACCAGTGCATGCTGGTGTCTAACGCTAGAGAAGAATGTTCACACACCCGAAAATAAATGGTTTTTGCATTTCAAGGTGACAAGTACAATGTCAGACACAATCAATCGATCACTGCATAATTATTATTGCAAATGATCCATATCCATGCTGCAAACCTTAAGGGGAATTTAATGAAGCAGGAAGCACATCAATAATAAGATCTCCTTCAGTCTCTGTTAAATTTCGCAATTCACAAATATATTGTCACATTTTATCCTTCCTTGAATTCCTTGAATAATTATAATTGAGGAGAAGCTCACTGGAAGTAAAATCCAAACACACATCAGCTTCTCCTCGACAAAAGGAGTCCCTGTAAATTATACATACATTACTAAAGATTAAATGTACAAAATTCTACAAACACAATGATCTCTGAAGAAAACTTGAAATGCCAATAACCAGACTTAGTCTGATGTGTTTGGCTGACTTAAATCCGTGTTGTGCCCATGGAGGAACTCACAGGGAGCACAGCAAGAGTGAGAAGGAGCCGAAGAGAGAAACTCCTGTGTCCTGACTGCAATCCCTCCACGTCACTCACTGCCTCACTGAAGAAAGCGAGTTTAACTTGTGGTGATAACAAAAAGAGTTCTTGGTTTTGTTTTCCACTACCTGAATCAGAAATTAAACTGCCAAACTTAATTGGCAGAAATAATAATTGGCAATAAATAATATCATTTCTTCCAAGGCAAGTCTGTTGTGTCTGTGACGGTGATGAGGAAGCGAGCTCCCTGTTTTCCTGCTGTTTCATGAGCTTTCTCAATCCAGTTTTTCCCATTCCTCCTCCCTTCCTGTCCCACTGAGGCAGAGAGTGAGAGGGAATTTGGCTCCTAGATGGGTCCAACCCATGACACAGCTGCCATCCTGATGGGGAAAAGTATATCTAGTGTATTAGAAGCCTATGTGAAAAACAGCCATTTCTGCAGAAATGTTGGACTTCAGCTTTCTGGTTGCAGTAAGAACAGGTGGATTTCCAATCTAGGTTATGACAAGGATCCAAACAGATTCATCTGTTCGGCAAGGAAGGAATATCAATCCAGGAGCAGAAAGGAAAAAGGAAGCCATATGGAAAGACATCAAAAGAAGATGTGAACAGATATCTAGACTTTTATTAGTGAACATCCCCTTGTGTTGGTTAAACTGTGAGACAGCCAAACTAGTCATAAAAGGTAAATCCAGCCTAGTGGCACTTGCACATTAAAGCGAAAAGATAAGCAAAATCTTGGCTTAGGGACAGTGACAGCTTCTCAAACAGGCACACTTCACTGGAATAAATATCCAAAAGGAACACATCAAGAAATTAAACTCAAGTTACAAACAAGGTTTCTCAGCTGCTCAGAAGAAATCTTCAGGACTTGCTCATTCCTCTGCCTCCCCAGCTAAGACCATTCCAACAGCAGCTACGGTCCTACAGCTGTAGATGAAGTAGCTTAAACCCACCAGATTGTCACAGAAGTGGTGTTCAGGAAGGATTTCCACTAAGAGATAATAATAGTGGGACAATAGGAGGACTCTAACCTGCTCACCCTGCCACATTTCATGCAGCCTTTGTTCAATTCTTTCCTCACACAAACATCCCTGCACTGATAAAGACACCCACGCAGTTCATTCAATGATGGAAACCAGTGCTATTAAGAGGGACACGACGAAGATAAGGTCAATCAGACAAGTGCAACTCCTTGCTAAAGTAAGGGGGGAGAACAGCTTAGGTAATTAAAGTATACAGAGTATATAAGGCAACTTCAGAAGACAACAGAGCAAGTCCATCATGCTGCTTTACACAAAATGCACCGATTCTGCAGCAAGAATTAGTAATAATAATAATAATGCTGCATATATTCTTGAAGCTTAAACTCAGTTTAATCCTGCTGAAACTCAGTTTCATCAAACACTTATAAGTGTTTGTGTCTAAAGGAATGTACATTACCCTTATAAACCAAAACTGCCTCGCTTGCCTATCTGCAGTGCTGGACGTCACAGAGCATCATCCTGATTTGTTCTCTTCCCATTCTTACCCCACATAAATAACAGAATGGTGTTCTACAAAATACTGCAGCAGGTCAAGAAAACCCCTCAAGAACTGAACGCGCCGGATGACCAAAAGTTACTATCAAATATTCTGAACTGAAATTACTTTTCTCTTCTGTTTCATTTCTCTTTTCACACTAAAAAAGGTGATTTTGCTGAATGTCTTCATGCTTTGCACGCTAGTGTGAGTTTTAGCTTTTGTCATCACGACATGAATTATTATATATATATGATTTTTAAGCCAACTTACGTGTGTGTTCCAATAGATACATAATCACGGCCTACTGAGAGTTGTCTTGGATTCTACCATAAGTAATTGTAATCCTGTTTTCATTCAGCATCTGTCAGTCCTTTCATTTTAGCCATCAAGATTGTAGATTTATAAATTGCAATACTTCATTATTCAATTTTATTGAGTCAGATACCCTTGAAGATCCTTACTCTTCATATCAGCATACTCTATTATGAAATAATTTTGTATTTTTCTGTGTTAATAATAAAAGGTAGATATTTATTCAACACCAGTGGTCAGGCAGTCAGATACAGAGGAAGAAGCCACATGTTTTATTCAAGGTCTCAGTGGAAAGTAGAATGAGGATCACTTTGACTCTGAACCTACCTGCAGCTTTTCAGCTAATATGTTTGATTTTTCTTAACTAGAAGGATCTAAATACTT
This sequence comes from Eulacestoma nigropectus, assembly GCA_013397775.1. Taxonomy (NCBI): domain Eukaryota; kingdom Metazoa; phylum Chordata; class Aves; order Passeriformes; genus Eulacestoma; species Eulacestoma nigropectus. Next base: position 3,895,222 of record VZTE01001857.1, read on the forward strand.
TGATTACTCAATAATTCTGTGCAATAGAATCTATACTGCTGAAGTGTTCCACTGACAATGTTTCCAACACAGTCATTTATTCCTTCAGCTTGGTTCGTGCTGGATCTCACTGTCTGTAGCTCCTGAAGCACAGTCAGTGGTGCCTTTTGTCTTAGTCTAAGGCAGTTTTGAAAGTCCTCATTTTAGGAGAGCAATCCTTTGCTTAATGCACACAATGTCAATGCTGCAAAACACACAGCAAGTAAAGTTAATTAAAAAAAAATATGAGCATTGTATTTGCTCCTTACTCCAATTTAAAAAATCCTAAGGTTTTGTTCCTTTATCATTTTAGTCATCTTCACATCTGCTTGGGGTTCTCATTTCCTTTAGAAAAAAAGCCTTCACAAAGGTGTCCTGCAGCACTGAGTACACAAGGAGCACAAGTTAGGCTTGAAATGACACCCTTCTGCAAGCCAGGAGGAAGGCACACTCTGTGCCTGCATACATTTGAGAGTGCATAAAAACATGCAGACTTTGGTCAGCTGAATAAAATACCATCTGCTTCTGAATATGTGAGCTGACACAGACTCTTGTGTGTATTAGGATGCCTCTAAATAGGAGAAGTACCAGAAATGCAACCATAAAGAGTTTAAACTCCTAAATATCCAGATTAAATTTGTGCTAGAGTCTGTTACTTCCTTTTCCTCCAGATTTCTTCCCAGATGTTCATCTAAGGAACATTTTGCTAATTCAGACAAGTACAATTCTATATATTGGACCCAAAAGCTTTATTCTACAGAGTTGTCAAAACAGTGTCCTATTGTCAGAAGAAATTACCTTGTTGCTATTGCATACACATTTTTGTCAATACGTTTCTCTGTATCTGCCTACTCTAGTTTTGGGGAAAAAAACAAAAACAAAGCAAATTTCATTTGCTGACATGTTTTCTGCCTTGTTTGACCAAGCATCATTCTGAAGCTGCTACTGAAAAAAATCTCTTCTAAATATACACAAAGTTTCTGACAACTCATTCCCTATTATTAAAAAGAACAGCAGACTGACAGGAACGAAGCACACCTCTGACTAAGCAGACATTAATTAGATGTTTATAAAATTTATAAAACTGTATTATGGTACATTAAGGTAATTTTAGTCCAGCATTGTAGCATACAACAAAATGTGGAAAACTAATAATTTGTATTTTAAAAATGTATTTACCAATGATTTTGTTCCAGTTTTTCTTAGGACAACATTTAATTGCATTTGACTTTTTCATGACGTGTAGTAACTTTAAACCCTTGACTTCTAACTCTGAATATGAAATTTGAACACGAGGTCGGTGAGAACTCAGAATAGTCCAGTCTGAACAACCAGATGGAAAACAACCAACCATGGGACTGTTTGCTTGGGAATCAAGCTGCTGCTTGTGCTTTCATGAGGACAAACGACACTTACTTTTCAAAATATGAAAAAGAGGAGGAGGAATACTGTACAAAAAGAGGGTTTGGAAGACTGGGGACTCTGTGAAAGACTGGGAGCAGTCTCAGCTTTCAGCCACCAGCTCTCATTTCCCCCACCAATAGCTATGCTGCTTTAGCCAAGCTAGGCACGAGTCAGCAGCTTTAGAGCCCTCTAACTGAAAAAAACCCCAAAACGCAGATTTGTCACATTCTGAGAAAATCACATCACCTTTGGGGAGCTGAGTTACACAGGAAATGTAAATGATGAGAACAACTTGAGTTGTCAACTATCTGCAACTATCTTATTTTGGGGAGGAAGGGGTTTTAAACTGCAGCAGCAGCAGCAGATGTAAAAGGAAATATACCCCTCAGAAAGAATACAGGCCCTTTTGACTTCACTACTTCCTAAACGAGTAATGCCTGAAAGACTTCAAAGTTTCTTGGTCAGTGTGAACTCTGATAGTGATGAACTCCGATTCCTACAGCACAGGTGTCTATACATAAAGCACCAGACCAAAAAAAGTTCTCCTTTGTCCAGGGAAGGAGGAAAGTATAGATATAAACATCATTTAATTGCTTAGGCTGTCAACAAATATGGATTTCCCTTGACAGGGTTAACAGGCTACTGAAAATTTTCTCTATACTTTTTGAAATTTTGAAATAAGTATTTAAAAACCAGCAACTAATCAAGATTGTTCCATCCAATAGACTGAATTAGTGTCTGTGCTCTGCATTCCTGCACAATGTTTTCAGTTAGCTAAACATGTTCAGTTTGCTTGCAATAAAAGGAACTTGATACCACTGTCACCAGCAGAATTAAAAAAAAAAAAAAAAAAGACATCAAACTGTTCTAGGATACTGCTTAGTGAGACATTAGGAAATGGGAAGAGATCAAAATTTTCTCTTTCTTTGTAAATATTGCAAAATGTTTCTACATTATACATGAAATGAAACAACAGGTAAGCACTGCCACATAAATGAGTGAATAATTTGAAGAAATCTCAGTCAACGTAATAAATTAATTTTAAGCCCTTTAAAAAGGGGAAGACTACATTTTCACACAAGTTGGCTACTTTAAATTTTAATAGTATTGCTGAGAAGCTTTTTATAATTATATAAAATATTGATGTGATGCCAGGAGAAAGCATTTCAAGTGCTGCTGTGAGTTTATACCTTGCACCTATATGTATTAAAAGTCTCTTGTTTACCTACTGCATCTTTTTACATATGCTGCTTCTTGGGTACCTCTACATACCTAGTTGATGCATAGAGTTTAAAAATCATAATGTTTCAGGAAAGAAAAACTTCTATGAATACAATTCCTCTATTTCCATTAAAAAACCCACAAAGTAATAATGCTCTGCAACAATTAAAAAAAAAAAAAAAAGTTAATCCTCTGCTTCTTCCTACTAATCTTGAGATCTTATACAAATAATTTATACTAGAAAAGTTCAGTTGCAAATTGGAAGAACGTTTAATACCCAGGAGTAGTTGTGCCAAAAGAGAGAGAGGCTGTTTAAAGAATTCCGCAAATCAGAAAACCAGAACAAAACACGCATCATAAAATGTAGGTAAAAAGGAAAAAAAAAATTGGAATGAACACGTTTAAATTAAAAATATTAATTACTAGAATCTTTATATTAATTACTAGGAGCTTTGAAAACCAGGCAGTGGTACCATCAGAAACTGCTTATTACTGTGGTTGTTTTGCTTAAAGCATTTATATACACCTCTAAAATGAATAACTAGAAAAGTTCATCAATAATATAAAACACAGCACACTAAAAGTGACAGACATCTGCATAGCTACCTGCAAGAAAACGTATTTCACTAAATTTCAAACTAACAAAGATTCCTGGGCTTGGGGAGGGAGAAGTTCCCTGGCTTTTAAACCTTTTGAGCCTGTGCCACAGAGAAACAGAATACAGAATAATTCATGTCCTTTCACCTTAGTGTGCATATTAGAAAGAAGGGTTTATCCTCAAATATGTACTCTGCATCTCCTTTGGATGATGGCAACTATAACAGCACAACACAAACTGGATGAAAGACAGACTGCTACAACTGAGGGATCTGATTTCCAAATCTAAAAATAGAAGGAAATTAATGCTTGCACCAGCAGCTTCAATACAGAATCGTGGTAAGGGTTAACAACAAGCAGCAGTCGGAGTTGCTGTTAAATGCACAGACACACCAGTGAAAATCCAAGGGACTTGTACTACGGAACCCAGAAAAAAAGAAAAAGACAAAATCATAAGGCTCAGTGATTGGTGAGCTCCTGAAACCATGGCACAGGTCAAAGTACTGAAATAAGAAACTTAAAAGTCTACGTACAGTGCCTTTTGCACAGATGAAAAAAGTTGCTAAGATATAGTGGAGAGTCAACAGAAATGAGAAGAAAGCATAAAGGGAGATTTACAGGACGAACCACAAGCGAGTCAGAAACAGAAGGAGTGATTACTGACAGTATCTCTAAGACTTCCATGTTGCCCCTCTGCAGCCTGTTTTGCAGAGGTGGCCCAGATTAGCTGCACGCCTGTCTATTTTTACATACATTTAAATTAAATAAATAAGTAGATTGTCAAATGAGATTAGTTTAAAATATTTTCCCAGAAGATGTACAGGCTTTGAAGAGGAACACAGAAAAGCTTTTAAGTATGCAGATTTGTTCATTGATCTTTTTGTGGTTTTTTTTTGCTAAGAAAAAAAAAAAACGTTCTGTATCAAAACCTGGATGAATTCACAGGTTAACAGCTTTACTAATTCAAAACATACATGCCACAACACAGCATTATTTTTAAGGTGAGCAGATTTTGCTGCAAGGAATCAGAACAATGCTGAATATAAAACCACAGAAATAGGAACATAATGGAAATAGGAACATTTCTTTATCTGCAGTTGTCAATTGCCAGAAACTTAAAAAGCCAAGACAGACTGTGACAATTAGTATAAAAGCAACTAGGTCAAGTAACACACGTTAGAAGTTTCAATCACATTAAGATTGTTTCATTTCTTACAAAGAAAGCAAATTCTGAACAGCCACAAGTGATGCAGCATTCGCTTTGTAACTGAAGCACACAGTGAATCTTACACATTTGCAATATGTTCTAAGGCAATGGAAAGAAAGCAGCGCACTCTGCCACATCCTGCAAATCTTGAAAATAAATTTCAGCTTCACAATTAATGAACCAGTTTGTTTAAACTCTGCCTGGAAATGCAAGCACATGTTCTGCATCCCAGCCACGCTACCCTGCAGCACACACACCTTACATAGCACAAAACATGCTGCAAGTACAGGCTAAAATCCACAGTCCCAAAGTCAATTTATTAACAAAAGATTGACATGGAGAGAGACACTACCTACCCACAAATACATCATCATCTTGAAAGAAATCAAAGGTTCTGTCAGCAAACAGAAGTCTCCTTACTTCACCAAGTATGTCTGGAAGGAAAACTGAAAACAGTGGGTAGAAAATCTTGCCTTTTTCTGTCAAGTCCTCACAGTTCTCTTCTTATACAAGGTATTTTTTTTTAGTTTGTTTATGAGGATAGCATTCGTTCAGTGGCTCTTTCTGCGTGTGAAGTGACTTGCTTCAGGCTTTTTTCTTCCCTTTTTCTCCCTAACTCAGTCTGTCCTTTCTTTACTGTCAAGCTTGCTTAGGTAACAGTTCTTGGTGTATCTATTTAATGAGCAGGTCCGTGCACTAAAGGCAGCCAACTACACTGGAGAGAGGGGGGGAGGAAAAAAAAAAAAGTAATAATAAATAAATAAATAAATGGGACTATACCACTTCCTGATTATTATTATGAGATCTATGGACGCCCCCTCTGTAGGAATTTATAGGAGGATTTCTAAGACGTCCTGAGGGAGGGGGGGAATCCTCAGAGTGACTCCGGTAGCACTCAAGCCATTACCTCTCCCTGCTGAAGGACCCAGCTCACAAATCCCGCATTTGAGAAATTTTTAAACTCAAAGCAAAGCTCCTAGAGAAAAGAAAGGAACATGTACTGCACCCTGCTTCTCCTTTATCTCTTTAAATGTACTTCAGATAAAAGCAGCATCCAGTCAGGTCAAGGCCTTTCCCAATCTTATTACGCTCACACAGGAGCGTTCAACACACTTTTCTACAGCCATCTACTGTCTCCACAGTGTTATTGCTGCTGCTCCTGCTGCCGGGAGAGAACTGCCAGCACGAGAAACAGGGAATGCAAACTGTAAATCAGACCACAGGAAAGATGTTTGGGCTAATTTGATTTATTTATGGTAGGTTTTTTTTTTTTTCTTACCATAATACATATTTTAAAATCAAAGTTAGGATTGTGATTTGCATATTTAACAAAGGTTAATAAAGAGAACTGCGATCTTTTACTCTTTTTTTTTTGTTAAGTTGAAGGTACTTTATGCAAAGGAATGGGCATGCAAGGGACGAGTTTTTTTGATTGACACTTGGACTTTCATCCTTTGCTACAAGAAAGTATTTTTAACTCATTTAACCCATCTCATTAAAACACACAATATACTTAGTAAATTGATCAACAGCGTCCTCAGGTGAGCAACAATTTATTAAATGTAAAGGAGACAAATTTAGCTACTTTTAAGGCTCCATTACTGGACTTGAAAATCATGCTTGACCTCGTGAACTGGTGCATGCCCCACCCTGACCACGACACGTTTCGGGTACTGATGGGGAGAGCCATACACAGTCTGTCTACTCAGTGCACCAACTATATATTATAAATAACAATAACTAAAGAGACGAGGTATAAAAATAGTCATAGGAATGAGATTAAACAGACATTTTGCCTTATTTTTATGTTTGATTATTTATTCGTTATCTTTGGTCACAGAATTTGTACTTCTTAAAAAAAAAAAAAAAAATTAAAAAATAAAAAATCATTATTTTTACCTAAAGACTCCAGTCCTTTTACATATTCGGTCTGACCATACAAGGTAAAATGTCACCTAAATAATTAAAATGCATTAACTAAATTGCATAATCACTCACTGCACCAGGGCAGGTGGCAAATGGAGAGGCACCTGCTGAAACAGCCCATAACGAGGAGACATAATAGCAAAGCAAGACTGGGGGGAGCAAACTAAAATCCATAGCACTAAGCCAACTGAAATCTGCCACCAGGGTGAAGTCCAAGTAAAAATAACTGCTGTAGCGCTGACAGTTCAGAGCTGATTTAACAGAAAAATGAAACAAGCACTTCACGTGGCACTTTACGCTACAATTTTAATAGAGAAGTTTATACAGATAAACAGATACACACATGGAGCTATTTATGTTTGAGCTGCAGAATATTATGGCCTGGTAAAACGTTGTTGCCTCTTTTAGTGGAGGCAAAAGGCAAAGATTTAACACACCAATTCCTTAAGTGATAATTTTTACTGTAATGCGCAACGACAATAACATTTATCTAAGTTTAGTGCAGTTTCACGGAATAAAGCCACCTCCTTCACACAGGTAGGCTCCAAGAGGAAAAGAAAAACCTTTTGTTTCCAGTTTTGAGTTGTTTAAACCATCTGCCACTTTAGCCACTGATACTCAGCACTCTATCAGACCTAACCCAGTCACCTTTAAGCTGTGCACCTTCACCTCATTCAGTCTTCCGCATAGTGCACCGTGTTCTGCAGTCACTTACACTGTAATAAACCTGAAATATCATGTTAGAATGAATTACATTATACTGGTTAGGCTGAAAATACATTTTCTGATAATGTATCTGAACATCTGCCAGCCAGCAGTCCCTTCTATCTGTGCACCTCAACTGAACACAGGAGGCTTTAGAATTTTCAAAGACCGGTTAAAGATTTTATTAATATGATAAAAGACTGTGCACAGCTATTGCCTATAAATCACTTCTGCATCAAAACTTCCCTGTTTTGGAGCATAGGCAGCATATGAAACTTCAGGGAACTGTGTCCCAAGGCCTTCAACTACTCTCTCTGTATTCTAAATTCTCTTCATTATTGAATTGGTTACTCAGTCAATTCTTCACATCTTATTCCTTCAAACAAGAGGAACAGTTTCTAATGCTGCTATACAAAACCATTCATTTCAAGTGTTTTATTTTTCGCACAGCTATGATTCAATACTTTGTCAGATCGTCTGTAGTTCCTGTGCAAGTAGAAAAAAGTAAAAAAATTACTGAAAACAGGTGTATTACTCTGGTTTTTGCACCTATGGCTGAAGTTTAAGCCAAACCCTGTTTGCTAAGGTCACTTCTTACACGTTCTGGATTTGCAAACAGTGCAAAAAAAGTAAATAGAAGGTACTGACCACAATCATTTTAACAAAGGCTGGTCCAAGAGAGCTGACATCTGTTCAGGTCAAAGGCTATTGAAATCAATGAGAACCTTGCTGTTCTTTTAAAAAACAGGCAGCCAGAAACTCTGTTACCAATCTGGGCATTTGCTACTTGCTGCCATAATGGCCCAGTTCCTCTGATGCTCCCAAAGGTATTCGCCTGAGGCTCTTCCACAGGTACTTTCAGCTTCAGAACCAGCATTGCTGTGTGAGCTCATACCACAGCCTGAACTTTTATAATCAATCAGAATATCGTATATTTTCCCTACAGAATCACAAGGGATTGGTGAGATATTCAGGGTAGATAAAAATAGTTAATAGCAAAAATGAAATAATAACTTTTGTACTCATAATTAATCAAGATTAGTTATATATGTGATCAGCACATTCTTATTGGCACCTGAACAGTTCTCATTTCTAAAAAATCAAGCTCTAGATTCTAGGAGTTGCATTACTTTATTAAAGGGCCATAATTCATAGACATATCTTGGCATATTTATTAATGACACAGAAGACTGGAAAGGGTGCTGGTATTGCTGCTTACTGCACTGGAAGATAAGAAAATGCAGACTAAGTTCCTCCTCTTGCAGGGGATATAAGACTCCTAGGAACTGCAAGAATATTAAAACAAGCTCAGTGCTAACTGGTAGGATCTTTGTTTTTCTAGGTGCTACATGGTCATGTAGAAGGGTATCAAAATCGTAGATTTGACTAACGGACTGCAAAGACAAAACTTACTGACTTTAATGAGTCTGTGTTCTCAACCAACGTCTCTGTTCCTCAGAATTTCAACTAGAGGGATTAAATAATTCTTAGAAACCAAAAAGCCTAATAAAGGGGGGAGGGAATGTGATGGTAATGATCACAATGACGTTACTGGTAATGAACTGGTTTGCCTTACTTAAACTCCCCCAAGAAAAGATACCAATGATGCACATGATACATGAGCTGCAGCAATGCTAAAATCTGACATAATTTAGTCAGAACACAAAAAATAATTTGAAACATTTAGAAGGCTAGAAATATTTGTGTTTGTGCTTAATTTCCACACCTTAACAGCCTCATCTATCATGGCTGTATATGAAATTAAAAACTGCAAATTTTTAGGGGTATGGAAACAACACAAACCCTAAATCTGTTCTTGAGTCATTGCAGTTTTAAGGGGGTGGGTTTTGCTGTATTTTTTTTCTGGCTTTTGCTTTTTGGATTTCAGCATAAATGCAGAAGAGCAACTGAAGCGCAACTTTATGTACAGGTTGGTTGGTTTATAAACTCTGTGTTTTCACCACACAGTTTTTGTTTTGGTTTTTTTGTTTTGTTTTGTTGTTTTTGTTGGGTTTTTTTTGGTTTTTGTTGTTGTTGTTGTTTTTTGGTTTTTTTTGGTTTTTGTTGTTGTTGTTGTTTTTTGGTGGTTTTGGTTTTTTTCTTTGTTTTTTTTTTTCCATTTTCAATTAATTTCTACTACTTTAGCCCTTCTGTCACTGTTGATGCAAGAAATTGGTTTCTGTGCTCATTTTCTGTACAACAAGGTCAAAATATCGTCCCAGAAAAGCCTGAGGAGCAACCAGCCAACAATTTGGTCATTAGAGCTCAGCACAATTTAAAATCCCCGGTCAGGATTCGGGGCTGTTCGATGAATTGTGCCCAGCGTGCAGTCCAAGGGGGGGACACGCAGGATGGAGGCAGACGGGAGCTTCCTCAGACCCCAGAGTCTGCGACACACGCATGGGATGCACACAGCTGATCGCTTCCCACAGAACCAGGAACAGGGAACTTGGCTTTCCCTTTCCTTAGCATAGCAAGGTGATGGGAAAAAAAATGAGGGGTCTGACCCTTTGTCTGGTACAAACACTGCGTTTGTGATGTATCTGGAACAAAGCCAGCGGCTTATTTCTCCCAACACTCAAACATTCTATCCTGACAAGACTCCGGGTGACCAAGTGATTATAATTAAGCCAAACTATTAGCGACCATTGTTCAGCAGGTACAAGCTCAACCCCTTATCCATAACTTCAGTGGCAGGTGCTATATTGCTGCTGCTTCGTCACTCTTTTTGGTGAGGAGAGACTCAGCCGATAGTTCTGCCAAAATAAACCCTGGCAGCCCCAGGAAAACCTCACATAATCTCTCCTGGTTTTAAGATGTCACAGCTGGACTCCAGCTTCAGTCTGATCAGGGAGGGTGTTACTGTGGGTTGATGATGGACTTGGCTTTACTTAAATAAGGTCTGTGAAAGAAAAGTACCAGAGAATTAATGCAAGGACAGTGGGACCAGAATTTACCAGCTGCAAGGAAAGAGTTTTAACTAAATTTCCTGAAATGTTAGTACAGCTTTCCAATTTTCTGCCGGATAATGCCCAGGTGTGTGCAAATCTTCCCCTTGACTTTAGATACTCTGCTTATACAGATCACAAAAAAGAAACAAATCAGTTTCAGCATGTAATCATTCACACCTGAACAAAGCAAGCTGGATATCAAATATTGAGTAATGGTAACAAGTGGCTCTCAATTCATCTGTTCCTTGAGAACTTAGATTGGTTGAATAAAATTGAATGAATTAAGTATCTCAGGATACTCTGGAGCAGAAAAAAGAAACTAATGTCATCAGTAAAATTACCTTCAGGCAAATGTTTGCTTAGCTTTAGTCAACATCTTCTTTCCACTGCCCATAAAATCTTTGATTCAAGAGAACACAAAGACGACTCACAATCTTATAATGCATTTTTAAAACCTGGCAGAGGGTATTTCCATTTTCACAGTAGGACACACAATTATATTCTCCTTAGAACAGGCTAATCTGAAACCAACTATTGCTAACTATTATCCATTTATTGAAACACAGGAAAAAAATCTCTTTTCAAGATGCTACACTCAAATTCGCTTTGGGTAAGGATCTGCTCCCCAGTAGTGGAGCCAGCTAATACCGCTCCTCAGGCAACATCGGCCACATGCTGCTGCTGACAGAACCATCAATCAGCTCACATCAGCTGATGCAGGGACCTGATGGGGTGGGAGAGGGATGGCACTCAGATAAATAAATAAAACTTGCCACACTTGCACCGTAAATCAATACAAAGTTGTCTCTAGGACTTCTTTAAGTAATCACAACTATTCTAAGGTAAGATTTTGTTTTAAAAAGGGGAGTAGGGGTTAATGTTTGATAATCATCACTAATATGATAAAAGGTTCCTATTACCAATGACTTAAAGACTTCTTCCCAGTAATTTTCAGTTTATGAGTATATAAATTGCTTTGTTATTTAGTGCAGGCTCCTTAAATCCTGAAGTCTTTATGCGCTGGATGATAACAAATGGATCAGTTTTACCACTTATAATAGTTCAGTAAATCATGGAGCAGCCTACCTTTCAGCAAAGCCATCACACAGAACTTAGCACAGCAAACCTATCAGCTGCTATTTCTGACTATATATCTGACAAAACTAATTCATGCTCTGTCTCTTCGTCTCACTTGTTTTTTAACAAGGTGAGAACAGCCTGGTAACTGAAAGTGGGTTATATCAGTGTTTTGATTTGGTGAGCGACTGGCACATCCATGGTGTGTGCTGAGCACACTTCTGCTCCCAGAGCACCACTGCTGATGGCAGCACCACTGCACAACAGGCCTGCTATTAAAAAGGTGAAAAATCTGCTCCTCTGCCACCTGAAATGCCAGGAACAGCACCAGAATCAGCCTTGTCATTAGGCTGCCCAGCATCTCCAGTTCTCACAATATCAGAAAGGCCTCTGCAGCAGTGTCCTGGTGGAGGCAGGTACTGCCCACCTCCAGGCAGCACAAGTGACAAACAAGGAGACACAGGAGCAGGATTTTAGGGAGGCACTGCAGGGGCAAGGTGTGTGCTTGCAATGGAAAACTACAAAACTAATGCTGGCTATTCAGAGAGAAAACGGGGAAAAGAAGTTACATAAGAGGATTGAGATAGCTACAAAAATAGACAAAAAGCTGATGCTACAGGTGCTAATCACTGCCTGCATAGTAGCAGTGCACAAGAACAGCCCTGAGTTAACTCCATTAACAGAACAGCTGAGTTTGGCACTTTTGAGACAATTGGTGCCTTACAATTGCTGTCTCATTGAAGCTGGTTTTTTAATACCACGTCACAATTGCAGAGTGTAAAAACCTACACAACTGCTGGGGTACTGCTTGCACAAGTAGTGGCTGTGTTTAATAACTCACATGCAACCACTGCATCCACACTGAATTCTGCAGTCAGGTACACAAAGTGATGGTCTGGCAGTGGCATCAGTCTGGAAATAACAACTGTCTTCAGAATCTTCTCCTACTCCTCATTCTCAAGGAAATCAGAGACTGTTTGAGGAGCTCTAATGGCACCAGCACATCGAGAAAAGGAAGCCGTGATGCTGCTCTTTAATAAATCAATGCCTCTTTGGCTGCCTTCCAGACCACAAAAACACTTTGGGCATCTTTGCCTGCCTTTCATTTTGTGACTTGTAGGACCCTCTCCATCATCTTGATGTCTGCAGATTTTCTCCATAACCTTTTTTCTTTTTTTTTGTCTTCTACCATGAGACTCACAGAACATTCCCCTTTAATAGGTCTCAAACTATGTTTTTCCAGGAACCTTTGACATTTTCTGAAACCTGACATTTGTGTATTAAAGACAAATAAGGAGTAAGGCAAAAATAAGGCTGCATCAGCGCTTTCCTAAAGCATGCAACGTGCTGTATGGACATGCATGGCCAAATAGTTCTGATTTTCAAAAGTGGCCTCAAATTATTTTGACATCACTTCAAAAATACTGAGAAATTTCTGTCCATCAGCCCAAACTATGAGAGGGAACCTAGGGCATGTCAGGAGACAAAATGAGATGAAGAGCGCCTTCTGGGAGTCTGGCAGAGGGAATGTCTTCCTGGCATCTTGGAGCAGGACACATCTGTGAATGGGTGTGAATGCAGCTATCCATGGTCTGTTCTTGTTCACACTGAAAGCTTAAAAATACAAAGACTCATTTCTAGGATTTAACAGGACATGGCTGTTTTTGAAGAACAGCTATTTCTAGAAGAAAGTTAAATGCAACACAACTGTAAAAGAGTTCTTGCAGCTGAGTAGCTGCCCACGCACACTGCAAGTAAATGCACCCAGCACTGCACAAGGAACACTCTGGGACAGGAGATTGTGCACTGCTTCCCCCCCAGGGCAGGCACTTGATAACCAGGTCACTACACCCCTTCCAACATCCCCACAGTAGGAATAACCTTTTTCCTGGTCTTAAAAAATTTTTGGAGCATGCAGCTTGTTGCGAAAGGTCGGATTCAGAATAGTTTTCTCCTGCATGCTCCAAGCATTACAAAGCAGGTCAGTGTTCTGCTGCTAGACCCGCTTGCACAGCCACCAACAGGCCAGCAAACCAGGCAATAATCGAACCAACCTGTGAGAACTTCAGATTCCCCCACTGCCTTCCAGTACTCTCAGAAATTCCTTCAGCAAAGTGAAGTTGGATTCCCTGGCTACTCATTCTCACAATTAAAAAGTTCACTTCTCATACAGTTCTCTTGCCTGAAATCAAAATACTCCCTGCACTGTCTCCCCTTCCATGAGCTGCCCGTCCTTTCTGTTATTAAATTGATTGTACATTAGAGATGCTGTGTTTACCTCAGACACTCTCCATTAGGAGGGATCCAGCCTGTACACTAAATATTTAATTGGTGTTCTGAGATTCTCTGAGTCTATGTATTTTCTATTTTCCTAGGGGGTCCACATCAGTTGGACACTTCTTTCCCAGCAACAAAATGCAAAGTTAACTATTTCCAACAGGAAATGCACAGGTACTGACACTGAAAAAACCCTAGAAAAACACCAAACCAAACCAACAAACCCAAACAAAAACAAAAACAAACAAACAAACAAAAAAAACCCAAACCAAAACTTTTCTCAGCCTGTCCTGAAAACAGTGACATTCTGGAAATGCAACCTCTCTCTCAAACCAAAATGTAGATTCTTCTGGTAGTACAGGCTGATACTACTTTGTGCATGTGTGAAAACTGAGATTTTTTTTTTTTTTTTTCTTTTCCCCCTTAGGGAGGGAAATTCTCTAGCAGCATCACAAGGAGTGATTGTTCCACACTTTACTGTTCCATCTTTCACCAGAGACAAATCACCAACACGGTGGCAACATTCTGGTGCAGCCCAGGGTTACTGCTCAGTTCTGAAGCACTTCCTGTGACAAAAGGCTGGTGGCACTTTGAGACTAAAAGAGCATCAGCAAGTGGCAGAGCAAACATCTGCAGCTCTTGCTGTCAAAAACACCACCCACCTGAGGAACAGGAGCAGCTTCTGTGAGCACAGAGCTGGGTAACAGTCTCGACATCCCTTCTCTCTGGGACTACACCAGGCTCAGCTGGGCTCCACTCAGAGTAAATTGCAAAATGCTGATCAAAGGCATCACAGCCCTTACTGCTTTACACTGAGCAAGGCCTTGCTAAACCACGGCATCTTTGCAAACTGATCTCTGCAAGCAAACAATATTAAAGCATTTCAAAAGATGCTTTGATGTTTACTTTTTTTTAACATGAAATTTCACGTGCCAATATGACAAACAAGCAAAGACCATTTAGCATTGGGTACCCTGCTTCTCTCTAGTTACTGTCTCCTAAGAACACCTTACATTCAGGGCAAAGGGGTAACAAGCAGGGCTTGTTTTCCATCCTGACCTGCACTTCAAACGAGGGAATTCTCCATGAGCAGAGCTCGTTAATGCAATTCTCTACAAGGCAGGGACACTCTGGGCTGCAGGATCAGGTTGCATAAAGCCCATCTGGCCTCTCAGAGGTGATATTTTGTGTTCTCCTCTGAGCACTGAACTTGGATGCTCTCTGCACACTGAGTCTCCACGTTCACTCACCGCTCTGAATTAAACTCTTCTGTGGCGGTGGAAATCCAAACAAGCACCAACACCTAATTAAACACATGCTAAAGTTTTCTTTGCCTAAGATACATCTTTTAAGACTTTTTCTGTGTTCCAAATTCCAATCCAACTCCAAGAATTGTGTGTTCTTTCCTCCACCTGGCCAAGGAAAGATATTCCCTGTGCCTCCAGCAGGAACCTGAGCAGGGAAGAGGCTGAGTGCTCCATCTAATGCACTGGAAGTGCATCAATACCGTACTTTAGTGCCAGCAGCACAGCAAAATAAACAGTGCAGGAGCAGGGCAAGCACTTGGGTGGGATTTAGTTCAGAAAAACACACAGGAACATCAATCTGCTTTTGGTATTTACGGTAATAATGTAAAAAAAAAACTTTGTTTCAACTGAATTTCCTCTATAAAATATGGCCACACTAACTGTAGTAAAATGGGAAATGCCAGTTAAGGTGTTGAGAAAAAAAGAACAAGGAGGGAGCTAAATTATCAAAAGGCTGGATTTTTTCTTTTTCTTTCCAGTGCCTCCAGGTTTTAGATGCAAATGTATGTGCACAAATCTATGTGCCTGGAATTATCAGTCAGCAGAATGTTTACAATACCTTTATGGTAAGGAGCAAACAGATGATTGGTTACTTGCATCACATAAAGTGACTCACCATCATTTGATCATGAAAAATGGTGGGAATAAAACAGGAGATTAATGCAATCTACCTTAAAATTCCCAGGCAGTGTGTTAAGCAAAAAAAGGTACACCAGATATCAAGGATGTATCTGAACCATAAAGTATTTGGGGCAAAGGCAGTATCTTACGCTGTGCTTGTAAAGTGCCTGTAATTTATGGTGCTATATAAATGATTTTTAACAATGATGAAAACAGTTGTAGAAGGCAGCAGTTCAGAGGGGGGGGCGAAAGAAAAAAAAAAGAGGAGAAATGAGCTGATAGCATATGAAGCAATCCATAGCACGTAGGGAAAACCAACCAAAAGGTAATAAAACTATTCATTATGTGCTCTTTGGAGGGCAGCTCTCTCAAGTAGCAAAGTGACCTTGAGAGGAACACCACTTTTTTTACTTTCAGGGTTGTACTCAAAGAGATCTTAAGAATCCAAAGGCAGAGATAACCACTGCATGAAAGAGAAATGCTGGAAATGGAACTTGGGAGCACAGAGTGCACCTGTGGTTTTGCCCATCACCTATGGAATAACAGTCTATGTGGCACTTGATTACACACTTGGGATACATCTGTAGCCACTCCTTCACATTAAGGGCCCAAATTTCTGGTTTTAGTGGAGCACAGAAAATGCCTGTGATCTGATGTACGTTGGTTTTATATCTCCCTCTCCCTGCCTAAGCCACAGTCTTTAAAGATAACAGAGGTGATCAAAGCTCCAAAATGCACAACAGCACACAGATGTGGAGGAGAAAACATTCCTGAAACAAGGTCAGCTGTTCCCAGGGGTGAGAAACAACAAAGATGCTGCAAATCAGCAGAGCATTTTTACCTCTCTCGACTTCCTGGCTTATAAAATGGATCCTCCAGATACCATGCTACAAATATAAAAATACCAGCTCAGGATTTCTTCCATTTCTCAAGCAATTTGTCCCCCAGTACCTATTGATATTGGTGATTGCCTCAGGCAAGGGGCAGGACCTTGCACCTGGCCTTGTTCAGCTTCGTGAGGTTCACCTGGCTCCATCCTTCCAGCCTGTTCAGGCCCACACAGGGAAAAGTGTGAAACTCTGGATAATACATTTTTTTTCCTAAACAAATTTTTGCTGCAAGCCTTTGTGAAGAAAATAAAAATTAGTCGACCAGAGGTATTTTTAAAATTCTGTACTTCACTTGTCTTCCAACACCAGGTACAGCTCCCTGCCCCAGCCCAAAACTTCAAGACGGCACAAAACTACTGTCAGCTTGAAAAAACACGGATTTTGTTTGCTTGGTGTAGCTTCTTTTTATTTCCCTATTCCATTTCCTGGGGACTAAATAGATGTGGTTTTGGGATTTCATACTAAGAAAGCCATTTGTATTGAACACAAAGACTTGGCTTTCAGGACAAGTTGGGATTTTGCTGCAGAATAGAACAGAGCACAGTCAGAGTTCACTTATTCTTACTACTGAAAATGTTGAGACTAAGAACAAATATAGACTTTTAAAATCCTGGCCCATTCAAAGCCAGGATTTCACTCTTTATGTAACAGTGTATGTGCATGTCAACCACAAGCCAGTAGGACTGGATCCTTAACTGTATTTATATATATATGTAATACAGATATATATTTGTATGTATATATTTTCATATTAATATTGATTCGTGTGTTTCTGGTTTTTTTAAGACGAATTTATTTTTCCTCGTAATTTTTGTGCTTTGGAAAAACTGTGGCAGCTACTTAAAAAGCATAATAAAATGTTTTTGTAGAGTAGTACAGCTGACCAGTTTAAACAAGTAAGGTTTAGGAAGATTTTACAGAACAGAAAAAGACCATTAACATCGATACAAGGACATGATGCCCATATTAAAATCAATATTCCTTCATTCTCTCTACTTGAAAAAATACTGGTTCAAGAGGTCAATGTGGTTCAGTGACTGTATGTCCCTATAACACTACATTTTTTGGATTGTTCATGTAAATTGGTTTGAGTTTTTTTCAGTTCTTACAATATTTTCAATGCCTTTCTCGTTCCCTTTAAAAATCTCGTTGCTCAGTCTTTTCTTCTATATATGAGTAAATGAGAATAGAAATCTACCATGCAGAAGGACCAAAGAGTGTGCTAAAAATCCGGCCCAACTACCTGCAACTGAAAAGCCTTTCCTGGTTTTTCACTTTGTTTCATCCAAGTGAAAAAGAAAAGTAAATAGTTCAAGCCAACAGCTCTACTAATGCAAAACCACACAACCCCCCACCCAAGGCAGAAAGGCCTCCTGGAAACACATGGGAGAAAAAAAACCCAACACCAACCCAAACCTTGCAAAAAACCCAAATCAACCAAGAAAAAAACCCCGAAACAAACAAACAAACAAACAAACAAAAAACCCCAAAACCACAACCCCCTCCAAGCCACACTGTAAACTAGATAGTGTTTCCTGCTTGAATGAGGTGTGACGCTACAGAGACTATGATCTTTGCTGGTCAAATTGCCTCAGCAACAGCAGAGGTTGAAATAATAAGTCAGGATAGTGTAAACACTGTTAAAGCTGCGCACTCAAAGGTCTGGTTTCCAGATGATCAAAGAGAAACTACAAAAGCTATGTGAAAAAAGAGCTCCCTCTCAACAAACACAAACTAAGCAAGAAAACCTTTCTTCTTTTCTAGGCCAGCCTCCCTGTTCACAGCGAGTGTTCTGCAGCAGGAGCTGCGTGCAGCCACTGCAGAAAGTCTGAACCAAAAGTTGCTGTTCTGAGCGCAAAGCTGCTCCCAAATGCAGTGTGGAGCCAGGACTGGGCAGTGCTCATGTTTGTGCAGCAGGAGGAAGAGAGCACCAGCATACTGAACTAATGTTGGGTACTGTCTCAGCAGCCCTTAAACTGTCCAAATACATTTCCTTCTATCCCTTCACAGGTTTACCACTTCCTGAACCTTCACTACACTCAGCGAACTATTCCCTGTCCCTGGTTGCCTGTGTACAGATATGAGTTTAAACACACATTGAGTAGCTGCCAAATTCCATACAGAGTGCTGCAGCTCTAAATGGAACCTGTCACCCTAACTGGACAGGTACTTGGTGCAAACATGGCCTCAGCCTCACCAAAAATTCCTGTAATCCTTCAGGTCCAGCAATTACGAAGCATCATACAGAGAAAATACTTGACTGTGCAAAAATCAAAGTTGAATTCAAAAGAAAGTGGCACTTGAACAGCAGAAAAGCCTCTGCCTGCTGTTCGCAGAGAGAGATGCCAAAACAACATCAGTATAGGAATGGAAAGTTTCTGAATAGCATTCCACCAAGAGCAGAGTCAGGACAATACCTAAAGGCCTCTTAAAAAGTCCTGAAAGAATTCAAAGAAACCTGAAGTGAGTGGCACCACTATTCAACAAAGTGCTGCAAACACTTTATTCTCTTGATCCAAGGGCCCTATTAGCAGTCAGCATTTGAAGAGAACAGAATCCTTGTGATGAGAGGCCAGGGCACTTGAAACACGAACCTCAACAGTTTTCATTACCTTGCCATTGTTTTTAGTCACAATAATAAACAACAAATTGGAGGCCAGCATCATGAGTTACTGTTCTTGGGAAGGCTCCTAAAATTTAGCAGAACTGCCAAGCAAGACTGCAATTGAATTTTACATTTCTCTAGTTGTCCTTTTTTTTTTTTTTTTTGGCACACATTTATTTCAAGCTAAGTTAAAATTGAAACCACATCTCTACAATTAACCCTTCCCCCCAGTCTTTTTTTAGATCTTATTTCCAAGTTGATTTTTTTTTTGTTCCTTGAGCTGTGATGTAAATTACTCTTTAAGGAACCACTGGGAATATAGCTGGTAAGACAGTGACTGAGAGTATTCCAATTTCATTCCATGTCAATGTGTAATACAAATCAGGAACCAAAAATACATCTTCTTATTGATCTCACCTACCTGTATCTCCACACTACACCTACACTGGTGATGACACACACAGCTCACTGCAAGAATAACTACAGGAACTAAAGAAGGATCACTTTAAGCCTCTTGTCTGGCACATCAAATGCAGCCCATGTGAATTCCTAAGGAAAGGATGAGTAGTAAACACCCTGGATTGATCCAACTTTAGTAGTTATCTTAGCTTTTCCCCTTGTAACCCTTTTTCCTTTGAGGGACGTATAACACTTGGTAGTTCCAGATTACTCTTCCAGGCAAAACACACACACGCTGTTTACAAATGCAGACCGAGGGATTTTCAGAGGGATGGTAAAAAGTGACATTTCTATCACTGGCCAGAACCAGCCTCCCTGTTCTGCAGAAGTGCTGTGAATTGCCATGTTGCTCTTTGGTAACAAGACATCCCTGGCTCACAAAACAAGCTCATGCCCATTTCTTTGCCTCCTGTCCAGTGTGGGAAGAGGTGGATGGAGAGCAGGGGTTTTTGGCCATCCACCACATACATTCTGCCCTGCTAGCACCCTAAGTGATTTCAGAAAACCCTTGAGAATAACATCTACTTAACAAATCACTTCCACTCTGATTCTCTTCCTCTCTCCAGTTGTTTGTTTGTTTTCGCTCAGCTCAAAGCAATGAAAAAATTAGTGTCTGTCACTGAATCACAATGCAAGTCCTCAGTGCATCAGGGAACACCGCACACAAAAATGCCAATGGATTATTCTTATATCACTGGAGAAAGCCAATGGCACAACAACGAGCTTCAAAAATTTTCTTTAAAAAAGTTTCCAAAAACCCTCATCAATGCAGCTGAGCACATTAGAAACCTGATAAATTAATGCACTGAATAAAGACACAAATAAAGCTAAATACTGCAGGATCAGTGTTGCTTAAAAATGATGCTGGGCATCAATGCATTTGCTTTTGTTTTCTCTCTACCTGGTATAACTTTGATACATTTTTGGCTGCATGTTGCACTTTATTTCATTTACCATATATGAGACAAGACAAATAGAACAATACTGAATGCAAAACTTCTTTCTGTCTCCTTGAAAATTAGAGCACTATAAAAATATAAGAGTTGATATTAAATACAAGATGATAGTAAGAGCCTGCCCTGCCCATATTTCAGACCAGAGGAGGAAGTCTGGCTGCATAAAATGCATCTTGAGAATAAGCACATGTGAAAGAAGTTGCTAATTAGAGCAACAACTGGGTCACTTGAAATTTCAGATCAAGGAAGCTAATCTCACCATTTGCCATTAGATCTCATTGGTATTCACAGGAACATTTATAAAGCCTCCTAACATTAGAGTTTAAAATTGCTCTCTGCCCACCTTGGAGAGCTCATCTGGTGTTGCTGCATCAGGACCAAAAGCATTAGCTTATATAGCACAGCTCATGCCAGCACAGATACAGAAGCTCATTTTAAACAGCTACACTGAATTAATCATGCAAAATAATAAATTATGACCTGAAGGTTGGGTAAAGCTTAGTAAGCTTTAAGTTAGCCTGTACATTTCAGTCATGTCCTTAGGCTATGATAAAAAAATAACATCCCAGGTTCAAGTCAGACCAGCAAGGAAGGTTCAGTGGGAACAGCAGACAGACTTCTGAGGCTGCCACCGTCCTTAGTTACAGCTTCAGCTAATTTCTACTTAGGGTTCATATCCCAGCTTTCTTCACAGCCTTAAATAACCTGGACCATTCACGTGTCAAAGTCTGTTTTTCAGACTGATATATAAGCAGAAAAGTGCTTTTAAATGATTTTGAGCAAGCTGTGAGTTCTGTGTCTTTACAGGTCATTTCTAATACATCGGAACGCCGATTACACACAGCAACTCGTGAGCAGCAAGGGGCAGCAGGAGAGAGTCAGAGCAGAGGAGAGGGTGTGGCTGTCCAAAAAGAGATTTATAAAGCAGGACTGGATAACACAAAACACAATGAAGGGGAGTAAAGAGTCTCATTATTTTTCTTTAAAGGAAATACTGATGCAGCACAGTGTGTGGAGGGAGGTGGGGAGAGCGATCCCGATGAGTCAATTTGCCTTTAAAAACACACTGTCTTTTTTAGTACAACTTGATTTAAGTGACACCAGATTAGAAAGCAAAAATACATTAACCAACATGAAAATAATTAACATTCAAGGCAGCACGTTGTAATGAAAATCACTGCCAAGAGGAAGTAAAACTTGAAAAATGGCATTGATGTTTTATTGTTTTAAAATCAAAAGGAAATTTACCAAAGTTAGGTTATGTTACATTTCCAAATGGAATAAAAAAGCCCCAACCAGCCTTGCTAGAGATAAAATTCCCATAGTTTTCTGTATGATTTTTCATTTAAATAATTCAGGTAAAGACACTAATGTCTAGCTGGGGACTGTACCAGGTTGGTAAGGCAAATGGTTACACACTTGTTGTTGTTGTGAAGTTCAAATATTGAGTAGAAAAAGGTTAAAATATACAGGCTTCCTTAATTATTAGGATTATCATTGATTGTAAATATAATGTATAATGGTCAGAGACTCTAATATGGATGAGTTTCACTACTCTAAATGCTTTATTCCAGAACAGTGATGGTCTGCTTTGCATTTAGAATTTACAAAGCAGTGAAACAGATAAGAGGTGAGAAATGTCTGAATAAATGATTTTAGCCAGAATTGGGTATTTCTTTCTATAGACACACAATGACTAATTATTTATTAACACTATTATGTTTTTAACACGCCTTTCTTTTGAAACTTTTTTATGACTCAGACTAAGGAATTACTAGGGAATCAAAAAAGGAGAGTGGCAGACATTTTCATCTTAGACTTTGCAAGGAAGTAGGAGATATAATATCTTTTTTTGTTGTATTATTAGATGATCTAACGATAATCTGGTTTTAACTTGGTTTAACAAACAACAGCATGCTGGCATTTTGTTGTTTTAATCCTGTTTCCTGGTTCTATTTCAATTCTTTCAGCTGGGATGAAGCACTTTTTTTTTTTTTTTTTTTTTTTTTTTTTAAGA